>CM034392.1:8034886-8604886 GCA_019925095.2 Dendrolimus kikuchii
TGGCAATGTAGGTGGAGTAGAAAAAAGATAGGACTGTACAATTTAAATAATATGTAAACATAATAGTAATATATATACGTATATACAAAACAATCTAAATAAATATATTTGTTAACATTATATGTGACAAGCATTTTATATTAACATATATTACAATAAATAAATAAGTAAATGTTTAATATATTAGACATATTTATTTAAAGACAGATAGTACTTTCTAAGGGAGTTCCGAAATGTAGGTAATGTTTTGGCTTCTCTGACAGTATGAGGCAACGCATTCCAGAGTTTGACAGCCTGCACTGTAAATTACTGGAACTTTCGGAAGTCTTGCTTGTAGGCCGTAGTAAATGAACCTAACGCGTAGAAGTACTCTTTGACTATTCAATATAATCGGAGTGTCGCGTGACTACAACAAATGCTTACCCATGTATGCATTATAAAACCATACCCCAGACTGCAAGAAATTACGAGTCGCGATTGAGCTAGCTAGTTGTAGAGTTGCAACCTATTTAAGAGATGTTTCACCTTGAACTGCTATTATTATTGTCGTAGATCACGATTCGTGATAACAATCCGGCCTTTTGGAAGGCTTGCATGAGGCTTTTGGAAGGGCATCATGTCAACAATTAAATATAGTGTTATTATACATAAGGACGACCCCCGTTCAATGTAGAAAATGGGTAGGAATGGGACTGTTAAGGAAAAGGGTATCATCACTATTATTTGACTTTATAAACACTTCATAAATTTCAACTTTACCAAATCAGTAACACTCGTTAATTAATAGAACGAATAGTTAATTTGAGTATATGTGCTAAGTGCTAATATTATTAATACGGTATCAAGCGCTCCGTGCAAAGATAATTGTTTATATGAAGTGGTATCATAAAGAGATACAGTGAATTTTAATTGAAAATTGCTTCAAGGGTAATTAAGATATCTGATGTGAGAGTAATGTTGCTACAAGCGAAGCAATTAAATCTTGATTTTATCTCTATTTAAAGCCTATTGAAATTTGAAAGTAACCAGTCCTAAAATTACACCAGTTACTTGGATATTAAAAGTAGTCAGATGCAAGGTTCTGGTACTGATATAAAAAAATATAAAAAATAGTTTGTATATCTAGTTGCTTCTTCTTCACGGCCTTGGATATGATTAGATTATCATTAAATTGCTTATTAGGATACTTTGGGTAGTACAATTAATTTTGGACATAGTTACGAAAACTAGAATTAATCCAAAGTATGAAAGTTTTAGGATAATTAAGTCATTCATAGAAAGTGGAGTTAAAAGACCAAAAAAATTGTTTTCTAAAATTATGTTAGCAACCGCAGGGTAAACTCCCTTGTGGTATTAAAATTACATATATACCGAATTTCAGCCAAAGCGTCTAGTAGTTTATCTGTTAAAGCATAACAAACAGAGAGACAAATATATTTTTATCCCGGAAACTATCCCATTTTTCGGAATAAAAAGTCTCCTATATTCATCCTCGGCATCGAAAATATATATATACTGAGTTTCAACCAAATCGGTCCAGTAGTATTTCCGTGAAAAGACAACAGACAGACAGATAGACAGAGTTATTTTCGCATTTATAATATTAATAGGGATAAATAAATATTAAAGACAAATAATTTGGATCTTTTACCAAAGGTAGGTATATAAAACGCCATTTAAGACTGTTCTGGTTTGTATAACTAGGTCTATTTGACCCTGGAGAAACGAGTTCCCACGGGATACGGTCCAGAAGTTTAGGCGGGCAAGGCCCCGTGGAATCTCGACTACACAATAATCAGACCCAGTCCTACATTTTACTTTTAAAAAGTTATTAACCATAGCTTTTGATTTTTCATTTTAGAATTTTTCAGGCATTTCGCTTAGTGACCAAAATGTCAGATAGCCGTAACCACAGAATGACTTAAATGTCAAGCTTTAGACAATGAGGGACAATTAAAAAACATTATAAAAAGTAGATTTAATTGTGTCGAATATTCGGAAAAACCCTAAGACTATACTAATTTTATGTTATTAAAGCGAAATGAGCAATAGTGATGCGGATGATGAGATTCACCATCTTCAGCATCATGCTCAGAAGCTATTTCGCATAAACACATTATAAAGACACGCAAATAATGCACAAGTCCTTGCATAAAAAAAAACTTCAAAACACGTAATTCTAATAATATAACCAATAATAATAATACCATTGCGACCAATCATTACAAAGTGGAAATCTATTGCTGGTCATAGACTTAAAATACATCTCGATATTCCTACCGATCATTTAGCTTGAACATACTGTTGTATTACCTTTTATGATGTTAACTTGTCTGTACGGTAAAAAATTGCAACATTGGCAATTTATAATGAGATATATTCAACTTAATTGTGCGCGCGATTATATCAATTATCAGTGCTATCGTCTGCTCATACGGCTAGTCGTACTCAGAATCCTTTGTAAGTAAACGTGACGCCACGCTCGGCGAGCCGCGGCAGACGAGTTGGATTCCAAATGGCCACTAGTATAAGTGGTCCGCGTTTTTCGCTCGATTCAAATAGACCGGAACAGGAGCTGGTGAAGCGCGCGGACGTCCGTGCCGGCGCCGTTGTGCGCGTGCGCATTGTCTATGACACATTCGCGTTTAATCTGACCCTCTTATTCCATCGATGCGGTATTAATAACTTATTTTCATTGTTCATGTTATGGTTATTATAATTAAAATATCCTTAGGTTTTTTAATTTCTTAACCGTAATTATAACTACTAACTATGTTATATAAATAATTAAAATTCGTAAACTAAAACAAATTACTCATGTTATTCTGATGTTCCGAAAGCATAAAAAACCGTTACTAGAGATACTCTTAATGAGTAGAGAATGAGTGAGTAATTTAAAGATTTTTGTTAGGTTGTTTTATTTAATGATTTTTATATATTTATAGTCGTTGTCTAATTTATGGTAGCCTTATCTAAATTTAGCGTACCCCGATGTAACATATTATTGCTTTGAAAAAAGAAATTGCAAAATAGACTCTTCATATTAAAGTGAAAAGTCTTTATTTTATTTATGAATTCCGTATTGTGTTCAATGGTAATTAAATTAGAATGGCGCCTAAACCTTTACGTGGTTTTGCTTACGTTTAATAGTACTTAAAATTTAATTTGGTTATGGCATGAAAACGATATGCTTGTCTTTAATTTATTTTCTTATGTTATAAAAAAACACAGAAAAAGTAAAATAGGTTCGTTGAACATAATTATGCAAATGTGTCTAATGGCACAAGCGGGCATTATATGTCGATGCGGTCTGTATGCGGTTCAATAGTGTTTTGCTCTTAATTACAAAGCATTCATCGTAAACCATTCGTATCATCGATCTGTGCTAATAGCATTTTAACATCGAAATGACGAGTTTTACTCCACTTTGATCTTTATGTATTCGATCTATTATTTTATATGTAATTGCTTCTACAATAAACATTATTTCTACAAATTTGCTTAAAAAATGCATTTACGAAGCCTGTATGTATACATTGTTCGAAAGTTAAATTACGCACCATAGAATGGAAAGTGCGGTCAAATAGGTGCTCTTAGCTGATTACCTGTTTCACCGCACGCCGTATGTATCCTTTACGTTATTTTTTTAATTTCCATAAAAAATATATAAGAATCCCACCAAGGTGTTTTTCACATTACAAGAATTAATAAGCTAAATAATCGAACCTCGTTAAAAGTTCTTTTGATAAATATATTTGTTTCACCTTAATATAATAGAGAAAATGAGACTAAAAATATAGTTCTAATTTTCACACACGCATGTGACGCCATTTGTAAATGCGCGCCATTTTCATACTAGAAACATCAAAGACTGTTGCGACTTTCCGACTGATATTTATAATTCTTTAATTACCTGTTGTACTGGTTTTTCGCAAATGCGTTAAAAAACGTACGACACATGTGCGGAATTTGGTTTTTACAAACTCGTGACTATGATAAGGTCTCGACTTCGTCTCACGGTTACATTCGTCTACTCCTTTGTAAAAAGCAACTTACCGCAGTAGTATCGCAAATAACTATTATTAATATTATATAAAGTTTAAGTTAATAATAAACATGATTTGTTTTATTGACATTATTTCAAATCATATAGATTCATAATAGCACCACTGCTGAACAGATCGGAAAGTACGTACACACCCCTCACAGGTGCGTCGTAGATTGGTAGCATACATTTGTAATCTCGGAGTAAAGGTTACCTTACGATGTATCCTTTCTACGTGAGCACGTGGCAATAGTAACCTTGGTTATTTAGGCCAGACTACGCCAAAACTACTCCTATATATTTAAGCATTTTATGCTTTCTGCTAGGATTCAAACCGAATCGTTGTTGATTAGTTATTTCAAGTTTCTAAATATCCATATAAAATATAACACTCATTAAACTACATTGAGTCATATAAATTGTAAATACCTTTATATTGTTGACTTGCGGATTTTTGAGAATGTTTTACGATGTTGGCTGGCTATAAGTTTTAGGAATCGATCTTATAGATATCGCTTTTGTATTTTTGTTCATTTGACAGCATTAGCCATACTATAGGCGTATTTGGCTCACTCCAAGTTATTATACCAGCGCTAAAAATCACACTAAACACAATATTTTTTTTACCTAAACGCATAACTCTTCTTTAGAAACAATCAGTATCCTCCAACAATAGTTCAAAATTAATCAATTAATATCTTTATTTGCAAGAATGTAGTTTATACAGGTGTTATACAATTTTAGATGCACAGTACCTTCTACCACATAGTGGTATACAAAATGACATAAATGTAAAATGAACCATGTTAAATAAGCTTAGGTAATAAATAAACAAATTATGTCAAAACAAAAAAATATCAAATAATTCACTAAGCTTTAACGACAAACACTTTTTTTGAAAAATTCATCTACAGTATAAAAACTCTTTGATCAGTCATTTTTTAAGACTACAGTGAATTTTCTTACAGATGTATTTATAATCTTAGTGGGCAAAGAGATATAAGAGGAGCCATATAAATACAGTTCCCTCTGAAAAGATTCAGAGAAGGGACAGGCATCTTTAATTTTACTTCAGTCACAAGTCTCGCGTTAACATTGTTGTATTCTTCAAACAAAAACCCATTGAATTGTACTTTAATCGTTCCATTAATACTGTTACGAGTCGCGAGGCTCGAATTAAAATGCCGTTGGAATTATTATAGAGTTTATTAGAACTATACAAACACGTATAACACAGGTACAAATATAACCGAACACAACAAATCCAAACGTAATGCAGAAGGTCGTAATTCAATAAAACGCGCAAAGTCCGTCACTAATAGATTACCGAATGTACACACGTCTCGCTTGGATCGTGGTTCTCGCTCGACTGCCTCTTCCTCCATCAGGCCATCGTTTTATACTGCACAAATGCAATGTGCCCGTATCGTACTCGACTTAATCCGCCACACCTGGCTAATGAATCGGCCGCAAACGGCCATAAAAGAGTACAATAAAACAGTGCACTGTTTTTTTAGAAACGTGTACCAATCAATAAGCAAACAAAAGAAGACGATTATAAAAGATTTACAATTAGTTTAAATGCCGACAGGTAATATATGTAATGAATGTGTTTTGTTTCAGATGTGCAGGTGGATTTTGTTTTTGTCGGGATCTGAGTTGTAACAATACTATTTTAATCAATCTCATTTTTTTACAATAAAACTGCGCAGCAGTATATCACACTCCAAGATCCGACCCTAAATCATACGACCTTAATAATGGCGTTTAAAAATTTCAGTATAAGAGGTGGAATAGGCAAATTATCTGAAAAATTTGTGGAAAAAAACTCACTAAGTATTTTATTTTAGATCGAAGACGACGCCTATCAAGAAGATTTGGGTTACACTCGCGGTACTATAGGCAAATCGAGTACAGGCCGTGTGAGACTACCTCAGATAGACGAAAAGACGAAAGTGCGCATCAGCAAAACTTTGCAGAAGAATTTGCAGAAGCAGCAGCAGTATGGAGGTGCCACTAGTATTAGGAGACAAGTTTCCGGAACCGCATCCTCGGTGGCATTTACTCCACTACAGGTGAAATTACTTTTCTTTTATAATCATTTACATCTAATATTTTAAGGTAGCCGTGTTCGTGGCCCCAATTCGTCAGATTTTGATTTTATTTCTAATTCTAAGTATGTGATTATTTAAGACAACATAATTATCTTTTATTTGTTTGTTTACTATTTTGTATTCCCTTGTTCTAAATAAATACATTTTCCTAGTACTAAAATCTTCTAAATCCTGCAATAAATTGAAATGAAACACACGAAAGTTTCCTGTTTTAATCTCTAGAAACTTCATTAAAATCTGTTGTGCAGTGTTACGTCACGTCATGGAATAATTTATTACTACATAATTAGGAAGAATAAGATACGTACTTACGGTTCCAATATAAGGGATACCGGAGACCGCGCGAAGTGGTATTCACAAATTTACATACGGTGGAATTCACAATTTGGCAAAAAAAAGCATTAATTAATGTCACAATTAGATATTTCACATATTATACACTATTATTTTTTATTGCTGGAGTACAGCAGACAAGCTGACGGCCCAACTGTGATGGAAAGTGGTTACGTCGCCTATGAACATTTGCAACACTAAATGTGCTACCAATGTGCTGCCGGACTCGTAGATAGGACTAAAATTTCAGAAGAAAGTACAAAAACAGGTACAACAGCATCGGATTTTTACCACGCTTTGAAATTACAAAGTTCCGGAATATGCGGGATTACACTACGTAATTCCGACCTCTAGTTATTGTTGTATTAACATTGCATGTTTCAAATTTTATTTTCAAAAGTTATCGTCAATGATTTTTGTCCCTATCATTTTACACTTCGATGATCATTTACATGGCTTCTCTATTACATAATTATTCTTTGGTGTGAATATTGAATGGACTTTTTGACCCGGCAATGACATTTGATGTTAATTAAGACAATATTTGTGGCTGTACTTTTGAATTGTGGGAATAGCATTTAAATTACATACATACATACATAACTTCACGCCAGTTCCTTTGCGGGGTAGGCACGAACAACAGAGTGCTATTTAGGCTTATTCTTACACACCTCACTTGCCTCTTTGACATTCATAACTCTTGTCATGCAAGCTCGTCTGTTCTTAAGGCTCCTGACATCACCTTCTGCTAGTACACGATCAATTTGATCATGGAAGGTGTGTCGTGGCCTTCCACGACTTCTGCATCTATCCACTTTTGCATTGTATATCTGTTTAGTCATTCTTTCATCATGCATTCTTTCCACATGCCCGAACCACCGGAGCATTCCTTTCCTTACCTTCACCCCGACACTCTCTTTCAGACCAACTCTCTTTCTTACTTCGGTATTACGAACGCGGTCCGCGAGCGTCACTCCGCAGATTTTGCGCAGTGCTCGCATCTCGACCGCGTTTACTCTACTTTCATGCTCTCTCTTCCATACCCAACTCTCGCATCCATACGTGAATTGTTAATTAAGCGTTTAAATTCATTTGATCAATTCAATTCAAACTTAATTAATAATAGGGGGAAATATGCTACGTTAATATACTGTTATATTTTTGTAAATTAAGCGTATTTTAAATTTATTTATAAATTACGAAGCAGCCTTGACTATCCTTAAAATACTATTTTTTTAAATCAATACTAATAGCATCCATGAATATATTAAAATAAGAAAAAAGAACATTACACATACTTCGTCGCACCGTAAAGTTAACCATTGCGTTACTGTCGTTGGCACTAAGGGCAGTCCATGGCGGAGCTTAGGCCACACCAAATTTGTACTAAATATTTAGATCCCTCTATACTAATCTGCGACCCACGCGGCATACTACAGTCTATCTATATCAATAAAATTGTAAAATTCTAAACGTCGTGTCTGTACATTGAAGCAAAAAAAAAAAAACAACTGAAATCGATTATATAAACGATGGAGAACACGATGCATTTTTTTTAAATTTCTTGTCAGTTTGTTCGGGATTCACGTAAAAACTACTGGGCCGATTTCGATGCGGTTTTTGCTGATCGAAAGCAGATTCTTAGACTTAAAATTTGCGCTACTTTTTATCCTGGGAATTTTTTTGGGAATGATTTAAAATGGTCAGAAAAAAAAATCGAATTCCAATGTGATTTTTTCATTGATCAGTAGCAAATTTAATGTAATAAAATGTGTGATATTTGTCATCCCGGAAATCCCACGGGAATTTTTCCCGGAAGCGATTTGTAGTTCGTTTTGGTGCATAAAAATTAGTACATTTCGGCAGTTTTCACAAAAACGGTAGCTTACATTCTTTTTTTAATGCTGTGGTACTTCGTGGCGCATTTTGGAGTCTTTGTAGTGTGACAGAGGCCGTATGCCAGCATGGAGTACCTATAGAAAGAAATGACTTCTCCACATACTGTACCTCCCCAAATGATTGGGATAAAGTGAAAAGTTATCTTATGCTAATATTAGACGGATCAACAAAATTGAATTAATTTGGTTGAAAAGCACAACTAAAAGGAGTTTACGATATTCAATAACATTTAAGGCTCCTGACATCACCTTCTGCTAGTACACGAGGTGACATCACCTGCTGCTTGTCATGCAAGCTCGTCTGTTAAGAACAGACGAGCTTGCATGACAAGAGTTATGAATGTCAAAGAGGCAAGTGAGGTGTGTAAGAATAAGCCTAAATGGCACTCTGTTGTTCGTGCCTACCCCGCAAGGGAACTGGCGTGAAGTTATGTATGTATGTATGTAATAACATTTAATGAATAAAGTTAATGGTTATATGGATCACTTTGGTTGATTCGTCTAAATTGAAAGACAGGAATGAATCGCCCGATATCGGCTTTAAACCTAATTTGTAATTTTAGGAGTCATGTGGTAAAATAAATAAATCAAACGAAAGTCGAACCCAAATGAGGATTAGTTTGACTTTAGTTTGCTTTAATACTCCAAAAAAAACGATTAAAAAACTTAAATTAAAAATTGTGTATGTGTGTGTAGTTCACACGCAGTAGAAGTGAAACAAAGTGTGACATGAGGTGGGAGGGATTCTATGTTTCGTGACGTCACATTTCATATATCATATCGTTATAATATATTTAAGCTTTAAAACACGAAATTTGAAATATTAACGAAAAACTTCAAAACGTTTCCAACTCTATCTGTATGCGCATAGTGTTTAAATTATGAAATATAATGTATTATTCTATCTCATTCTCTGGAAGGGTTATTCTTATAGAATTATGTATTTAGCCCTTTTTAGTGTCACTTTTTCGTATCGAGTTTCAAATTACAAATCGTTGTAAAGAAGTTTCACTTCAAAAATTACAATATTCTTTTGCCTGCTGTAGTTGTCATCGAAGTTACATTCAAACTTAAAGTCGTAAAAATGTATATTGCAATTTGCGTGGTGTGAAGATGCTTTTTATGTCACGACACAAAAGTGCTAAATGAATCGCTGTGACAATCACACGTCTATTACGGCATGATGATAGCAATCTTATTTACGGAGTGCGTCGACACGGTTCTATTGTGATTCACACTCACAGGTTCAATTATATCAGTATATGAGATTTTTGAAATACGAGTATCTGTTTGTAAAGTTACAATCGGTACCGATCTGCTAACGCAGTCGTTACAGTTTATATTAGAATTGGGTAGGACATGATTTTAAAATGAGTTTGTAAGAGTAACATGACATTTTGTACTGAACCAGTACAATGTACCATTTCAAATGAGGCGAGGATATTTGTATGGTTTGTACCGGGGCAGTACGTTTGAAGCAATGTGGCCGGTGAGGCGGTGAGAGTCATTCCATCATTTGTCCCGTGCAAAACTTCTAGTTCGGAAATGTTCGTTAAGAATCGGATGTGATCGGTATCGGTCACCTCATTTTGCTAGTAGTCGTACATTTCATGTTGTCTCTCTTTGTCATGTGAATATCAGTAGAGGCGTTATTGTACTGTTGTCCTCGTTCCGTCCTTCCTCTTACATTTGAGGCGTGAGTAGTAACGGGACAAAATTTTTGAAGTAGTACAAATTTAAATTTTGAGCCGTATCAGTACAAATCTATTTTGTACGGGACAAATGTACTGCCTCACACGTTTGAGTCTAAGTAGTCATTTCAGTGAGGCGTAATAAATACGTGATAAAGGTGATTAAATTTAATTTAAATTAGTAATTAAAATGTATTCAGAAAGTGACGAAAATTTATAATTTCGTAACTTAAATTGCTTTTTTAGATTTTTTTAGGCAGACAAACACACACATTATATATCCCCAAGCTAAGCAAGTTACGCCTGTGTTAGGGCTAATATACAATGGACCACTCTGGGGCCTATCCCAGACCATAATAAATAACGGATATATCATTTCCGAAATTTACCATGGCAGGAATCGAACCCGGAGCCTCTGCGTTCCAACGAGTTCGGCCGGCCGGCTTAGCCCGCTTAACAACAGAGGCCGTCAAAAGACAGATCTAATTAATAAGTAAAATGTAAAATTCTATTATTCCTATTCAGTATATATAAGTATTATAGTTTCTAAATATGGCGGAAGGTGTCTAACAATAGTGGTCGGCAAAATAGTGTGGCGAATTCAAAAGTCGATACGCGGCATTGCGATACCGGGTACGTCCATTTACGCCTCTGAGGCATCATTACCACGGCATCCCGATCCATCATGATAATAGGCACGTACCCTTGAGCGTACACTGAGATTATAGGATGCGTGGATAGCATCACGATGTTATTGTCAGGAATAAGCGAATTATAGCACCGGACTGCTTCAAATGGTCTTAGACATTCCCTTTTAAAGGTATTCTTGTATAAAAGACAATAACTATCTAAATATGAATTCAAAGCTTTCATCTTAACGTGTATAACATTTTAAATCATTCACAACACTAAAATGATAGTAAAATAACATAAATTTCATTCTTCTCTTTTTCTTTAAACATTACAGCAACACACATACACACGCTAATACATTACGAAGTAATGCACGTAGAGTAGAAAGTAGATATGATTTTAATTTGGGTAAATAGTTTTTATTTATTCCAACTTAATTTTTTTAAATATAGATTCAAACACTGGTAGTCGACTCAATTATAATCAAATCAAATAGTCGATGTCTAATCGTGTATAGGCAAATAGAAATGCTAATGAAAGTTCAACTTAAGACCTCTCCATAAAATAAATTTAATTTATTTCTTATGTCTATCAGATATAAGTTTAAAGGAGAAAATTTCACATACCCAAGTGCCAACGTGAGCTTTCGCCATAGTTGTTAAATAATAAAATATTGCGTATTACAAATCAGGATCATCCATTGGACCTACGCATTCGGGTTCATAAACTAGTTCGACTACCATAGAAAACTTAACCTCCGCCTGTCAACATTCCACGACGATAATGATATCGGCCCTTGTGGGGAAGTGGACACCGGCCATTGTACTGCAACTTTAATGACAGTGCTATGAAATGTAATTTAGGCAGTAAATTTTACTGTGATTATGATATTTTGCGTATTTAACATTATCGTTGCACAAACAATGTAATATGAATAATTATGTACAAGTGTTCAAATAAAACTATAACATCCCAAGTCTGTGAAAAGACAAATAAATAATCTTGCATTACCTTACAAATATCAAAATATTATGTTAAAAGATAAGAAGCAAGATTTGTATTATTCCCTTCTTGAAAATCACAATTTAGAACGTAATGTTTGTATATTAAAACTAACATACACTGCAGGTACTCTGAAAAGATAATTACTGGATTTTGAGTTATATAATTATAGTGTAAGAATGGGCCTAAATGGCGCTCTGTTGTTCGTGCCTACCCCGCAAGGGAACTGGCGTGAAGTTATGTATGTATGTATGTATGTATAATTATAGTTTACTAATAACGTCTAATATTTAAATAAGATTGAGATAATATATTTATTATCTATAGCACGTATTGTTTATTATATTAGTATTGGTAGCATGCATTAGAACCATGACTCAAAAGTGGTTGTTAACATTTTTGCAATATGAATTCCTTCACGCTATTATATTTGCTCATGGTGCAAGAGAAAAAATATTTTTAAAACATTGTTGGCATACAATATACCGGTGAATTTATTCTGCAATTTCGACTTTCAGTATAACTTTTTTTATTGCTGGAGTTCAGCAGACAGGCAGACGGCCCACTTGATGGAAAGCGGTTACCATCGCCTATGGATATTTGTAACACCAAAGATGCTACAAATGCGCTGCTGCTCTCATAAGGGAGACTGAAACCTGGCCATTAATGCCGGAACACAACTCAAGGTTGTTATGGCGACATACTTTAGACCAGGGGTGGTAGCCATCCAGTAGGGCAAATACCCTACCACCTGGCTGTGGGTTGTTTTGTCGCCTCTTACGACAGGCCGCCTGGCCGCAGGAAATTGTATTCTTTCTCCGTTCCTGCACGGATATGACTTAGATAAAGTGTGTTAGCATATTTACAAAAGTAGCCTTAAGTGCATTGGTCTCGCGCGTAAAGGGTTCCTATGTACAAGTAAAATACAAAACATGACTAAATCTTGATCCGTCCAATATTTTTTCATACAATTTTAAGTTACAATAATTATTGGCTGATTCCTATATCTTACTATAACTTGTCGTACCACTTGTTAAATTGTAATATACACTCTATACAAGGAATGTCACTTTTCTGCCAATGGTTGAGGGGAAAAGATGAATAGTAACATGCTACCAGCGCGCCGGTACTTTAGTGAAGCACTTGCCCCTATTTTTTAGATGTTATAATCTAGTCACCATATAGATCTTGAGATAAAGCGTCTCGTATCTCCATTTGCTTCTGCACGGTAGCACCTATTTCTTAAAGCGATGCATGTTTATCTTGTTTACTATTGACCATGATATTTGCTTATCTATGTATACTTATGTCATCTATTAAGAACAAGTTTTCAACCTGTCAACTACTTACCGACAAACATGCCCTTAATCTTGTTGGACATGCATAAATTTCTACTTGGCCATTCACATAGATGTTGAACGGAAAATGTTGCTAAACCTCTATACATAATTTCCGTTTCCACGGTCGCTTTATGCGGACGATAACACATGCAAGTTTAAGTCGTACAAAACTGGTATCATCAATACGTTGGCCATAGCAAAGGGCCACACGGCTGAAATACATATCATGTTGCGAGGGGAAAGTAGAAATCTAATACATTATGGTGCATTTGTGCTGTGGTCGTGTGCTTATGTTTATGTTTAGTGCAATGGCTGTAACGCCATTGGGATAGTGCAACGGTCACTAACACACTTTGCATATAGCAGCGATCTTAGCATAAAGAAAAAAAAGTGCCTATAGTTCGGCCGCTTTTAGAATGCGTTCTCACATCGGGAACATTTGCGTGGATAACGTTGTAATGACGATCAATTTACGGCAAAAAAATAATATTTCTGTTTTTTTTTAAATGCCAAAGCAGGCAACAGGCAGATGGCCCACCTCATGGAAAGTGGTTACCGTCGCCTATTGGCAAAGGGAAAACCGCGGCGGGAAGTTTCCTCCAGATCATTGTTGTACGCGGAATAAATGTTCTAGAGAATTGTTGCGTAGTTGAGCATGGGAGCTCAAGGAAATGGGGGTGAATATCCCGTCGCTGGCGAGCGATGCGGTTGTAAAAGTGAATGTATTTCTTACTGATTCAAATTTAGTTAAAAATCGTATCACAACGATAATTGACGGTAAAATAAATTAGTTTAGCACAAAACGCAACGCATTCTCAGAGCGGTCGGACTATAATTTATGTTATTTGTTTGCTAACTAAGCGTTTGTCCGGCATGTGAAATATTTTTGAACCCTTTAATCGTTTATTTTATTCCATGAGTTAAGCAGGCAGGCCCGACAGACCTGATGGAAAGCGGTTACCATCGCCTATAAACATTTGTTACACCATAGGTGCTACCAATGTGCCGCCGCTATCTAAAGGAAGATTGGAACCTAGCCAGTAATGCCGGAACACAACTCAACGTCGTTATGGTGGCATACTTTAAACTAGGGGTGGTAGCCATCCAGAACTTACCACCTGGCTGTGGGGTTGCTTTGTCGCGTCTTACGACAGGCTGCCCGGTCGCAGAAAATTGTATTCTTTCTCCGTTCCTTCACGGATGAAAGATGTATGTATGCACACCGTGATGCACACATACTATAATTATTATGTTTATAAGAAAGTTCATAATTCAATTTTTTATTTTGGTAACCCTAGCTATTTAATTATATTTAAACAGGTTAAATGGTACGCATGTAATTAATAACTTCTATTAAAAATATAATAATTTATTCATTAATCGAATAAGATTTAAAATTAGATTTAGTGACAATCATCGTTACTAAATCTAATTTTACCCTTCTGACATCATTAAAATTTGATTAAAATAACTCAAGTGCTATATGTGCTGCCGCTGTAGCTGGTTGACGTTGATTAATTTATTAGTATATTATCATACTTGACAACGTACATAGAGGCACTGATGGTTTGTTTGTACTTAATTTCGTACAAATTATCTTCCAGTACATTTATAATTAATATTAAGATAACGTTGCCAGGTGGTAGGGTATTGGCCCGACTGAATGGCTACCACCCCTGGTCTAGAGTATGCCGCTATAACAACCTTGATCTATGTTTCGGCATTAGTGAACAGGTTCCAGTCTCCCTTAAGAGAGCAGCAGCCCATTTGTAGCATCTTTGGTATTGCAATTATCCATAGGCGATAGTAACCGCTTTCCATCAAGTGGGCCGTCTTCCTGTCTGCTGAACTCATGCAATAAAAATATAAAAAAATGTAATTTTTTTACGTGATTTGGGAGTTGATTCTGTATTTTAAGCTTATGTTTTTATATGGTGTTGGTACCATGTATACTGTGATCTACGATTCTATTTAGATTTATGTACCATAATAAATAACAATAGTACATATCACTTTTGATAGACGCTTCGGTGAACTTCTATCTTAAGCTGATATTACACGGTTTATTTCTGTTTTTCAATTTTGATGAATCAACCAAACTGTACCTTATAAACATAAACTTGAATCATTCATTGTTGTTGAATATGGTCCCGTCCTTTTAGTTCTCTGCCTTTCATCCAAATTGATTCCATTTGATTGATCGGCCTAATATCAGCATCACTACCTAAATAGTGCTTTTGAACATGTGGCCTATGTTCATATGTACGTATTAAATATGTACTTCGCAATTTAGGAGCGTCGTCTATGAACTGGTAAAACTATCTATTTCAGTACATATTATAATACAGTTTATAGACCCTCAGACCGCTTGGATAATTGTACATTGGTATTTCAGGCGATAGGGCCGTGATAGAACTTTCACCGTTTATATTTCGCTGTTGGTATTCGTGCTATGAGAATGGCGACGCCCTTTGCAACAGCATTT
This sequence comes from Dendrolimus kikuchii, assembly GCA_019925095.2. Lineage (NCBI taxonomy): Eukaryota > Metazoa > Arthropoda > Insecta > Lepidoptera > Lasiocampidae > Dendrolimus > Dendrolimus kikuchii. Next base: position 8,050,428 of record CM034392.1, read on the forward strand.
AATTTTGTTAGACCATGTTTAGACTGTAGATACAAATCTTGTAGACGAACAGTTATTTTAATCATGTTTTTGATTCAGATTAAAGTACACGGTTCTATTGTTAACGATACGTTTGTTATTTATATAATGTTGTGAAACAAGACAATAAATAAGTTCTTTTTCACATTAGCGCTGGTTCTTAGTCTGGTTTATAGTTAGTATCTTTATTCGGACGCAATGGCAATCAACTCGAGCGTGAACTATAAATACTGGGGAATTTAGCAAATTGATTTTATTTACTCGGTAGTTGAGTTTTGTCTACATTTCAGTTGGCAATAATACACATACTCGCAACATTTTTGCCAGACATATGAATCTACTAAACGGAAAGAGAAAATTCATTGGTTATACATCTCGCAGGAGATCCCTTATGCGTTGAATTGACCAGATAAAATCGCTTACAGATGTTTCTTTAATGAATAAGAACCAACATGGGTTAGTTTGTCTGTTCATAGTTTCGACTACGTAGGAAAATAGCCTGGTAATATGTAGTTATTCTTCTACAAATCTCACATATTAATAGGACAAATCCTAATCAAGATGTATATTATGTTATAATTGCTCGTTAGGTTGCTAGGATCAAGATCTTATCGAGCGCTACTGTTCATGCATGCATTGTATTACGGTAATCATGAATTCGGGTGTACTATACCTAGAGATCCATGCTAAATTCCTTTTAATATACTAATAAGTTGGACAGCTATGGAATAACCCCAAATATGTTGGTGGCTTAATAATGACTTTGGCTAACCATATCGGTAAATTAAAGTTTATTTTACAAAAATGACTAAAATATTCGTCTTATATTGTTTTGTACCGCAATCAATTTACAATTCACGACTATTATTGATAAATGATAAAATAGGAAGAAACTCCGCTTTCAATTGCAGCAGATTATTTTAGCGATGAATAATAATATGGCAAAAGAACTATTGTAGGGTTAAGGTGTCCATTATCTTACCTGTTATCTTACTTGTTGAATTCTTAAATGTCTGATAACCTTGTGTTGTGTTCCGACATTAGTGACCAGGTTCCAGTCTCCCTTAAGAGAGCAGCAGCGCATTTGTAGCACCTGGTGTTGAGAATGTCCATAGGCGATGGTAACCGCTTTCCATCAAGTGGGCCGTCTGCCTGTCTGCTTAACTCCTGAAAAAAAAATACTGTGTGCAATAATAAAGAGTATTCTATTCTGATGATATAATTTCGGTTGCTCAATCCTGCTTTAAGTGCGAATCGTAATAAAAAAATATCACGCAACCTGACATAATGCAAAGCTTCACACGTAAAAGTTGCATATATTATTGAGAAATACCAGTAACAATAACATCAAGTTGACATTATTATTTCGTGTAATATGTCTTTGTTTTATATAAATTATTACCAAACCATGTTGGTAATATAGGCAGAAGATACAATAAACACTCGTTATACATAATTATTCTCGTCTTTGAAAATCATGACATGTCAAGGTGATTACGTTACAATTTAACATGGATTCAACTGAACCGCATTTGACAATATGGCTATCGTGGCTAAAGTACGTTTCCTTCAAATTACATGGATTCGAATCCTGGCACGGAGACATGCATTACTTAGGCAATTTTTCAGACTTAATGTGTATTGTTACAATTAATCACGTGGTGACGGCGAAGGAAAACACGATGAAACCTGCATATAGAGATAACCTTTTAATCCCGCCCTAATCGACATGGGACAAGCGTTTGTTCCCTTAAAAATGGGCAGGCCCAAACCTAGCTGTAGCAAGATTCTGGGCCGATATTACTATTTGCAAGTCGTGCATCTGTTATCACTAGTAGCATAAGCAAATGAACGCTAAGAATGGAAATCTCAATACAAACTTTTATATTTTGCTTTAATGATTAGTTCTACTATGTTTGCTAAATATCACAATATCGTGTTCATCAGGATGTACTACGTCACACGTGTTAACTTATTGAGTTCTGATACTCTATTAAGATATGAAATTGTAAAGAAACATATTAATGTTCAATGTAAAATTAATGAGCTTGTCCAGAAGCATAGTTTCAGTCGACGCCTCTGAGCTGTTGTTGCTCAGACGCGTCTCATAATATGAAAGCTACATGTGGGAGCTTAATGTGAAATTCACCGAATACATCTTTGGACATTTATTATACATACATACATAACTTCACGCCAGTTCCCTTGCGGGGTAGGCCCGAATAACAGAGTGCCATTTAGGCTTATTCTTACACACCTCACTTGCCTCTTTATTTATTATAATCTTAGTAAAATGTGTAATTTCTGCAGTACATTGCCTATTCTCTTATATTAGCTAACACTATTAAGTACTCCATTATCGACACACATACCACTTAGAATAAATGTCGGTAAACATAGGGCTATTATTTTAATCCTCCGTCCAGCGAGACTTGATCTCCAGACCATCGGTTCACGGTAACCCGTCCTATCAACCGACCGTTAGCCCCCTCGATAGCAATCAGCCTGATTGCGCCCTAGCTTAGCCAGTTGATATCGCCTGCAGACACATGAACCTTGATTCACATTCCGATCTACAAGGAATTGGTGTTAAACTTCTACACTTAATTTTGGTTTTTTGGCGATAGTGTGGTTATGACTCTCAGCTGAGCATATTTTTTTCTGCACATTCTTATGTTCCATTATTGTTAAAATTGTTGTACCGCACAATGGCTATGCGAATGGATAAAATTTTATTCATGCACACAGGACCAAATAATTGAAATGAGCAAATCAAAGTCATTTTATGAAGAATTATTTAAATTATATTACTGAGAATGTTTGCCTAGAATATTACCGGATATATTTGGAGTACAGGGTTCCAAAGGAGATTGATGCATTGTGTGAAGGATATTATAAAGATTTGTGATGTGAGAGAAGATACCCGCCAAGCTGCTACGCCGATTTAAATAACTGAAAAAAAAACTTTTCTGCCTTATTATTAATTTCATGCAAGTGCTATGTTATTCAACATTTTTGAAGAAATTGAAATTTTTCATATTATGCGAGTAGAGTGTTTTACTCGTATTCACTCTCGTAAATTTCGGTTCCGTAGCATTCCAACATTTCCAGTATCGGAGATATAATATAACATTTTTTACGATAATTGGTTATTTCCCATTACTGTGAAGAAGTAGCAAACAAAATACAGACAAAATTACTTTCGAATGAATTTAGATAAGATTTACATGCCGGATATTACAATGTAATGTACTCTTGAGAAGTAGATTATCCATCGACATTACGATCTGGTAGCTCCTTTTTTCGAAATCTACTCATGTTCACACTTGCAATAGTGTATAAGAACTGTCTTTAATGGCCCATTATATTAGCCTTAAAGAAGTTTAGTGAAAATGACTGCAAAAATGTACAATAATGCATCATCACGTCTCGCGCAGTCATTGAACGTAAATGACACGTAATAAAGTATCACGACGCGATGAGCAAAAGAACTAACATGATAAGTGAGAATCGAATGAATGGCCATTACTTGTCTATGGCCCGTAAGATCAATAGTAGCTTAAACTATACTATTGATAAGCAACCTAGTTTAATCTTTTGTATCCAATTGTTTTGTAATATCAATTACAGTTTATCGCTCGAAGTCCGTTAAAACCATGCAATAGTTTAAACTTGCCCAGAGGGTCCTTCAAACTCTTCGACGTGGATTAAACGACGTATTTGCCATTACCAATGAATTAAAAAGTTTTTGTCTCATTGCTTCAAACAACCAACCAAACTATAACAGCAGCGCGGGACACAAATAGTCTGTTCCTACTTACTGAATAGCAATAAATTATATGACGACCGTTTGTTTGCGTATCACCAACTATATCATAACTGCCATTGGGCCGGTTTTTATATCTTATCAACCGTTCATTTGTCTTGCTATTGTTAAATAACGAACGAAATAGATAATGTTACCATGTGAGAAGTAATGATTAAAGAATAGTTGAGCTCTTCATATTTTCGAATTGATTTTACGACAGGGGTTTAATCCATCGATCAACTTTTTCCGTAGATTACGAATTACATAGTTTAAACTACGTTTAATCGAACTTGGCTTATGACTAAGTTATGTACGGATGCAATGTTGAGCGTTGGCGGTGGCCTTGTGATAGTATCCAATCTAAATGGTAATCGCATAGAATGACATTATTGAGACGTAATCGATCTCCTGTCGCCAGTAGGTCAATTGTGGTATTTGCATTTTTAAGATCTTTTACGAACTTTGAATGTATTGATTGTCTGTCGTGATAGGAATTGTCAATATGATTGTGTTACTGAACAAAGCCGTAAAATGCATTTGCTTCGTTTCCTAATCTCGTATTTAGGATAACTTTCCTAAAAGTACGAGTGTTGAATTTGAATTCAACTAAGGTCAATGAAATGTTAATATCAGCTTAATACATACTGAATAAATGTTTAAATAAATTTACTATAATTTAAAATCAATGCTTCCTTCTATATATCATTTCAAAATACATTAGCATTTTAAATTTATAAGAGTTTTAACCTTGCAAAATAAATGAAGACTTGGAGAGCTGACGAGCATTCACTGTTTTCGTCATTTGACTGTACCATATCTTCCAAATTATTGAAAGAAAGAAAGAAAGAAAGAAAAACTTTATTTGAAGAAATATTGCACGAACTTGTTCAAACCAATTTTTGTACAATGTTCAGAACTTACCACTCTATAGCCCAAAAAATAGAGGGAGACCAATATATCTTAATTTTTTTTTTATATAATAGGGTAGCTGATACTATGATCAACTAAGATATTTTTTATCCTCTTACAAAAGACTGAAGCGTACGAACGTAGCAAATTATGACGTATTATTACTTAAATGTTAACTACAATTATTTATATTACAATGCTTTAAAAGTATGATAATATTACGGTATTTTAACGTCCAGTCTTTTATAATAATATGGTTATAGAATTTATTGTGTAGTGTGTCACCTACCACCACTTTATATGTAACCCCTCCTAATGGGGTCTAAGGTAGTTTTTATTATTTGTTAGTCAAGTATTCTGTATCTATTTCCTATGTTAATTTACCATATATTTGCATCACTTTAGTCTGTATATTTGTTTGATAAAATAACATGTAATTTATTAGTTCTATACAACTTGAAGTTATTAGTTTAGGACTAACCATATTTTGTTTTTGCAGGGTCTGGAGATAGTTAACCCACAAGCAGCGGAGACTCGCGTCAATGAAGGAAACGCCAAATATTTTTCAAATACATCAGGGTTTTTATCAGTTGGAAAGAAAACTACATAGTGACAACTAGGCTGTATACATGGCTTACAAACAATGTTTTATGTCGAGTCATGTAAATAGAGTTTAAGTCGAGATTACGATCCAAAATTGTGACTCGATTACGTGTAAGATAAGATTTTACAGAATACATTTCAGTTGTGAAAAAGTTTTGTTTTATTTTATTACCATTGTAGATATGGTCAGTGTAGCGATAAGTTGGTCGAGACCCTCATACGAGGCGTTTTCACTCCGCGGCTTAGTTCACTAATTAATTTTTTAATAAATTCTTTAATAGATATAAAGACTATCTGGTCTCCTCATTATTCATTACACATCGATCGCATTGAGCGTGTACAAAAGAAAGCATTGCGAATAGTTTCATATGGATGTAATTTAATTCGAACTCTTAAAACGTATCATGACCGACTGAAATATTACTCACTGACATCCTTAGTAAATCGTAGAAGCATCTCAGACCTTGTTTCTCTTCACAAAATTTTACATGGACGTATTGATTCACCCTATTCAATGTCTTTACTTAACATCAATACCAATTATCGATGTAGAAAACCATCAGTTTTTTCCCTTCAAGTGTATCGTAATAATACTTCTTATTTCAATCCATTGGTTCGCATGTGTCGCCTTTATAATGAACTCACCAAATTAAATGCGTACATTGATATTTTTAATTCTAGTCAATTTAAGTTTATGAAGAAATGCAAAAAAGTTCTCTCACACAATCGCTATTAATGTCTATTGTCGATTTTTCACTCATATTATTTGCAAAATAAATATGAACAACTTTCAAAAGAATATCTACTTTGTCGTTCGTTTAATTAGCACATAGTTTGGATTATGATCTAGCCCTATATATTATGTTGTTATTGATTAATTTTTAATGTTTGTAAAGCCAAGCCAAGCCAATCTTCGTAGTTACGTTTTTGATTAAAATTTCTTCTTTTTGTCTTCTCTTTTTCTGACCTTCCTGATCAAATAGCACAATTTACTTTCCACATGGTGTCGTTTGCGTCTCCTTAGTCTTTTACCTCGATAACTATCCCATTTGCAGGGGTAACAAGTATTGTATGTTCATCTCTTGTATCGAAAGTAAGTAAATATGTACTGGTTTGTTCGCAAGACCCAGAATAAACTGTTCCCTTTTTAATTTTTGTGTAAAAAGTACCAATAGTAAAATGTTCATTCTTACAATTTTCTCTTAAACACTTACAAAATATTCACCAACATAATATTAGCCTATATGTATGTAGTATTTGCTTTATTGCGAACCTGGCAAACAAGCAGACGTCCTAGCTCATGGAAAGTGATTATCGTCGCCTACAGACGTTTATAACACCAAGGGTGAAGGCAACTTGTTACCAGTCTTTAGGAGGGGCGACGAGATAAATGAAGAAAAAAGACTATTTGACGTAATAACATTCCTTATACATTATTATATACATAACATATTTTGAGAATTTGTACGCTGCATTTTCAGGAAACAAGTTTTACACTCAGCATATTGCTGTGCCGGAATTATATCCGACACAACGCTGATTTTCAGTGCAAACCTTCCTTTTGGCGTGAGACCAAAAAGACCCAACCAATTTTGTTAAACTAATTTAACTTTTAAAATATTTAATTAGTAAACCAAGTAAATAAATTTAAATAAAACCAACAATAAAATGCTTTGTTTCTTTAAAAAATGAATGAATAACCATATACTTACTTAAATCTATTCACACATCCCCATATGTGTATCCGTGTAACAACTTGTATCGAATCATCGATATCAGTAGAGGGGCCAGACAGTAGGAATAGGATAGAGGGGATGAAATATGGGATTGGAATTAGGCTAATGGGATATTGAAGATGGCATAGATGGAGGACAGTGGGGCATCGGCCAGTGGCGTAGCTTGCCTTAGACGGGCATCAAACGGGTATCAAAATGTGTTGGGGGTTCAAAGGAAGGGTAAAGTTTTTTTTATAAAATAAACAACAAATGCTCGAATTGAATTGAAATAATTATATATTGAATAAAGTTATTACTTAATGCTCCTTGAAGCGAAGTTAGACAAACAATTCAAATCAAAGATACACCTTTCTCGCCTTTTTTTCAGCAAGCTTATTTATCAAATCATCCATCCTGAAAACGACTTCAGTTTTTCTAGATTTTCTGCCTCTGTAGACAATAATGTGAAGTTTGATAGTCGTTCCTGTTGGCCCATCAGTTATTCTCAAAAATGTTAATCTATAAAATGTGGATAAAATTTTAGAAATTTTTGTTTACACGCTTTTGGGGCCACTGTAGCCTGGGGGCCCCGTATCATTGATACGACTGATACGGCGGTAGCTACGCCCCTCGCATCGACACTCTCACTCCTTGCACGAAACTCGGTAAGTTCAAGGTTAACAGTTTCACACCGATCTTCTGTGAGTATGTGGTGGTATCACACCTATCGAGCCGGACCTAGAAGCTGTAATCAATATAACGATATAGTAGAGTATATCACCAAATATCAGTTGCAGACAATATCAACACGAATCCACGGCTGATATTAATATAAAACCTGACTAGTTAAAAAATCTCGCTACTGCAACCGCAAATGTTTTGAACGTTAAAAGTTATAATTTATATTTAAGATTGTAGTATATTTTAATACATTGAGAGTAAACATTCAAATATGTATATTATAGTGGGACATTTCAAGGCAAACATAATTATATACACGTTTGCCGGTAAACGTAATACTTGCCTAACCTATAGTTGGTATTACAGAAATAGCACATTCTCACAAGAGTGCGTTTACTAAAGTAAACAAACTGTCTCTTTAGGACTACATTCAATTGCAAATAGCATTGATACAATGTTAATAATAGTAACTTTTTCTCAAGGTATAACATCTATCCCACTGTTGGAGACAAGCGGTAGGATAGTATGGGATATGAGACAACTACCGAATACTCACAAGAACCAACGATAGGTGGCGGAATATACACTTCCAAAGTCGTAAAAACTGTCCTCCCTTTTCATTTCAGAACTTTGATGGGAAAATATCAGAAAAGCCGCAAGGTGGTTGAATTTAAGAAATACTTTTAACGAAAACTGGTTTGATTAAGATCGTTTTTAATAGAGTATATTCAATGTAATGCTTCTTTGTGGTTTAGTAGCCGTATTCCGAAAACAATGGATGTTTCTCACCTCCACGGAACCCTTACTATTGGTGGACTGCCACGCATTTGCCCGATTTATTAAAGCCTGTATATTCTTTATAAAAGTACTTTCAAGCGTAGAGACAAATCGTATATCACTTTTTATATCAGAAAATTTTACTTATATAATACTTTTTGCTAATTTTGAAAATGCACGTCCATCCTGTTTTGAGAAAAACCCTATAAATATTATTAAAAGTGAATCTTATTATATAACACACTGTACTTGATAAACTCATTAACATGATTATAAAAGGATTATTTGCTGTCCTAGTTTCGTGTGTTTCCTCGTGTTTCAATAAACATTGCGCAAATCAAGATGCAGTGGCCGCTTATATGTTACTAAATAGATTGGCAAACACCTTTATTCACATACCATACATACATTTTTACTTTATGTATAATTATGGTTAAGTCATGGTCGCCCAATGACATAGATAGAGATACCTGCGTCTTATTCCGATGATGTGGCTTCAATTTTTCTCTCCTAATATGTATGTAATATGCATACCGCTGAAGATCACGGGCAATATGGAAGGCTTACATGGGGCGAGAAGGCTATGGGAAGGCCACAGGCAGAAGCCCTTTCGAAAATTTAATCTAAATATGACGTGACATTCTTCATCCAGGCGACCACTTCTTTCTTCATCCCCCAAAGTTAGTCGAACGCGCTTGAATTCGTTGTACCAACAATACACGGTTGCCTTAAAAGGGTCTTTATCCATGAATGCCTTTTGAAGTCTATCGTACGATTCGTCCAGTTTCAGGCGACACTTGAAATCGTAAAAAATCATAGCGCAAAAATGTCCCCGGCACAGATCCATTTTTCAATGAGACACGATAATTTAAATTAGCCCACAAACAATGTGGAGGAAAATTTTGAAATTGGAACGTACCTATTTTTAGTCATAAATAATCATATTTTCGAACTAGATTATAACTGGCCAGTCTCCCATACATAAAAACTTTTTTCGCTATACTTTCTGAGTGGCCTGGTATTACATTAGTTCCAGTTGCATTCGGAGTATCCTTCGGATCCTACATTCGACTTCCCTACTTTTTTGTCTCCGCTTCGCACGGTCTTCGTCATTCCTTTATTATGAGAGCATTGGCACACAGATTCACGACGTTAATCCAGCATTTGTTTGCGCTTATATGGTAAATTACAAACAAATATTATCGGTAACATTTTCTTAATACAAACACGGAATTTGGGGTAAAAGAGTTTGCTGGTACACTGATTCATTATCCTATTTTTTAGTCATAATAAGGAAGGACAAAGTGCTTTGTATTCAGGTCATTTACGGTTCCAAACGCTCACGTCGAGTTCAAAAAATTGAGGACGACTCTTTCTGTTTGTTTTGTATCGCCCACAAAAGTAACACTTAATGTAACTTGGAAATGTAGGCACTAAGCACTAAAAGCATTATCCGGTTCGAGTATAACTAATCTCAATTTACTGTGAACTTCATGTAATGAGAATGATGTTTATAGTCTGACTAGTTAAATTATAAATTCGCAGTACTTACTGTACAGTACCTACTTACACTGACATAATGTCCTTCCATTAGACGTCGTAAATAAATCGTATTTATTTTATTAGAAATGTCAACCGACATTAATTTTTGTCACAAAGCTAGGGAAAGCCAGTCTAGATTTTTGTTTAAAAAAAACTAGATTGTGTCAGTTTTATAATAATTGATAAAGTTAAGATGTAATTTTTTTTCTCCTTCCTTCATCAGACGTTTAGATTTTTGATTCAAAATTGGTTTTTGTCATATACTTACCAGCAACATACATACATTCGTGGTTTTTTTTTCATTTTATTATAAACATATTTGATGCGAGATTAATTTAAAGAGCCTTTATTTATACATGTATAATTGCTTGACCCAACTGATTGACTGGTATATCAACGCATAGTCCAAACTGCTGGGGCTAAGACCATAAAAATTTGCATGCGGGTTCCTTCTATACTGTAGGTGCGCACTATAAGAAAGGATTTTTGGAAAGTCAACTCCTAAGGGGATGAAAAAGAGTATGAGTTTGTATGAAAATTCGTCTTTTTAAAGTAAGAAACACAAAATTTTATATACCTACTAGCTGACCCGGCCCGCGTTGCTGTGGCTCAGGATTAGTTTTTTAAATTGAACATTCAAATGAAACCTGTGTAATGAAAAAAAACATCGAAATCAAAGGTTGAGTAGTTTCGGAGTTCATCGCGGTTAAACACTGTGACACGGAATTTTTATATATATAGATAGATTTCTGATTAGAAATAAAGGTACGCATATACCGGCGTTTTTGTCAATTTAACCCCTAAGGGGGTGAAAATGGGGATGAAAGTTTGTATGAAAATTCTTGATGTTATGTAAGAAGCACAAAATTTTACATACCATTACACATATCGGTGTTATTCGTAATTCAATTCTTAAGGGCGTTAAATAGGGCTACCTTTTTACTTTTTTGACTACTCAAACTATGACTATTTTTAATCTATCCGAGCGAAGCCGGTAGCAACAGCTAGCATGTCTATATTGAATTTAAATAATGTTTACAAATTATGATTTCCTTTCTTAGTGATTGAGGTGAATTGTATACTTAATAAAAAAATAAATCAGAAAACTTAATTACCGGTATTTAAGGTTAATGGATCATTATCCGACTGTAAGTGTGTAAGTTACTAATTTTTACTCGTTTTTATACGTGGTAAAACGTCAATACAGGAGAGAGATGTTCAAAAAATTTTATTTGGTATAACGTGTTCAATGTTTGAAAAGACGTTTGTGACTGCGAACCCTATTTGTGCACGTCGGCTTTGCTGCAGTTCAAGGACGTCTTGTTACGTTAAATTTTATATTGCTTACGTAATTTCAACGGCACAAGTACAATACAAGGTGATAGCATAAAACCTTGGAGAGCACTTTTACTTCAGAACATTTTCTTAATTGATAGAAGTCATAAATTTAAATTTATTTATAGTAATCTATTTAGTCTAGAAGTGTGGGTGGGATGCGGAACTAATATTAATTACTATGTTATAGTTCTGTTCAATGCTTAACAAGCCACACATACAAAATATCCAGCATACGTATATATCCTAGGATATGCCCGCGACTTCGTTCACGATATCCTGGGATAAAAAAATCACACATTTTATTACAAAAAATTTACTATCGGTGAAAAAACCACATTGGAATTTGATTTTTTTTCAATCTGGCCATTTCAAATAATTCCCAGAAAAACTTCCGTGGTATTCTTGAATAAAAAGAAGCGCAGATTTTTAGTTTTAGAATTTACTGTCGATTATCGAAAACCGCGTCGAAATCGGCTCAATAGTTTTTACGTGAATCCCAAACAAATAGACAAGAAATCATAAAAAAATATCATCGTGTTCTCCATCGTTTATATAGTTTAGTAAGTAGTTATTGCATTTGTTTTCTTTAATAGCTCCAGTATACGGACACGGCATGTTTAAAATTTTATAATATTTTAGATAGCGAAGCTGGCAAGCAGACAGGGGGGCCCGTGTAATGAAAAGTGGTTACCGTCGCCTGCAGATGTTTGCAACACTAGGGACAACGCCAACGCGTTGTCAGCTAATAGGATAGGATAGGGGGATGGGATACAAATCCTGTCGGAAACACATTCTCGAATGTGTGCGTTTCACGTTCCATAGAATTGCAAATTGAGTCGTTCGGGAGCTTTCTGTTCTTACATTAACATTTCCGACGATTATGAATAACCCTACAGAAAGCAGGAATTGCATAGTGGAGATGGGATAGGACAGTAGAATAGGGGAGGAGGAAGCGGGCCATCGGAACTCTCACTCATCGCACAAAACACAATACTTATATGCAATTTCATACATTCAAAGATATAAGGATAAGGATATTTAAAACACTAATATATATAGATATCGGAAGTTTTATAATTTTACGGGGCAATCCTAATCGATCAAAGTGGACAAAACTCCGTGAAAGATTATCTATTACTGACTACGACTCTATCTTTCGATTTTGTTCGATTAATCTTATATTATCTTGATATATAAAAATGAATGTCTGTCTGTATGTCCTTTATAGAATCGTAAACTATACATCCGATTTTGATGTAATTTTGTGTGTGTTTAAGTGGGTCCCGTTTAGATTCACAGTTAGAACTGGTAGGTGGCGCTGAGATCAGGTTCTAGAATCCTCCTAATCACCGGGAGCGATTTTGGTGTTTTTGTTTTTGTGTGTTTGAGTGAGTTCCCGGATGGTTTAGATTCACAATTGGAACCGATGGGTGGCGCTGAGATCGGGTTCTAGAATCCTCCTAATCACCGGGAGCGATTTTGGTGTTTTTGGTTTTGTGTGTTTGAGTGGGTTCCCGGATGGTTTAGATTCACAATTGGAACCGGTAGGTGGCGCTGAGATCAGGTTCTAGAATCCTCCTAATCACCTGGACCGATTTTGGTGATTTTGTCTTTGTGTGTTTGAGTGGGTTCCCGGAGGGTTTAGATTCACAATTAGAACCGGTAGGTGGCGCTGAGATCGGGTTCTAGAATCCTCCTAATCACCTGTACCGATTTTGGTGATTTTGTTTTTGTGTTTGAGTGGGTTCCCGGATGGTTTAGATTCACAATTGGAACCGGTAGGTGGCGCTGAGATCGGATTCTAGAATCCTCCTAATTACCCGGACCGATTTTGGTGATTTTGTTTTTGTGTTGTGAAACAAAGTCTTAGGAATTCTGAAAATATGGCGGTAAGTAGTTCGCCGGGTCAGCTAGTTAATTATAAAACTTAAAAACGTGCATGATATGCAAAACTAGCCATGGCCTTTAACCAAGGGAATTAGAATAATATAAATTCAAATAGCCTTAGTGTTTGTTTTTGATATAAATAAATACAGATATTTAATGTCCCAACGGGGTAGCTCTCTTGGCAGGTGTCATGAGATGTTCTTGTGCGACTTCTTATCTTACTATTGATTCATTTGCCCTATCATCGGTCGAGTTTTGATATAAGACCTTATGTCAAATTTCAACCATAGTGAGGCAAATGAACAATCAGTAAGATATAGGAACCGGACATTAATGGTTATCAGGCCGTGTGTCTACTCATTTTCCTACAAATAATCGTAACAAAAAAGTGTGGTTTGGATGGCTAAAGTAAAATCGTTGTATTGCAGTAGCTATCGCACCTGCCTCTCGTTTTTGTTGCAATGACGTGAGTTCGATTTATAGCCGCGGAGCATGCACTGCCTAGGATGTTTTATGTTTACTTAATATTTATATTATTTCAATTACCACAAAACTGCATGTCGAGATAACCTATTTATGAAACCCGTCAATCCACTTTGTTCAAGCGTGGCGAATATATGTGCCAAATGTCTGTTCCCTAAAAACAGCAGTGGGACTTTTATGGACTAATATTGTAATTATTTAATTATATTAGTTTGCATTTGCCGTTATGAAGCCTAATTATCTTATAGTTGATCAAATTTTCATAATTGTATTGGATTGTAATTTATATTATTAGAATTAAGGCAACCTGCGGCAAGAAGCAATGCACAATTTTAAAAGTAATCTACGAATTTTAATCTCTATTAACAGCGCTAAAGTCTGATATAAATGAAATATATACGTTGTACTCTCACTTGCCGCTTTCTGCTTTAATATAATTATAATATGAAACCGCTTCTCAAATGCCGATTTTAAGCGAAATAAACTATTACCTAAGTAGACATTAAAAATAAAATACATTGTGGATGCATTTTAATTGTTGATGAATTCAGTTTCTATTTAGTTAATTCACGGTTTTGTTAACGCTGTGACGATTTCGTGAACGTGACACACTTAGACCATAATGTAGAATGCATGTAATTGTTTTCACAAAAACGGGTTTTGTATTGTAATACGTCTTTATATGAATGAAAAACGTGAGGAGATTCACCTCGGCATGAGGTTCATCGTGTTTGACCTGTGACTTTAAGAAAAAACACCATTTCGTATTTTAGGATTTCATATGTGATTTACAAAAGCGTTATATCATACGGTCTTATTCATAGAGTTAGAGTAAGTTTGGACGCTTCTATAAGAACTATAAAGAAGCGTTCAATTTTTTTTTAACGAGTAAAGATCCGTTTTATGACTATCCACCACGGTGGGGAGTGTGGGACTCGCCATGTTGGGGTGGCACTAACATCGCAAGCAAGAAGTGCTATTGTCATGCCGCGGTTAAGCTTAATTCGCACTACGCTAGTAATTTAGTCGAGAGATAGATGTTGCTGTTTAGGGCTTATGAACTGTCTATAGGTCACAGTAATTTATTTAGAGATTATTGGGACTATTTAAATGTGATTTTAGAGGAATAGTACGTGTAATTAGGTAAGGTATTTAAAAAAATAGATCACATAAGTACGTGAGGTGGTTGCGTCAAGAAACACTTCCTATAAATTCCTCCTCCCTATCCTCGCCATCAGGGAAATAATAAACTTTTAAATGAAGAATGCGCAAAACAAGACACATTCACCTAATGTCAGTGCTGTCACCGCAATACACATATAGTGAAATTGTTGGAACACAAATAGAAAATAAACCATTATAATTTAATGTAATGCTCATATGCAAATACTAGTGAGTGTGTGAGCCCCCGGGGGACGATTGCAGTGTGGCGGTGGACTGGTAGCGAGGTAAGTTACTCTTCCCTTGCTTCTTCTTCCACGTCCCTTGCCTTCTCCCGGCCATCGCATCGCGCCCGCATGCGGTATCATCAGATATATATATATTATAAGAGACACGCTTATAATGCGGTGTAATTTAACATTTCGGTTGAGGCCTAAGTGTTAAACTATATGGCGTATCTTTTTCTAAATCTTTAATGTGGTTGAAGTAAAAATTATTCTCAATTCGTAAAGATACACCGTCTAATTTGTAAGAAGTTATATTCAGTTATATACTGTTTTAACCGATTTCAATAGGGAGGAGGTTCTCAATTCGTTTATATGTTTCCGATTTTCAAAATTTTTATTTTAATCGATAGGTTATACTCCCAAATCGGTCCCATCGTCACCATGTCAGAATCTGATGAATAGATTCCAAGGAATTAGAGATACTAACGAAAATTGTTACCCAACTGCTTTGTAACACGATATCTCCGACAATTGTAAACCAATTTTCAAATTGTTTCCTTTACTCGTAACTGTATACTCCCAAGGTAGTCTGATGAGTGGATCCCAGAGAAATCAAGAGTTACCCTTATTAAAAAACATAAAAAAATCTTTTATACGCGTGTTTAGTATTACACATTCTATAGGTGCTTAATTTTTTTTCTAGGCATGGCGATTTCTTCGTCAATTGTGTACCGATTTTCAATTTTTTTTAACTCCCGAGATGGTCTTGTAGTCACCAAGTCAGGATCTGATTTGTAGATCGCAAGGAAATCGAGAGCAACCCTTGTTGAAGAGCATATACACCGAAGAGTGAGATGGCAAATTTGTATACGCGTGCCAGTTGTACAATTACTACAGGTGATTAATATATTATTTCCAAAGCTATTGAAGTATTTGTGCAAGTAAAAAATAAAATATTTTTTCACAAAAAACAAATAAAAACCTAAAAATAAAGAATTAACCGACTTCTTTCTACAACATCTAGAAGTCAGTGTCAAGTAAAACATAAAAATTACTATAATACTTTTAGTGTGAACTCGGTTTTGTTTTCGTTATTAAGGTTCCATTACCAAAATACTTCACTAAGGCCTGGTACTTCGCCGTTGGTTTAATATTACAATAAAAGATACTCTGATAAAAGAGCACATCAGTTTGTACGTGCTTATATAAATAATACGTGAAATTTTCCTAGTCAAATCGTACGTGTGCATATCATTACAAATTAAGGCCATACTGTCTTGTATTTACTGCCCCTCTATTACGAAATATTCTTAAACGTTTGATGGTTATCATTTAACTTCCATGTGAATATTAAAAACGGATTCCTCAGAGGTTACGTGTAAGCATCGCGCGTTGAATATGGATGACATAAATTTACTATCACATAAAGACGTTGATAATAATATTATAAGTGTTTATGGATTGAGATACCAAGAAGACTGCTTCTCTGCACTTGTCTGAAGCGTGGGCTTGCATACGGACGACTAGTCTTAACGGCTGGTCACGTTTATTTTTCAAAGCAAATGTTTAAATCATCGCATTCGCTCTTTGATGAAGATCAAATATAATCGATGTTCTGCCTTTTGTTTCACCTTTTCCCGATCATTGTGGTCTGCACAGTACGTGTCTTTTCCTTTCCTTCCTCCTGTATTTTGACATGTCCTCTGTCATATCACAAAATATCTTCATCATCCTTGACACAATTCATCCATCTCTTGTTTATTCTACGTGAGTTATATCAATCTTCCGGTTTACTACTCTTGGTCAAATTATTCTCATCCCTCCTCACTAAATGCCTATATTGCTTCAATTTTCCTCCTTTCAGTTTTTCGGTGCAACTTTCAAAGGTAATCTTATTTCGTTTCTTATCTTATCCTTTCTGACACCACCCCACATCTATATTTCAACCCAAATGCAGTAGGCTAATATTATGATCAAATAAGTCGTAGATGCAATTACAACATAACGAATTGTCATGTAGGAAACGCCCTGCAAGAATAGAACGTTAACGGTTCATTGAAATCGAAAGAGTTAACCCGCTGAGTGAACGCTCGCACCTCTTGAGAACAGGTTCCGAGTGCAGAGCGGCCAGCGACACATCCCGAGCGGACCGCGAGGTAGCCGCACAGTGCTCCGCTGGCCGCTTATCTACGTGCGCGCGCGCATCCGAACACATACGAAGGCAGCGCGGGAACATCTGCCGCGCAACCTTACAACCGTTGACAAAACACATTACAATAATCCATACGTATGTAATAATTTTATATCCCAATGCCACATGACCTACATATTTACAGGATATTAATTATGAAAAAACGGTAGGATAGTGTAGTGTTTGTGCAAGCGGCTATTAATAATAGCTGAATTAATAGCATGTTGTGGAGTGGACTGATCTGCTGATTAAACCATGGCGAGTTTCGAAGACCTTGCCTTTGACTGGGGGACGCTTTGCCAGGATTGCACCGAGTGCTGGACGACTGCAGGTGAGTGACCTTTTGCATAGTTATGAATGGCTACGATTCGTTTAGCATAGTAATAGGTATAATTTGTAACTGCTTAAGACTAAGTTTCAGGCGATACGAGTAAGTCTAGGCGCTAATTAACGGTTTGCTATAAATTTAGATGTGTGGGTACCTTCAAAAATTAGCAGTCATCATTATTATTATCATGCTTAAATTTTGATGTAATTTAATTGTGAAATTCCGTACTTAGTAACGTTTTATGTAGCTAATGAAATCGTTGTTGTAATTGCTAGTAGTTTTTTATGAACTGTATTTCCAAAACTGGATTTGGCAAAGGCATGTATATAAACTAGATAATTAATATATTTGTATGTAATGGTAATGCGGATAAATAGGTATCATATAAGGTTTTAAAATAACCCAAGCAATTTAACTGGTTATTTGTTTATATGGATTTAAATGTGTTTCGAAGGTATTTTTAGTCGAGGTGTTCAATTATATCCGTAGCAGTTATAGCTATATGACCTTTGGTAACGACTTAAAACCAAATATTAACTTTAGAAGGCTATATGCATTTAATAAAACAAATTAAAACGTGGGAAGATGTTTGGCATTGTTCGCCTTGTTTTTGAGACAAATACTTAAACCTTGTTCAGTTCAACTAACAAAATACTATTGTAAAATTGCATCTTTACGTTTTGACAGCAATTTCTTCTTGAAATATTCGTGGATAATGGTAAACTAAAGGGTCTGCCCAGTTTTCAAAGTTTTACTATATTTCGGACATTTACTTTACCTCTTATATATTGTTCCTTAAGTTTTTAGTCAAAACTTTAATGTATAATTATAATTCATATAAGTGAGTACATTAAGCATTGAAAAAACCGTTTGGATTAAATTAATTATTCCTAAATAAAATACACGTTTATCTAAGTACTCCTTACTGACTCTTGGACATACTATGCCACTTTAGGAAAGAAATAAAAGTATGTAATAGCCAAAATTACACTCATACTTTTAAGTCTAGACACGATAAATGTTTAAAAGAAGTTCTATTATTAAATGATGTCAGGAGCCTTAAGAACAGACGAGCGTGCATGACAAGAGTTATGAATGTCAAAGAAGCAAGTGAGGTGTGTAAAAATAAGCCTAAATGGCGCTCTGTTGTTCGTGCCTACCCCGCAAGGGAACTGGCGTGAAGTTATGTATGTATGTATGTATGTCTATTATTAAAAATAAGTATATGTCACTTTATACATTCCTGACTTATTAGTCATCTCTAATCTGTTGGTGAACCCTTGTAAAAAGGTCATTTTGCTAGGTTACCAACTACTGTATGGTTCATAACTAAAATTCTTGGATATTGATAGCATAGAAGAGCTTAGCAGCAGAAAAGCTGAATTTCTGATTTAGAAAGTACAAATTATTTGCGAACTATTTGAACTCAGTAGACCAAAAAAAAGAGATGGATGTAGTATGTGAAGGATGATATGATGATTTGTGGTGTGACAGAGGATGTATGTCAGAATAAAGGAGTATGGAAGGAAAATACATATTGTGCCGATCACAAATAATTGAGAGAAGGTGAAAGAACAGATTTAAACTCAATAGACACGAAGAAGTTAGATTTTTTATTTGTATCTATTCATCTATCACTCGAAAAATACTGAACGAATTTTAATCAACCTTGACATAGAGATAGCTTAGTTAAAACTACGTTTAAGCTCGGCGTTTTGTTTGATTTCTGTTTCGATGTTCGGCCAATTTTCAGTGGTCGTGATTATCTTGAAAAGTCAAAACGTTTAAAAGTTAGCTGTAATTATGTCTACTAGATGAGAAACTTAAGAAAACACTATAGATATATCTCTATATATGTCTTATCAGGATATAGGACGCTTTTTATCTAAATACCCGTGGACTAGAAAAAACGAAGCCGCTAACACAATTCAATTTGATTTTGAAAAGTAAGTAGAGTACCTGACTTAATACAAGACTTGTACAATAAGTATATCTAATACAAGACAATTGTACATACTTTTGACTGTGATTTGTATTTAAATCGTAAATAAATATTGATAAGGCAAAGCTGGGTCTTTGCCCTTACTTGCATACAATAAATTGAATATATGTATGAACCCATATACATATCTTTGACTTATGCATTGTTTTTCCTTAGAAGATTATTTTGGTACTATAGACACAAGATTTTTACAATCAATTAGGCTATTTTAGTACTGTATAAGTCTCTAATCGCATACGTCCTGAACTCAAAGGGGGCGAAGGGCTCAACTGGCTGGAAAGCATGCATCGCTTAGGTGATTTCTGACCTAATGTGCTTATTGTTATGATTACCACATGCTAACGGTGAAGGAAATCATCGTGATGAAACCTGCACATCGAGATAATCAATGTGTCCAACCCGCCAATCCGTTTTGAAAAAACGTAGTGCAATATACTGTCTGTTCCCCTATGAATTGGGAGGCCCGAGCCCAACAGTGGAAAGTTTATGAGCTGTTATTATTTATTACATCATTATAAACAACTGTTACTTGTGAGTTATTTATTGGTTGATATGGTATAATTTTAGATTTATTTAATACTAGAAGTCCCGTCAGATGTTGTCCTGCCCTGAAAAAATAAAAAATTAGAACCCGATCCCAGGGCCACCTACCGGTTCCAATTGTGAATTTAAATCATCCGGAAACTCACTCAAACACAGAAAAAAACTTCATCAAAATCGGTAAAGTCGTTCTCAAGTTATGGGCGTACATACACGTCTACGATTCATTTTTATACATTAAGATGTACATCACCATACACTGGAGTTCTTTATAAAATACATAACCAGGATTATCTGGAAGAGATCGTTAAAAAGCAATAAGGCCACCCATTATTTCGTTCTTATGAAAATAATAGTGCCAGCGAAACTTCGTTCGCAGGCAACGCGGCAATTAAGACTAAGGCGACTATTCATGAATGATGTTAAAGTAAAAGTAGGTGTCGTGTCGTACAAAGAAGTAAAACAGCTGGCTCATAAGCCCATAATAGAGAAGATTGAAGAAGCCTCCACCGACAAGAGCAACTACTCTTAAATGATAGATAAGTAGATATATATGTAGTAAATAATAAGAAGTTTTATATCCATCTAAATTTATTTTCTTTTACTAATTATGTATTTGCTTTCGTAAATCTGTTTGAAAAAAAAAATTAAGTGATAATATAGACAACCTTGTCAAGACAGGTGTTGCGTGCGCTGGTCATCGGCCCCAGCTTTCTTGCACAATAGTAGAGTTATCACATTTATTGGAAACGCTTAAAGTACTAATTTGTACTAAAAGATATTTTTGCCTATATAAGACTTGTATAACTGTGAAAGTGAGCCTTTTTTTTAGCTTTTACCTCTATAATAACATAAATTATAAACTAAGTACCACTAGGAAAAAAAAATTGCCTAACTTAATTCCTAATGTTATAGGAAAAAGAAAAAAGCTACGAAAATTTTAACCATTTATTTAGCCAGATTTCGCATTTATTTATAGACTGGCGTGCCATGGGCAAGTTATTGGAATTAACAGAATACCGAAATCAGGCAAATTTACGACTGAGACGATAGAGTCCGGCGATTTTGACGAGATAATAATAGCAGAATTTGGCCCCAGATCCGCACCCCAATCAACGACTCCGTATACGACGCACTGCATATTGCCGTCGATCGTCAACTATGCCGAAAAATAGTGCAAGAAAAAGTAGTGTAGAAAGGTCATGACCCTCAGGAATGAGGAATACGACCCTAAGATGGATGGAGGGTTAGATATGTTAACAAAGTTTTAAACTATAAAACATTAATACACGGAGATAGAAGAAGGTCGTCTATATACTGTACTATTATATGTACCTTCAACACTTACATTTATTATTTGACTCCTATTTAGCTAAGCTGTGAAATAATGCTATAAACGATAATAATCTCATTTAAGGCGTAACATTATAAAGTAATCGATTGGCAAAGAATGTTAATTATGCCCTGAAGCAGTCTCCATATTAGTTTCAAGATACATTGTTAGTAATAATCTCGTTAACTTTCGGAAAGACACAATAGATAATTGAATGATTCGTATAATTTCATTGAAAGCATTTTCTTATCGCTTTCGTTTCACAATTAAAAATGTTGTAAATTATAATCACTGTAATTTGTGCGGTCAATTTGGCGCGGATAGTTGTTGAATTGGCGGTTATCATGTTATCATAACTGATAACGTCTACGATAAGTAAAATACTTAACTTGATATTTCTTCTGCACAGTTTGGGTACAAACTAGCCTCTGTGAAACATCTCAATTACAAAAACAGAGGAAAAGTAAAAGAAACATGGTTGGAAATTGCCAGAGAAATGCCAGTCAATGAAATTCTTCATCATTTTCTTTAGCCTTATTTACTGGACACTGTTGCGATTTTATAATAATCTATAAGCAAAAGCTAACTGGGTCCTAGCGGTCTTATTCGTATATTTTTTTATTCAAAACTTTAGTCCCTGGCAATCGTGTTTGCCACTGTCCGAAACACTGTTTATTTAGATTTTAGACTGTCTCTTCACAAAAAGCTTACTTAAGATCTCGTGACTTTTCGGGTTGAGACTTTGGGGTCATGGCGACCTGAAGCTTATCACTTTTATCGAGACCTTTCAAACTTTCGATGAAAATATGTGGGTTAAATTGTAGTGGTTTTAAACCGACTTGAAAAAAGGAAGAGGTTTTCAATTCTATTTTTTTATATGTTGACAACTTCAAGATGTAGAAAATATTTCTATTTTGTTTTTTATTGCGACTGAAGTCTGTTTATTTTTTTGCCAGAAAATGTTTGAATCATCTTATTTTTATGAGAAAACGAAAACTGATCACAGCAACTATATCAAAATGGAAGTCTTGGAAGTCGACCGGTATTAAAGAATTTAAAGTAAGTAGTACAAAGGTCTTTCTTTGCAGCCGTACTTAACCATCTAAGAATAACTTGACAGCTTACAAAAACAGTTTAAAAAGAGAAATACTTAAATGTGTTTGTTTTTCGACATTCTCAACTGGTTAAGCATAAAGAATGTGTTTTTTTTAAATGTAATATCTAATGTTAATTGGTGTTTATAATGTATATGTTTGCAATGAAATATGAATTAAAACAAAGCATTTTATGAGTATACTTGTTTTTTTCTAAGATCTAATGGTTGTTTCCGGTTTAAACAACTTAATAAAATATTTCATAGAATCAAATACATTTGTAAACAGAAGTGACAGTTGTATATAAAATGTGGTTCCTATTTAAAATATCATGAAAACGGTTATTTTCATTCAAGTTAAATATTTTATAAATTTCATACCAAAAGTACTGAACAAATTATTCTAATCTTCCGTTCTTTTCTGTTTTTTCCTCTTTACTTTCACATTTTCCCAATTACTTGATATATCTTTTTCTTCCACACTCCACATTTGACATAGTTCTGCTTTTAGTTTTCTGAGATGCTTAGGAATGAAATATAAAAACTATTTAATGCCCACAAATAAGTGCTGAATTCTCATTTAGGTACTATTGTAAGAGAATTGTATCAGATTAAACAAAACAAATATTTGAAAGTGTCGCGGCACGATTTAATACGGGAAGGTACACACCGGTCCAGCCGAGTATGAAATCAGTACGCTCGCGCCGGTGTGTACACGCAATATCAAAATTGCCTATGACAGACGCTCATTATCTACGGCCAACCGCCAATATTCGAAAAATCAAGAACGAGACGACGACGCAAAATTGTACGCGCAAGAAAATTTAATGTAAAGTCACAAAATATTAAATTATACGCATTTAACAAGCAAAGGGTGCTTCATTGAAGAATTCCTACGCTTCAGAAAGTTTTTGTTTTTATTACTGTAGTATAGCAGACAGGCTGACGGCGCAACTGTGATGGAATGTGGTACTATGATCACTTGCAACATTAAAGCTGGTGTGTATAGACATTTAACCGGTGGTTAAAATAAAATAATCCCCAAAACTATATGGCTAAACAGCGATTATTTTATTTAAACGTCGATTTAATGCGTATGCACACTAGCCTAAAGGTGCTACCAATGTGCTGCCGGACTCGTAGAGGGAGATGGAGAGATCGCAAGAATTAATTCGTAATTTCGATTAAATAATGATATTGTCATACAACCCTACTCACCATCAGGTGGTGCCACTAGGTTACTGATATTTTCCTATAAAATTACAGTAATATGCTTTTAATGTTTATATTTAAAATCATTGGATTTTTTTCTTGCTGTAGCCTAATGGCTGGTTCTCTTACCGATCGTTCGTTTGCCTTATTATCAGTTAAAATTTGACAAAGTTCACACAAGTAATGTCAAAATTCAACCAATAGTAGGGCAAATGAATGAATATTAAGTAATAGAAACCGGCCATAAATTGGTTAGGGATTAAAAAATTTTAATAAGAAAAAATAATTAAGTAATTTTCACAACAAAGAAGTTACGACTATGAATGAACATAACAGTTTGTACCCAAAGAAGCGGTTTTTCAAAGAATTGTCATTTCGATGATAAAACCTTTCCATCCTATTTTATTAGTCACGTAAACCTTTGATTTGCGGTTTTTATGACAGTGCTTAAGAAATAGAGGTTAATGTTACCTATTGAGGAACAGTGTTCAAAGACTTCGTGTCACATGAATAATAATTAGCATTTTGACAGAATTACCGTTATTTTGCGTAACTAAACTCGTTGCTGTTTTACAGTTATTTAGGGCTCATTCTTTAAAGGACATATGTAAATTAAGGCATGTGCCCGAACAATCTATAGTCGTGTAAGGGATTAATTTAAAAATATTTAGAAGAGCTTAAATTAATCAATCAATATCTTTATTTGCAAGAATGTAGTTTATACAGGTGTTATACAATTTTAGCTGCACAGTACATTCTACCACATAGTGGTGTACAAAATGAATTTAAAATTAAAATAAAATTTACATAAATTATTTCTTATTTTGGTAGTAGTTCCAGACTCCCTCAAGAGAGCAGCAGCGCATTTATAGCGCCTTATGTATTGCAAATGTCCATAGGCGATGGTAACCGCTTACCATTAGGTGGGCCGTCTATCTGCTGAACTCGTGCACTAAAAAAATAAAAAAAGTAGTATAAATTCGTGTTTGATCAAGATTTAGTCTAATTTAAATAAAAGACACTTTTGGATACCTGCGTATAGTAGTGTAGTTGTAAATGTAGAGAAGTGCATGATTTTGAATGATATCGTACGGTAGGTAAATGTAAACAAAACACGAAAATCTGGGCTGTTAAAAATTCGCATTTCCCATACAGCACAATTTTTATGGTTGAATTAAAGCCGGTTCCTACATCTTACCAAACTTTCATTTGCCTTAAATGTATATTTGAAAATCAAATTTGACATATGCACCACACAAGTAATATACAAATTCAACCAATGATAAAGCAAGGGAATGAATAGTAAGACAGAAACTGGCCATTAGTCTTTATGACTACTCCGTTGACTGTTGTCCGTCCATCTGTTTGTTGGTGCTCCGTTTGATTATCGATCAATTCCTTCATCAATGTGCTATGTAGCTAATGTAAAAATAATGATTAAAATCGGTCTAGTACCCCTTCATACATACAAATAGACACTTCAGCTAATATTTATATAAAGTATAACAACATAAAAGCATCTACTATCTAAGGTAGAAGTGGGAGGGGTAGTCATCGGCAAACTTTCTGCGCGCAGCTTATAGTTTAAAACATAAAAAGTTTTCTTCATTATTAGATTTAATTTACGTTTTGGTTTTATACTCATCAACAAATTCTTAACGAACTATGATATGAATGAAATTGCTTCAGTTTATTATATCTTTATGCAAATATTATATTGAGCGTTACAAAACGATTGCCTTCAACGGCCAACTTAAGGTCGTTCTACATAAAAATTAAATAATTTGAATGTGTAAAATGTGTGGTAGTCATTTCATAATATAAATATCCTTTTTGTTCATGAGGATTTATGGTATCAGGGCCATGTTAGTTCATGTAGCGGTAATTAGGCAATAAGATCTTTTAGATTGAGGTCTTTTAGAAATTCAAAATTAATATGCATGAAAACATCATGTAAACCGTATTTTATTGCTTACAAGTTGTACTAGCTTAGTGGTTAACGCACTCGCATCAAATTTAAATACAAAAGTCATACATGTGAGTCAAAATTTAAATCTACTTCCTATTCTATGTACACCGCTTCACAACGTATTATCGCTGTTCGAAGGAGAAGAATCGGCAAGAAACTCCTCGGCTCCAGCTAAAAAAAAATTATAAATCTCGTGGGTACTCCTGATCTTTAGGTACCTATACCTACATACATATACATATATTTTAAAGTAGTATTTCTTTTCTTTCGATATATTTAGGTACACTTCGGTAGGTACTTTATTTAAATACATAACTGTGAGTGTATAAATACCGTATTAATCAAGTTTAACAAAAATGTAAAAGTTAAGCCATTATGATATCAGTGTCTAACATAACTTTTATTAGCAGGAACAGGAAATACAGTTATTATTAATAATAAACCATTTTAATGGAGGAATATTTTAAAAACTAATTAGTGACCTTTTTAATGAAAGCGAACGTATTTTGGCACCTACGGAGTCGGCGACCCTTTTATAGAAGATGTATTACAAGTACTTTTCAAATAATTAATAGAGTTGTAACAATCAACAAATTGTCTCTTCTTGTTTCAGTAACGTGACTCCTAATCCTGATCGAAAAGCATACACTGCTTAAGTATTTTTTCTGACATAATACGCTTATTAGAGCTAACAGTGAAGGAATACTTGGTGATAGAACTCGGAAATAAAAAATCGAACTGTCGGGTTTCACGGGGTAATCTCGATGTACAAATTTCCTTACGATGTTTTCATTTAGATTCACTACGTGGTAATTGTAACAAAAGGCAAATTACGTCAGTGAAGTTCCTAAGCTTTCTTTGCTTTTCGACTAAGGTTTGAACCAATACCATTGGAATTGGCCGCTGTAGTCACTTAGCTGCTACGACTTTATGTACAATACCTTTTAATTATTGTAATCTATCATCGTATCATATATATAATACTAGCGCCATCTATTGGTTCTCTCTATTTTAAATTGCTAAGAATACGTTGCGGGTTCCTAAATTATATTATTCGTCTTACTACTCGTTAAAATTACACATAACTTCATACAATTAATGCCAAGTTTCTACCAACGGCAAGGCAAATGAATAAATAGTTAAGATAATTGTAGGGACCGGCCATTGACCAAGATGCCTAGAATAGTTCTCTTTTAACCACCTTTTTTTTTCAAGAAAATATCCGTGCATTTTTATAATTATTAATTTCGTTGAACAATAAAGTGAATAACAGAACATCCAATACAACAATAAATAAATGTATCTATTTTATTTCAACAACAGTTATTTTTTATGATAATTCAAAACGTTCGTAATTTGACTTAATAACAGCCTTTCCACATAATGTGCCTGGAACCTCATTGGGATCTACATTTGCAATATTGTTGTTCCATTTCGCATGATTTATGATTATATCCGTTCTCGTAAATGCTAATGACTGCTTTACATTTGCGTTTTCTACAAGTACTTATTGCAGCTACTTTAGTTTTACTTTAACAGTTATTTAGCACTTACATACGGGTGTATGTCGTGTAAGTATAGTTCTTTAACTAATTCCTTTTGCTCGTGAAGAATTTATTACGGTTAGATGATATTTTTCATAAAACTGTTTTAATCGATACTTACCGAGATTACCCGTGCAGTAGCGGAGAAATAATACAATTTCCTGCGACCGGGCGGCCTGTCGTAAGAGGCGACAAAACAATCCACAGCCAGGTGGTAGGGTATTTGCTCGACTAGATGGCAACCACCCCTGGTCTAGAGTATGCCGCCATAACAACCTTGTGTTGTATTCCGGCATTAATGACCACGTTCCAGTATCGCTTAAGTGAGCAGCAGAGCATTTGTAGCACCTCTGTTGTTACAAATGTCCATAGGCGATGGTAACCGCTTTCCATCAAGTGGGCCGTCTGCCAGTCTGCTGAACTCCTGCAATAAAAAAAACTTACCGGGTTTCTGGAATATAATCCATTAATAGATGGAAACCCAACATCAACATCATCAATCTATCGTACTATCCAATCAAAAATTACGATTACGTTCAAATTCTTTACAAGTGTCCTCTGCTTTAACTTTTGCGCTATTAAACGGAAAATAAAAATAAAACATTAAAATTTGAAAAAATCCTTAGTCCTTTGACTTTGTATGACACGCACTTGGACGATTTTTAACATTACAGGATATTTACTACTTATAAGTGAACATACTAGATCTGTGAGAAAATTAGCAATAAATTACATAATGCAGGTAACGTTATTCAGGTAGAAAGAAACGGTGTCATAAAAAATGATAATTCGATCAAGCATGGCAAATAAGTAAAGAGATTGCGCATTTTTTATAAATTTTATTCATAGTAACTGTTTTGAAAGGAGGTACAGTTAACGTCGTACTGAGGAGTGTTTCTCAAAGTTAGTGGAAAGACAATATATAGAGTGTATACTTGACTGTGAAGTTTCTGGTCTATTGCTAGATGAAAGGTCAAAAAAAATCATCAGCGACTTCACAGTTTTTGGCTGGTAGAACTTTTTAAATAATGGAAAAGTGTTCGAACGTGTCTGAGGTCTCATACGCACTATGCGGCTAGCCGGAACGTGGTCAGCTGTCCGGCTTGTCGCGTAGTTTTGCAGTTGACTGTGTTGCTAGCCAGCTGACGGCATGGGGCAGTCGAAATCACACAGATAATTAATTGTAGGTTGCAACTTGAAATAAGGTTTATGTACATTTTCACGTTCCGGTCAACCGGAGAATACTGATGGAGACAGGCGTCTTTAGAATCACAATTTCACGTAGTTTGCTAGAAGCGTTATTTTAATATCTAGTGTCTAAAAAATGAAGAAGTGCAATATAAAAGTCCACATTTTTAGCATCCGGAGAAAGATATTATTTAATTAATTGAGTCAGTATCTAGAAAGTAATTTTTTTTATAAACTTTTATAATAAAATCCCTATGCGATACGTTATTTCTCTACAATGATATGAAATATTTTGAAAAAGGTATATAGAAACTTATATATTCGATTTTGCATATAAATTTGTAATGAAACGATAAATATATTAAAATATTTAAAGGTTTGAAATAAAACGGCAATAAACTTCACAAGAACTACAATAAATTACTAAAAGATGGTGTTGCTAAAAACATTTTTTCAAATATTAAACAGAGTATGTTATCTCAAATTAACTATTATATGTAAATGTAAAGTAGCCTTTGCACTTGACAATAAAGTTTTTTTTAGACCCTATTGTCCGGGGACACAGTAAGTTTTCCTCCAATTAGACGAAGGAGTTAATCCAAATACCGCAGCAGTGATAAAATAAGCACTTATATATTACGCTTTTTTCATAATTGTTGTTAAAGGTTTTTACAGATCTTCATTTTCGTCATATACATAGTTTACTTATAGCATGTCTGCTATCATGAAAATTTATGGTAAGATTATGGTTTTACAACTTGTATCGGTACCTACTATAATAAAATACTTTTTTAAACAATTCTTTTACTCTAGAGGCTATTCGACTCTGGAATGTCTACCTATTACTGTTAGACAAGCTAAATCGCTAACAATATTTGTGAACGTGACGAAAAAGCAATACCAGCAACATAGTGATGTTTGATATTTTTAAGTATGTAATATTAATAGCTGTATTTATATATGTCTATTAAGTATAATTCTTACTTATATAATATTTTACATACTTATATGGTTATTATTGAATAAAATATAATAAAAGTAACTACATATCGTATAATATTTATGTAATCCACCTTTGACAAGTTGAATCTATTTTGTTCCTGCCACGGGTTGTCTGGAAGAGATCGCTTCTTAGCGATAAGACCACTCGTTGTACACATTAGAATATTTTAGGATAAGTTTTTCTGTGTTTTCTGTAATGGTGTACAATAAAGTCGTGTTATCTCTCTCTCTCTCTCTCTCTCTCTAATATATTTATACTCGCTTACTTTTTCAAGAATAATTATATTCTATTGATTTATCGAAGGTAGAACTGCTGAATGTAAGTTTTAGCAAATGTTAACATGGTATAGTATAAATGTCACTATACAAGCGATTGCCAAAATGGACCATGGTTTAAAAATTAGTTTTTTATACTTGTCTTTCCAATTATACGATATTACGATATTATAGCATAGTAAAAAAACAGAAGTAACGAAGTCATGGTGTAAAACCTTCAAAACTTATTTTCTATTGTAAAACGATGCCTTTAAATTATTAACGTAATAGGTTATTTAAAAGTAATGACAACAATTGAGTTAAAAGTACTATGATATCTTGGGCCAAGCAATTTGCCATACATTACAATTTCCAGTGCATCTGTTATAGTCGTTTCTTTATAAAATTAACTTACTTTTTATGTGTTTTTATATTTCTGTATTTTATACGACCTGTATGGTTAATGAGTTATCATTTATTCTTTTGCAAAAAATGTCGGACACCGCCAAATGGCTTTAGTCAAAATTTTTAAGAAACTCTTGTATCTTATTTGAATGTGAAACTAAGCCTCATGAAACGTTCTTTACAGTTTCTATAGAATGATTTCATTTTGAATGACTAAATAAACATTGTATCACCTGACGTAACGATATATGATATGGGGGTTACATTAAGTAAAAATAAATTCACAGTGACTTAATCCTAATACAAGAGTAAGCGTCATGTAACACAGTATTAGGTTTCTCGTAAAAGCGAAGCGGTGTTATTTTTACAAGCAAAAAATACAACACGTAATAAATACATCTCGTATATATGATATATTTCTAATAATGAAGCAGCGTCTGACTAGAGGTTAATTATGTTATAAACTATACTAGAATTACTACAATATATTGACAATTGTAAGAACTAATATTACACAGATCAACCGAATTGATACAATTTAGTTTAACGCACACAACTGAAAGGACCTGACGAATTCAATGACATTGACTTATTCAAGTTTATGTTTACGTAGATCACTTTAATTAATTCATCAAAATCGAAAGAGAGAAATATTGGCTTAAGTAATAAGTAAGTTTAAAACTTAAAAGGTCTAGTACAGAGATTGACAAAATTCCATTAATGAACATTACTTTTAAAATATTAGGAAATATTGACTGTCACTATATCTGTTCCAATATTATAAATATCATGATTATAATCCGATAAACATGAGCCAGTGTGGAGAATCAAAAGATTCTTGTTTAATTTCGCTGCTTCACTGAACTTGCAGAAATTCGGGTAAGTGACCATATCAGAACCGCACAATGGGTCCAATTTACTGTTACAATAATCAATACAGGCACCAAGGTGAGCCATCTCTAGGCTTTTGTAGAAGTGCCTTGCATCTTCTAGTTGGCACATTGTAGAGTATGTAACAGAGTCTGTTCCACAAACGGGACCTAATATTCGATATGTTACTGGACATTCTGCAAATGCTTCTTGTATAACAGCCGTAATGAAGAAGGTGATTAAATCTGAAACAATAGTGATGTTATAGTAGTAAAACGAGCTTCACAATTATTATTTATACTAACAATGTACTTACCTATACATACCTATATTTACAACCATGAATAATATACCTCCAGTAGGTACCTACTTGCTTTCGATGTTTTTAAGTTCGTTTGTTTCTTTTTCATGGCCTTATGTATGAATCGATTATAATGAAATTCAGTAAATATCTATGTAAATACTTTCCAGAACGAGGACGAATTTTTTTATTCCTTTATTTATTATCTTACTTACTGTTGGCTCAACGACCCAAAGTTGGTCTTAGCTTCCAACACGGGAACATTCCACTTTTCTCTGTCCTGCGTAATTTCTTGCCAATTATCTTGATATTTATTTTAAATTATAAATATAAGTTTTAAAAGCCCTTATCTTTTTATGTTTCTGTAACTGATGTCGTATCCAGTAATATTTTTCACATTAGACTCATGGATCAACCTTTTAAATGGATAATCGAGATTATATTGGGCAAAAATCAATACTTAATATTACTTGACATCTTGTCAATGTTCATCAATGTAAGCCCATTTATTATTTCACTACCTGTTCCATGCAGTTTACTTTGCGTAAAATGACTTTTTTTATAGAGGTGAAATCCGTTTGGTTACACCTCACTTTTGAGACATAATAGTGGGGCAGTGTGGAAGTCACCTCTAACTAAAACACCTCTGTGCTCTCCGTCTCATCAGAACTCAGGAAGGACCAAGGCGTGCCGACAACGCCGCGACTTTTGCGTAAAATCACTGCCTAGCTCTTTTTAATCGCAACGTTATGGTAGATATAGAACAGATAAACTAATGTAATAATTGGGTTCTTTAAAGTAAATAGAAAATTACAAATCTGGCTGCTATTTCCTGCGATTCGGACGTGCAAATTCACAGACAAACATATAAAAAATGTGTTTAGGAGCTATTAGGTATATATTATATAATAGTACTTACATGTTAATGTATTCAGAATCATAGAAATCCTGTTCAGACACATGACTTACGCAATAGAAAATGAGCGAGATTATTTAAAGTCCTGGCCTTTTATAGCTAAATAAGAATGGCTATTGTCCTAAAGTAAACGAAACAATTAATTATAGTTCCCATTTAATCAAAATAGTTCTCATAACAATGCCGTGATAACCAAGCATCTAACAACTCCATGTAACATCTCTTGAGTACCTGAGTTATATTGTCAGATGTGCCATATTCGGCTGTACAGTTATAATTACAAATTTTTTTAATATTGGTTAAAATGATTAAATCGACATATATATTTACGTTGTTTACAAGAATTGTGCTTTCTGTTATATATGGACCCGAGTATGGCCTTGTGCGTATTGTCTAGAAAATTATAAAATGTATTCATTACAATTCTTGATGCACAAATCGTGCATAAGTATAAGCTCTACTTAAAAAAGAAAAAGGTTGCTCTTCTTTGGCAGCGCGCACCAGAAAGATGGAAGCAAAACTCTTTGTTCCAACAGGACCATCGTGCGGTTAGATGTGGTTTAAATTTTTTGTATAAATTAATTGATTAAATTTTATATTTATATACATAAAAATGCAACTTCTACGAGAAACAAAAAGAAATTTGTATCTGATAAACTTCAAAATGGACTAATTTAACTATTTCATGATGTTGCATATTAATTAATACAAGAGTGTTTTTATAATTTTTCATTCCGAAGTTTTTAAGGAAACAGCAGGTTCGGAATTAATTTTACATACTTTCCAAATAACAGTGGTTGGGCTTCGCTAGACTGTCTATAGTCCACATTTCAGGGGCATTGCTTGTTCGTTTATATTTTCTGCGAGTTGCAGACTTCTATTTCAGTGATGGCAGTTTCAACGCATTTTTTTTATCACTGGATTACAGCATACAGGCTGCGGGCTCACCTGATGGAACGTGGCTTCTGTAACCTATGGACATTTGCAACATCAATATGCTACCGACTTCGAAGAGGGGACTGGAAACTTGTCACTTATGCCTAAACACAACTCAAAGTTGTGCGCCAACATATTTTATACTAGGTAGTAGCTATGCAGACAGGCAAATACCCTACTACTTGGCTATGGGTTAGTACGACAGGCCACCCGGTCACAGAAATTAGTATTCTTTCTTCGTTTTTGCACAGTGGTACACATGGGATAAATATGCGGGTTCGATTACTGGCATGGTAATTTCAGAAATGAACTTTCCGTTATTTGCTGGGTAATCAGTTGCTTATCACCCATAACACAAGCATAACTTACTTAATTTGGGGATATACAATGTGTGTTTGGCTGCCAATTTGTTTATTTATTTTGGTAAAGTGATAAGCGGAGAGTAACTTGTTAATATCCTCACTCTGATGATATCAGATATTTGGGTTTTAGATATTTACGCAGCGCTGATTAATACCGTAGCAAACATATCAAGTGGTTTGGACAAAAAATTTGAATACGTGTCGCATTTCCTACATTTTAATAGAAAAACCTAATATTTTTGACACCTCAAGCGTGACTATAACCGGTGATTGAACGATGGTGTAGGACTACAGTTTTTTATCACACAACATTCGATACATAACTAGATTTTTTGCTTTTTACTATTATAACATTTACTGTAATCTTTGTTTCGCAACATTCTGTAGTAGTAGTAACTTTAATAGATATAATAATAATTAACTTTTGCCCGCGGCTTCAGGCGCGTTAATTCTTTTTATCCCTGAGGAACAGTACATTCTTTCCGGATGGGTACCTTTTTTACAAGGGGAAATCCGATTGAGGCCTAACCACCGAGGGGGAAGCGCGAGGGAGGCGTGTGGGACTCGCCACGTTGGGGGGGCACTAGCGCCCCTATGTAATGCTATTGTCATCCGAGTCGGGGGTACCTACTACAACACTCAGTATTCCTTCTTTCGCCTTATGCCAAGGCGAGAAAACCCGAAGCTTGACCAACTCCGCATGCCCTGGCAGGGGGGGGGGGTAAGGAACACATCTACCGGATGGGTTATCCTATGGTAGCTTGTCATTGCATTACTTCAAATTTTGAAGGAATGCAATGACAGATTGTCTTGATGTCATATTTATTTATTGTTGTGTTTAAAACAAACACATCGTCATGGCAACCTGCGCCATTAACTTGGCTTTATTTTATCTGTCGTCCCTAATGTCCCTGCTACACTGGGATAATGTTAGTTTTAGTGACTGTGGCCAAATGCGTCTCGTTTATAGCGTTAAAAATAACGCCTTTAACGAATAACTACACTTTTGTCGTATATACGAATTACCTGTCGGTATTTAACGTCGTTAACAATGTGCCATCTTAAATAACGCATTAAATCCTTGGCTACATCTACGTGACACAGTCACTAACACTAACATTATCCCATGTATAGCAGAGGCATTAACAACAGAAGAGCTTTTTAGAGAACTTAATATACGTTAATTACTCAATTAATAACTTGGGTATCCTTTTTATGCAGTTTAAGTTATTTTATTTATTGCTGAAGCACAGCAGACAGTCTGACGACCCAACTATTATGGAAAAAGCTGAACGCTGAAAAAGCTGCTGAAACTGTCGGTCTCAAAGGGGAAACTGGAACCTGGCCACTGATGCCGGAACACAACTCAAAGTAGTTATTGCAGCATACTCTAGACCAAAGGTGGTAGTCGTCTCGTCGGGCAAATACCCTACCACTTGGCTGTAGGTTGTTTTCTCGCCTCTTACGACAGGCCGCCCGGCCGCAGGAATAAGTATTTTTTTCCGTTCCTGCACGGATAGAACATTCTGTACTTAACATCCTGTTTGAAGATAAATACTGATGCTCTTTAATGCCACACCCTTATAAAATTGGCCTGCTTTAACCGCCAGGTGGTTACGAAACGGCCAGGACTGTATTTTGATTAAAGGCACAAGTTATGCAACGGTGTCCACGGCCTTTAAAGGCCAGGTTACTGATCTCTCGAGAAGCGGTTTTAACGAATTCATTGCAAAATGCTTGCAGAAGTGTATATTTATTATATTTCGGATGTATTGCAGTTAATCTGCATGTAAGAACACTGAATTACCTAAGTATTCCATGAATAGAATATACATACATATACATTTATTTGTTTTTAATATATGTCTAAACATGTTTAAAATGATTACAGTATCATTTTCTTATACCTATGTATATATATGCGCAAAAATAAATTTTACAATATTGTCTTAGTCTGTGTTACTTTTGCATAAGTTAAGCACATAATTACTTGTTGCAAAATTGGCACGTTAAGTTCTTATAATCCTTTGGGCAAAGTTCCAGTTAATAAGCTGTCGATTAGGTAGATGTCTGTCCAAACGATGATAAAGACTTATTCGCTAATTAACTAACTAACGGAAATATAAAATAGGCTATAAGCGGATAATAAACGTGCAAGCAAGTACACGTAAGTACTTATTATGGCTTGGCTATCTCTTTGCTCTTCTGAAAATACGCTTACTTTAAATGACACATGAGCGAAAACAGTCGTCAAGCCATAAGTTAGTGTAATTGCTTGCATGTCTGTTATCCGCCTTACATAAAAATTAAATTTCATATATTTATTTAGTATATATTTTGTTTTTAACTATACCTATATTAATAAATTATAGTTCTAAATTAAGAGTTTTAAAGTGTCGAAACATTAAATGGAGCTTGAAGTGTTTTGATTAAAGTATCTCATTAGCCAAAGTTCAGATGTAATAATGTTACTTTGTACAAAACAGATGTAATTTAACAGCACCAGTATAATTTGTTGGGCAGCAAAAGGTCGCTAAAGCAAGCTCGTGACGGTTGAAGGTAAACATACTGTGAGAACCGGATTGATCACGATTCGTTTTTCGATGATTTTAAAAGAACCTTACACTACAGACCAAAATCACGTTCGTAAAGCCATCATTAAACGAAACGTGAAACATGCTTGAAACGTCAGACTCGAATTTTAAAAAATCAACCTAAAAATTGTTAAACTTTATTTGCATTTTTTTTTATTAAAAATGTCCGTTTTGCACTGTTAACTTGTTAATTTTTAGTTATTAATATATCTATATATTATTTGAACCATGTTATAGAAGCGAGTACGTATAACTTATTTTACTGTGTAACATTGTTATTTAATATTATGGCACGGTATGGTCGTGGTAACAGTTACAGATAAATACTTTTTTTTTATAACTTCACGCCAGTTCCCTTGCGGGGTAGGCACGGATAACAGAGCGCCATTCAGGCTTATAAATACTTAATCATTACTTAGATAGATACTTAATCAATTAAATAGTAAATAACAGCTGGGATTAATAATACCAGTACCTAAGAAGGAAATTATGACTACAAGTATTAGGTAAGAGGTAGGCTTTAGAATCGGTACTAATGCGGACAAGCTGTGAAATAAATTATAAAATTTACTCTGAACATCTAAACAATTTATAAAGAAACTAATCACTGTTTTTCTGTATTTAATATATATTTTTTTTATTGATCGTGTACTAGCAGAAGGTGATGTCAGTAGCCTTAAGAACAGACGAGCGTGCATGACAAGAGTTATAAATGTCAAAGAAGCAAGTGAGGTGTGTAAGAATAAGCCTAAATGGCGCTCGGTTGCTCGTGCCTACCCCGCAAGGGAACTGGCGTGAAGTTATGTATGTATGTATGTATTTTTTTATCGGTGCAGGAACGGAGAAAGTATACAATTTCTGCGGGCGAGTGGCTTGTCGTAAGAAGCGATAAAACCACCCACAGGCAGGTGGTAGGATATTTACTCGTCTGAATGGCTACCGCCCCTGGCCTAGAGTATGCCATCATAACAAGCTTGAGTTGTGTTCCGGCATTGATGCCCAGGCTCCAGTATCCCTTAAGAGAGCAGCAGCGAATTTGTAGAGCACCTTTGGTGTTGCAAATGTCCATACGCGATGGTAACCACTTTCCATCCGGTGAGCCGTCTGCTTGTCTGCTGAACTCATGCAATAAATTTAATAAAAATTAAGTTATGTTTTAAGCGGCTTCATCTTGACAATACAACTGTTACATATGCCAACAAATTTTTGAAAGACGACATATTCCCGCATACTTTTAAAGTCTGTCGAACTAAATGTATGTCGGATATGTGTGCTCTTAAGAGTTCGCCAGACACAGTGCGACTTGACGAAAGTGAACGAGCCCATTGTGCTTGTGAACAGGTGTTGTCGATCGCATTATTATGGCTGTGCATTCATAACCTGAATGTTCCTTGCATTTTTATTACGTAACTTATTTAATCGAGGAAGCTGTACATTGTATACCGAAGCATTTCACAAAAATTCTAACCTGAATTTGAACATTCATTTTTACTTATTTAAATATAAATGTATAAGCGCGGAAATAATGTTTGATGTCTAGAAAAGTATGATAATTATCTCTCAGAAGAATAATGTAACATCTAAATTATAATATTTAGATTTATAAAAAAAAAATATTGGAATATAATTTTTAGTTTCTTAAACATTACTTAGAATTCGTTTTTATAATTAGTAAGTATCTAGTCCATAGATGTAGTCTTGTAGTTGTTGTATGTAGACAGTGACACTCTTGTGAAGTTTGAATGTTTATTATAAAATAATGTAGCGGACATGTTAAGAAGTACAGGGGTGTTAAAGTATATTAAAATGAAAGTTACACTGATCTGTCGTAGTTTAATGCGTACAAGTTGCAATAGTTAAGTTAAGACTTCTCATTCCAATGAACTGGGTTCGAATCCTGGCCAGACAGTTTCCACCAGGTAGTTGTTCTGACCTAACGTGCACATATTGTTACAATTATTTATTCTGGCCGAGAACCTCTGAGGAAACATGTACCTACATGTAGATTAATAATGCATGAAACCAACCGATCCGCCTTGGACAAGAGTGACTCTAAACATAGAGAGACCTAAGCCTAACAGCGAGTGAGCTATGTTGTCATTGCGAATCCTCAAAATGGCGCTTAAAATATTGATTTAGAAGTCGATTTATTTCAATTTAATTTCACTGCGATTATAAAACACTTCATTAAATTATTATGATTTGAATGGTTTGTAATATTTTAATACTTAAAATTACACGTGCAAATTAGTTGAATTGTAGATGTATGGAGAAAGTTTTTTACATAATAATAAAACAAAAGAACATCTATATTCTAAATTTAAATATTGTTTCGTGGCCAGTACTAAGCCGTATTTTTTTTTTATTGCAGGAGTTCAGAAGAGTTCAGACAGGCAGATGGCCCGCTCGATGGAAAGCGGTTACCATCGCCTATGGACATTTGCAACACCAAAGGTGCTACAAATGCGCTTCTGCTCTCTTAAGGCAGACTGGAACCTGGTCACTAATGCAGGAACACAACTCAAGGTTGTTATGGCGGCATACTCTAGACCAGGGGTGGTAGCCATCCAGTCGGGAAAATTCCCTACCACCTGGCTGTGGGTTGTTTTGTCGCCTCTTACGACAGGCCGCCCGGCCGCAGGAAATTGTATTCTTTCTCCATTCCTGCACGGATATAAAAACTTTTTGTTGGAAATCTCCAAAAAATTTAGTATGTTTGATTCCAACAGGGATCTGGTTTGAAAATACAATAAAGATGGCCAAGCTTTCTTCGAAATCATATCCAAACGCTTACAATGTTTTGGAATAAAAATTACTTCAAATGTTAAACGTTAGCAGTAATCTGCTCACTTGATGTTTGTTCAAGAAAGAGAAAGTAAAATACTAATTAACTTGAAGGCACTTAATCAACTGAAAGTATATGCATTCTGACCGTTTGTTGGTACCTACATACTATATCATAACTTTATAAAGTGATCTTCACATCCGATACTTGTGTTTTTGACCTTCTTCACATGGAATATACACAACAGGTAGAACGAATCTACTTCCGATCAATAATATTTTTCTATATTATTTTTTTCTAGAACATTACTATCTTTATTACCTTATTTAAAAGATAAGTGTACAAAAATTCAAAGATAGTAGTACTGTTGGATGCAGTGGACTGTATTGTATTGCATTAATTACATAAACTATAGAAATCGGCGAATAGATTTTTTATTGCGAAGTTGACAAACGGCAGAGGGTACATCTAGTGGAAAGTGGTTACCCTCCTACTATAGACCTATATTATACCTATACCTTTATTTTCATTCACCTTCTTCTTCTTAATTATTCGAGGTCGGCACAATATGTCTTTTCCTTCCACGCTCCTCTATTCTCACATACATCTTCTGTTACTCCACGAATTATAATATCATCCTTCACACAACCATCTCTTTTTTGGTCTACCTTTACATTTGTACCCATCCGTCTTGTAGTTTAACATAATTTTTGTTCACGTGACTTTTATCCCTCCTCATTATATGCCTATGCCATCTTTATCTTCTTCCTCTCAATTTTTCAGTCACGGGTGCAACTTTCAAAGACCCCCTCATGTATTTATATCATTCCTTATCCATTCTTTTAACACTCTCACACGCATCTCAACATTATCATCTCAGCTGAGTGGAGACGTTAGTTTTTTATATGAATATCATTAAATTGTGACATTTGCATTCTTATCTTATAGTGTACTTTCGATAACACAGCCTCCATATAAATATTTACAATAAAGATTATAGTTATAATTGGAAAAGAGTTAAAACAGAAGAATCACGACCCCACAATTTTAGTCACGTATTTTATATTTTTTAATTCTTATCCAACCGATTAAAGCACTTGATAGAAAGTAATTATAATCGCTGAAAATTTCGAAAAAATATTATCCATTTTAAGATGAAAATTTAAAATTAGTTACGTTCTAATAGTCACACATTCATACACAAAAACGCCCAAATTTCATGTATACATTTCACTAATTTGCATTTCTTATAATTTCACTTTCATCTCTGCACTGTTAACGTGGTTATTACCAACCACTATATTGTATTATAGACTGTTGTTACTTGTAGTTATTACTGCTGTAGTTAGTTTAGTGTTGCACTGCAGTGTAAAACGCCATTTCGGTTGATGACATGTTATTATAGAATATTTGGTGTCTACGGCACACTCCAGTCATTACTAAGTTCCTTTGAAATATTACTGCAATAGCCATAACTGCTCAACAAACTGATGTAAGAGACACAACTTAATTATGTCAGTCATATAGATCAGTGGCGAATGTAGAAATTTGCCGCCATTAGGGTATTCAAATTTTGCTGATGTCTCAATTTAAAGAAAATAACCTGGTTTCCAACTGAAATCTATACATATTGTTCTTTTTTTAAATATGGAACAATTATCCGTTCTTCTAGGACTCTAGGTCATTTGAAATTTTAAACATTTCTATTGAATGGTTTGCAAATTGTTTCTCAAAAAAATGGTGCTTCAAGCCTTGACATAGTTTTTTGCTCCCATAACATTTTTAGGGTTTCGTAGCCATTCTGGCAAAAACGGAATCCTCATAATATTTTTATCACCGTCCGTCTGTCTTTGTATGTCACAGCTATTGTTTCAGATATTAGTGTAGTAGTGTATATGGATGAAATTTGACAAAAAGGTAAAATATATACCTTTCTAATCAATTTCATCCCCGTCAGTTCAATCCAAATTTATCCAACTTCAAAGTCGAGTCTGTGCTATCCATTCGCTGAGAGCCTGAAAGCTTTACAAGATTTCAACTCAGCTTTTTTTAAACCAATTATCTGATAATAAGCGTGGCTCTGAAATACTTGTAAAATAAATAATAAGTCAGTTAAATAATGCCGAGTACAAGTAAAATAAATTATTAAGGGTCTGTTTCACAATGTACACGTAAAGTACCCAATAGCTATTTAACAAATTAATTATGTGGCACATACTATTTGCCCCTTACTAGTTGGTAGGTTTGGCATCGTCGCATTTTGTAGTTCCGTTTTACGAAATACATGTTTTAAGAAATTCATTATGTGTTGTAAATACACGTGAAAATATGTTTAATCATTTTAGTGTACATTTTATACAATTTTTTATACATTCTATATAAATACAGTTGAAATATATCATCCCTTAATTTACATTGATCAAAACAACATGTAGGTACATTATTTTTGGTATTACTGTGAACGGAACGTCATTCTCAAATGAACAAACATGAAAGTTGCAACATAAACGAATGTTTGCAGTATTGGTGTAATTTCAGACTTTGTTTTGTTACATTATATTCAATAATAATTAATAAATATAAATAATCTACAGCATCTTTAGTAACTCAAAATCTTATCCTAAAGTCCGTATCATCCAATGTTTGCATATAATTAATGCGTTCCAGTTAAATGATACATAAAATCATCTAATTCATCTTCAACGGTATCAAATATTTGCATTTTACAAATATATCTTCATAAAAAAACAAAAGTTTTAACAGTAATTGATCGAATCACAGCTGTCAACCATATGTTTTGGCTGTCGACTAATTTATATGGCAGATAGACTTGCTATTGGCCACTTGATCTGACATATAGTTTACAGGGTACTTTATTTGCCAGTTAGTGCTATTTATCAATTGTGAAACGCAAACGTTGCCTTTATTCGATAAATAAGTTTCAAGTAGCTTATTGGGAACTTTATTTGGACTTTGTGAAACAGGCCCTAAGTCGTGTATTTATTAAATAATTTACGAAATCGCATACAAGATATGGAACACAAAGAAAACTGTAAAACTATAAGCCGATCATTCAATACTCAGATTATGTACGTATCGGAGTCTACATTTGAAATTTAAAATGTTAATATGGTTAGAATAAAAACACGCTTATTTAATGTATCTAATACAATGAATGCAACGTACAGTATAAAATCGTTCCTCAAAGCATATAATTAATTAGCATAAATACCTGTTAAGAATAGGGTTAGCTGGTCTCATAAAACGATATAAGGGAAATAATGCAATCTTATTCATTTTCATTGCATAGCTTTTCCTTATCCATTACACATAAACATTAATCATCTTTAACAATCACTAGTTCATTATTCCTAATGCCAGTGTGGACCGACGGGATACAGCTATGGGGCTGCACTAAACCAGCTCAAGATATCGTCAACGCACCTTGGTATATAAGACCACACGATCTCCATCGGGATCAAAAAATGGACCTCGAGAACACAGACTTAGTAAGAAGACTCCAAATGACCAAACCTTGCGAGTTAGTGTTGTAAAACTATCAAGACAATAGTAAAGCAAAGTGCAATGTGCTTAACATTATTATTAATAAAGAACACGAACAAACGTGTTCGTGCCTACCCCGCAAGGGAACTGGCGTGAAGTTATGTATGTATGTATGTATGTAACACGAACAAAGTGTTATTGGACACATTCTTAGTATGAATAATTATATCTAGTATTTTAGGTGAAATTTAAATTACTTATTAGTACATACATACATACATACATAACTTCACGCCAGTTCCCTCGCGGGGTAGGCACGAACAACAGAGTGCCATTTAGGCTTATTCTTACACACCTCACTTGCCTCTTTGACATTCATAACTCTTGTCATGCAAGCTCGTCTGTTCTTAAGGCTCCTGACATCACCTTCTGCTAGTACACGATCAATTTGATCATGGAAGGTGTGTCGTGGCCTTCCACGACTTCTGCATCCATCCACTTTTGCATTGTATATCTGTTTAGTCATTCTTTCATCATGCATTCTTTCCACATGCCCGAACCACCGGAGCATTCCTTTCCTTACCTTCACCCCGACACTCTCTTTCAGACCAACTCTCTTTCTTACTTCGGTATTACGAACGCGGTCCGCGAGCGTCACTCCGCAGATTTTGCGCAGTGCTCGCATCTCGACCGCGTTTACTCTACTTTCATGCTCTTTCTTCCATACCCAACTCTCGCTTCCATACGTGAGCGTAGGTACCAGCACCGCGTTGTGTACGGCGAGCTGGGCCTTCTGGCTGAGGTTCTTAGCGCCTAGAAGTTTACCTAACGCTCCATTTAAACTATTCCCCAAATTCACTCTTCTTTCTATATCAGCGGTGTACCTTCCATCCCTGCTAAAAGCACATCCAAGATATACAAACTCATTCACTTGCTCCAGCATAACATCATCGACCATTATCCTTGCATTCGTTCTGGTTTCTTCTCTTTCAAACACGTTACTTATTAGTCTTCTTTCTTAAATCAGATTGTAATTTTTATGTCGTATATTTAAGACGCAGCATTAAAAAAAAAAACTAGTACATTATTAGTAGATGAATTACATAGGTTTACTTATATACTTTTTTTAGTAGGCAAGTTTCATTTTAGTTTGAATTTTTTACGTTTATGATAGTTATACATCTATGTAGTAACCTTCTTATTCTTCTATGTAGTAAACTACTTTAGGGAGTTTTTTCAGTGGCGGATTTATCAATAGGCTCATGAGATTTTGGAGGGGCGGTAAATTAGGGGGTCATTTTTTTTTCTTACAGATACTAATTACGGGGAAAGGCCATGTGAATTGGACAATACTTA
Organism: Dendrolimus kikuchii; assembly: GCA_019925095.2. Lineage (NCBI taxonomy): Eukaryota > Metazoa > Arthropoda > Insecta > Lepidoptera > Lasiocampidae > Dendrolimus > Dendrolimus kikuchii. Next base: position 8,094,263 of record CM034392.1, read on the forward strand.
GTGTGTAAATCATAAAGTTACAATTTCGTTCACAACAAAATTGTAATTAATGTGATTGTGAACTAAGGTATTGAATTAGAGGCAGCAAAATTTGAATAGCCTACTGGCGGCAAATGTGTAAATCTGCCACTGGGTATATCTCAAAATCAGATTGACCATACGTATATTCGAGCTAGGCAGTCAGTCATAATTTATTATATATATATAGGGACTTAAACGTCTGTGACGTGCGTTGTCAATTGCGGAAGAAAGAGGAGTTCCAAACCAAATTGATTTAAAAATTATTTATTTTAAAAAAACTGTAATTTTTTTATATATTCAAAGTTATTCTGTTGTTTGGGGTAGAAACAAATCCAACAAATCAAACATCATAAAAATCGGTCCAGCCGTTCTTGAGTTATAAATGGTGTAACTAACCCGACTTTGTTTCATATATTGTATATAGATATAGATTACGAATGGGCACCTAATCACAATACTCGTGATGAATTATTTCCATTTTAAATTGCCGACTTGAAGCAAGATTTATTTTTGTATCAGACGTCTCGATTATAAATTCAAACATATCAACACTAGATGACATTTCATTATTGCATTTCAATTTAATAGATTGAGTGCCATAGATCAGGTTGCGTAAGTGTCTGTCGAAATATACAATTATACATATAAAGTTTTGAGCATGTGCTAAAAGCCTTAACAAATGAGTATCTCATTTGTTACAATCTTACAAAACTGATGGATATAAATGGAAACAGTTTTTATGAAAGTTTATATCAAAATGTTATATTTAATAATGTTAGACTATAAGCGTTTGAATGGTAGGCTGGGTTTAAAACGGATTGGCAGGTTTTACACAACGATAATCTCAAGATACAATTTTCCTCATTATGTTCCATCGTCGTATTGTGTAGAAACCGTAACAATATGCACATATCTATACTAATATTATAAAGCTAAAGAGTTTGTTTGTTTAAACGCGCTAATCTCAGAAACCGCTTGTCGGATTTGAAAAATTATTTCAGTGTTGAATAGTCCATTTATCGAGGAAGGCTATAGGCTATATATTATATTTTAAAAAAAATTAGGGATCCTTCCTAAAAGTCCATTAATGTAACCCAAGGTGTAAAAAATGATCCGAATCCTTACACGGCGTGCGCTGCGAAAACTATTGATTATAGAACAAAACAATGTACTACCACTTTACAGAACATAATATAATTGTCTACAAAAAATATCGCGTAACCATATGTCTAACTATTGTAGTTATCTCACAATAAGTGATTTCTTTTATTTTTTTAAATAATTAAAATGCCGTCGCTTCAAAACCTCTTTATTTTGTACCTTGGTATTAATCCTTATCAAAATAAATTACTCCATATTCAAGACGAATTCAATACCTTTCTAGAACTTTTTGAATTATTCAATTCGGACGTTTCATTCAAAAGATATCGCGATATTTAAAATGTAAGTATAGTGTTGTAGCCAAATATACTAATATATTGTTTGATTGAACGCGCTAATCTCAGGAACTACTGGTCTGATTTGAAAAATTCTTTCAGTGTTGGATAGCCCATTTATCGAGGAAGGCTATAGGCTATATATCATCACGCTAAGACCAATAGGAGCGGATCACCAATGAAGAATGTTTCAAAATCGGAGGGTTTTGAAAGCAAATTCCACGCGGACGACGTCGCGGACACAGCTAGTGTTCAATAAAATTGCCTAAGTGATGTGTGCTCTGCATAACATAGCAGTCACAAGGGGTTGCCTTCTCTGGCTAGATTTTTTATTTTTTTTATTGAAGGAGTTCAGCAGACAGGCAGACGGCTCACTTGATGGAAAGCGGTTACCATCGCCTATGGACATTTGCAATACCAAAGGTGCTACAAATGCACTGCTGCTCTGAGACTCGTACCTGGTCACTAATGCCGGAACACAACACAAAGTTGTTATGACGGCATACTCTAGTCCAGGGGTGGTCGCCATCCATGTTTTTTCGCCTACGACAGGCCGCCAGGCCGCAGGAAACTGTGTTCTTTCTCCGTTCCTGCATGGATAGAAGATTATTAGATTAGATAGGTTGAGGCAGTTTGAGACTTTGAGCGAAAACTCTTTACCCCTGCTTCCACTCATCGGACTACATTACGGTAACGGGAGCGTGAGGCCGCTGGAACTACGTCCATGTTTGTGTTGTCACAGCGGCTCTCATTGCCCGTTCTGCGGATTTCGGTGGTCCCTGCGGGTTTCGCGTCAGCACCTTTGATAACAATTTACAACTACATACAAAATATTGGTCTACATAATTATTTATAAAAATACAAAGTATAGAATCAGATTTAAGATTAATCTGTAATTTGGATGCCGTGGTTCGAACTTAATGTATTAGAATAAGACGCTGGCATTTTTCGCACATAACATCTACAAAAGTTCTGTAGTAAAAATCAATAACAAAACATGAAATAATAGTTAAAATATGAGTAAGGAATACCATTTACTGCATTGAGAAATAAATTATAATAGCAGACAAACAAACACACTTTCTAGATTCTTCAGTAAACAAGTTACACTCATGTAATAAACATCTAATAAATGTACAAGGGATAACGCCGGTTCCAAGCGGTGACACCCAGACCAGAGTAAATAACGGAAAATTTATTTACGAAATTTATCCTGCCGGAAATTGAACTCGGTACCTCTGCCTCAATAAGGCTGGCCAGCGCTCAGAGCACCACATCACAGACGCCGTCAGACATTTACCTCGTTATGACGCATAAATGATTTTACATTATAATTGGTGATAGTGGTCATATTTGGGATTGAACCAATGCCGTAAATGGTGATGAAAGTAAAAGCTGACGCCCAGATAGGGCCATAATTCAAACCAATCTCGATTTTACAGCAACAGATTTATTGCTTCACGAGTTCTAACACCTAGGCTTGGAAAGCTTGTGGTCGTCGATCGAAATTGTAAAAATACCGTGTCTATACATTGAAGCTATTTAAAAAAACAATTGAAATAAACTATATATCTATCTATCTCTATATATATAAAAATGAATCGTAGAAACGTATGTACGCCCATAACTTAAGAACGACTTTACCGATTTTGATGAAATTTTTTGTGTGTTTTGAGTGGATCCCCGGATAGTTTAAATCCACAATTGGAACCAGTAGGTAGCGCTGGGATCGGGTCCTACAGTTTAATTTTTTTCAGGGCAGGCGTATAGTATTGAGACTACGCTTATACCAAATACCAAAGTCCATTCGAGACAGGTTTAGATTAAAAATAGGTCCTGGTAGATGTCACTGCAATCGGATTCTAGATTTTTATTTTTTAAGGGCAGGACAACGTCGGCCGGGTACAGCTAGTATATTATATAATTATATTAAATATGATGACGTCTGATGTCTGATGTCGTCTAAGATGGAGCACGTTTACCTAGAAGATACTTGTTCATGCGAGATTTGAAGACACCTAGGTTATAATGTTTCAGGGAAAAAAAGACGACGGTAAAGAGTTCCACTCTTCGGCGGTACATATGATAAAAGTGGAAGTATATTGTTTCGTCCGTTTTGTTGGTGTTCCACGATATATCGGTGGCTTAAGCTCGTACGTCCGATATTATATGATCCATGGAGAACACGATACATTTTTTTTACATTCCTCCATTTCATTATATCTACTGTAGTGTTAATACTTACTACTTATAATATCACAATATATCGGTAGCTTGAGCTCGCACGGTTGATACAACATGAACGATGGAGAAAACGATGCAATTATTTTTTTACATTTCATTTATACCTCCTGTAGTGTTAAGCACTTACAATATTTTTAAATGTAGACACATATATTTAAAGAAAAAATAGTAATAATTTAATATTATTATCTAAATATGAAAGAAGTAATTTTGTTTTTATATTTCTTTTTAGGAAAGTCTTGCGAATGAGCGCATACTCTCAGGGATGGGGATTATATATTCCTTTTGTCCAAGAGTTAGGCTAGTTCCAATGAAATAAGAAAATCTTTGTACTATGATTTTTATGTACCTGGACTAAAATGACAGCTGAGATCGACCTTTTTTTATGTTGCAAACGTGGAGCATAGTTCTGTAGTGTGGCTCATTCATAAGTGAGTTGTGTGAGTTCAATTCTATAGGAATCAACTCACATAACTGAGTTGTGGATTCAACACATAACTGTAAGTTGAATCCTATAGAAATTATACAGTATTCAAAACCTTGTGGTGAATTAAATTAATTATTCACACAACTTACTTGAACGAGCCATACTATATAGAACACTATGCTTCAGCGTGGGCGTAACTACGTTCTAAGTCTCAAGCTCTTCCTGCCATAAGCGCGGGGTACATGGGATGAGGGTGGTTTCAGTGGAGTATTGAGTCTTCGAGTCTCCACATAAGCCGGCGATTTGACTCTGGTGCCCATTCGTGGTGTCACCTCTCGTCGCTTTGGTCTAATCCCTAGTAAAGGACCCGGTAGTGTGCGAAATGCATTTTCCCCGCCTCAAAAAAAAGACAACACTATGCTTCACGCTTGCAACATAAAAAAGGTCGACCGCAGGTGTCATTTTAGTCCAGGTAATTAAAAATCAGAGCATAGGAAGACTACATAAAAATTGAAAAAAGTAACAACACATTGAAGTTAGCCAAAAGTAAGAATTGCATGGTTCTAAAAAATAAAGTTTGTCCTAAATATATGTATATGCTTATTATATACCTACTTATTTTCTGTATGTTGTTTCAGGTACGTAGCTCTATTATCGGATCAACTTTTACCCCTTAATATTTAAACTGGTAAGTTGCTTTACACGTGTTACACATTATAACCTATTTAAATCAAAATTGTGTACAATGTTACATTTACGGGTACAATTTTGTAACTTCGACTGACGCGGACGCCATTTTTTTAGCGGCTCGAAAAACTACATTTCACTAAACAGTTGAAGTTAAACTCACAAATATAAATGCCTTGCTTAAAAACCAAATGACATCCTACAAGTTTTTAAACCAGATTTTTACTTATTTAAGTTCCCGCAAAAACCTCGTAACAGTCATACTTGAACTTTGTTGACTGTTGTAATTATCTATGATTCACTACGTCAATTGCCATGTACGTCTAAATGGTTAATTAACACTTCACACTTGAAGAAAGCGGTGACAGGTGTGCCAACGCATATGGCATCCACGCGTCAAATGCACATGTATTATGTTGCCTTTCCCGAGGCTAGATGCCTTCAAATAAAACACCGTAGGATATAATAGATTAGCATTAAGCATACTTGTATGTAAAGTGTGAAAATTAGAATACATTTTTTTAACATATTATAATAAAAATAAATGTAAATTCGGAACACCTGGTACGCTTCTTTATAAATTTCTTTGTATCAAACCTATATAAGTTTAGCCATATTTTACACTAATAAATAATTAATTCGAATATTAGATAGATATTCTTAGTGTCGTTTTCGGATTTTCCATATAAAGATTATTTATTGCATAAAATCAAGCTTACAACGATTGTTGCTGTTGTTTTTAGAAAAAACATGTCTCCTAAAAACCTCCCCGCTAAAAACCCCTAAAATCGTCTTAAGATCTTTTAATGAATATTTTAGGTATCGTAAATCTTTATTTTAATATAATAATATTATAGTTTTTGAAAATATATAAAGTATGTAAGCCCGCCAAAATAATTATATGATCAGTGACGAATAATTATGGTTTCGTGACATTTGAAGAATTACGTAGGCGGAGTTTAATTATCTCCGCTTATTTAAGGTCCTAGTATAATCCCCGACACGCTTCTTGGTCTGTAACCTTAGCCTGCGCCAAAGTGAAGTATCAGATTTTTTTCGAAGTAGAAAGTATTGTTCCCTTCAACTAAAGGGGCAAAAACATAATACTGTTTTATGGAAATCTGTATGATAATCACATTATTACGCCGATCGCTCAAGATCTGAGCCGGGAACTACATATCGCTTCATCTAATTTTATTAACCTCTTCATATTTGTTTTAGATACTTTGTCTTTATTATCTTTGCCTAGAACTGCAATTTTATGGTTATAGGTACCTACGCCGCAGTAGGTTTTTTTTTTCGTTAACGCAGGATAATGTCTCTTCTTGCGACACGCACAAAGGTCTCGATACGGGGGAAGACCAAAAGCAGCGCCTAGTGCCACTTGCTTCGTGTATGTGTGGGGTGGCACTCTTGTGCCAAACGGCCAACCGATTCTCCTCCGGTGAAAGAGGAGGTCGAACAAATTATCCACTAAATCTACCTGCGTCATGGTGAGAGAGTGCACTTAATCAGAACGACACAGGGTTTACGCCTATTATGTCGATGGGTGCACCGATTGGCACCGACTCCTGACTCTCTGGTGTGGCGTAACGCCCTACAATACGATGCAGGTACTTGCCGAAGCACCCATGCCCGGCAAGTATCTGCGTCATCCTGTATGTTAGGGACCCACGCTTTCGCGAGACCTGGATGGATGGACGAATGGTATCCACCGTCTCTAACCCAGCTTCCGGGAACTCCAAATGTCCCCTCACTCCGCAGTAGGTATACTAACATCAACTATCCTATCTAAGCGATTCGTACACTATACACGCAAAACACAGTTTCCGCATTCCAAACGCTATATTATAAATTTTTGTTTCCTATAAAGTGGAACGAGGTATCTTAAAGACAACTTAATATTCCGTTTGTATGCTATGCGTAGGTGCCTTGACATTCTAAGAGTGACTGTTTAGGGAAAGTAACATGAATGAGCATTTAACGGATTATCAGGGAAGAAAGAGTATATATAATATTTAGTTTGTAATGATAATTTTTAGTGATTCATAATCATTTTATTTATAATACAACCTTACAGCATTGTCATTGATTAAAACAACGTAAGACTCAATTTGGTGTAAATTGTGTTTTAAATAATGAAACTTCAAAAATCAAGATTTACTTGTGACGCCATCTAGTTAAGTAAAATTCGGGTGTTTAAAATTAAAATTAAAATAACGCTCACAAGACAGTGTCGCCGTAAACGAACTTTCTTTAGACAAGTATTGTTACGGCATTATATCGCGTAAGAAAAAATATAGATAGACATGTATTATAATAAGTTATTACAGTTATATGCGGTTATAACAGATAATTATTATTAAAATTATAATAATAATGAAATAAAACAATAAATAAATTAAATTAAAAATGTAAGTTTTTTTTCTTACACGGTATAAGGCTTTGACCTGGCAAGAAGGGAATAATATTTCCCTCAGCAGTTTGGGGCTAGCCTAACTACTTTAATATCAATTTTATTTCTGTAATTTGTATTTTTCACCTTAACGAGAAATTATTTATATAATTTATTTGTGGTTCATCTAAAATTCATAAGACTATATATAAATTAAACCTACTATCTACTATAGAAAATACAATAGATCATTTAAGCTTGAAGACAACGTTTTACCACATTTCCATAGAATTTCTTGTCTCGAACCAAGATCAAAGCAAAGGCCGCGGCTCAAATTATCCCCAGCGAATCGAATCGATTACATCTCGATTCCAGTGGTGAAGGTTGCTCGCTGACACGGCACTCGTGACCGATTCCTGGGTAAATTTTATTACTAATTCTCTCAGCAATCTCCATTAAAAGCTAGATAGTGAAAGGAAAGTTGCGGGAACAACTTAGAATCGCTTCAAAAGAACACGCCTTAATTTAACATGTATTTTCTTCTCTCTTATCTTTTTTGCATTTTCGTAATAATCCATATTCATTTCATGTGGTGCTCCTTACAGGCAGTTTATGTATATGGCCATTCGTTCTTTTTCTTTACTATTGGTGTAAATTAAACTTTACGTAAATATTGTCAAAATGTAAGGAAAACAAGTAGATATTTTGTGGGTAAGAATATCCTAGTTGCGTTCGAAGTATCCGCTTCGAAGCTTGGGGTCCGCTTCCCTAATTTTTCTTCTCCATTTAACGCGATCTTCAGCTTCCCTTGTTTTGAGATCATTGGTACGGATGTCATCCTTTACGACCTCAACCTAACATTTCTTAGGCCTAGCCCTTCTACCGGGACCTAGTTAAGGCGACATGACTAGATATACAAGCCCTACATAGCACATGCCATGTCGTTCGATAACAGCACTTTGCGGCGACTGCCAGATTACCCACTTAAAGTATTCTGTAACATTATGGACAAATTAAGGATCTATTATTAAGCTTAAGGTTGCCATCAATTTTCTTTCTTGGCAACCCTTAATTGTATCATTAAACAGGGAATAAAAAGCTTTAACGCAGGTTATTTTTTTCTTGTAGAAGGCATTAAAGATTGGTTCTTCGTAAAAGCAATTCTTCTAAATTAAACGCATGATTACAGATAGCCTTATTTAATTATCATTTATAACTTATATATGATTAACCTGATAAATAGAAATACAATGGGTCGTATAGCGTTTACTTTACTACAGTAATGCTTACGTAAGCAAGCACTAACAATAGGTTAACAACAAATGCTATAACTTTTTTGTTCTAAAAACGTAATACAATAAATTTATGCATTCATTCGGAAGTTATGAAATGTATTTCCTGTCAAAAATATTATAATATGTACTTACTGTAATTTATTATTATGTTCGATGTTTAAGTATTGATAGGCATACATAATAATATTAAATGTAATCCGATTACAGAGCGTGCCTGAAGGGATGTGACATAACTGAATAGAATATACGTTAAGATTAATGTCCGCCTACGTTAAAATGTTGAAATAAATAGTTTCGCTTTCATAGAAGCAAATAGGTACTAAACAAATTGCTTGCCTTTCGAATGTAAAACTATTTATCTTGTTATGTCTGAAAGGAGACAGATATCCACGGAACGGATTGTGGAAAGCTGCGCGCGTACAAGCCCTTCATCCAACGTTTCCATTGATCAACTTACAAAAGGCCATTGAACTCATCATGAAACAAATTTATACACACGTTTTAATATCGAATTTTAATTTAATTAATTTTAATGTAAATGAATAAATATAGTATTGAAATTGACGTGTAAGCGTGTAATTGTTACGAACGAAAGATTTCTGATCAATACGAAGTAAGTCGATTTTTTTAAAACTCAATGACAACTCTTTTAAGTCGTTATTGCTTCTAGTATATAATAATAGGCATTTTCTTAGCTTCGCACACCAGAAACTTCGTTGCCGTAATACGTGGGCAGGTAAATCTGTCCCGTGTTTATTTCTGATCTTTAAAACTTTCTTATGATACAAAACTCATGTAAATCCCTATGCAAAAACTTGCTAAGAGAAAAACCGGCAAAGTAATTCTTACATATTTTCTCTTTTTTAGGGTTTTCGTCTCTGCTCCCACTTGCGGAAAAGCTTGTCTATGTTATATAAATACACATTTCTGCATGCATGTGTTAATTTATACGTTTGTATTTTAAAAATATTATGATATTTAACTTGTGAAAAATAAATAAATACACAGTATTGTGGGTGAAATTGTTCTATTCTCGTATGAGATAAAAAATATATTAACAAGACATTTCATCCTTCGGTTTTATAAGAATTTATATAGCATAAAAATATCTACAATAAAACTACAAATATTTGTAATAAGTTTAAGGCATTTTTGATTCAATTATACAACTCGTTAACCAAGTAATAAAGCCACTGCAAAAATGCGCTGTAATTTGCAATTTTCAAATCATAACTACGCGTTAACTGTTTCTAATCCAATTAAACAGATTAAAGTCGTTCTAGCATTATTTATATTGCTATTACCATATATATTCTGCATTAGAATACAGGAACATTCTGTTATGGAATAGTGCAGTCTTTCTCAAAGTGAGCGACTAGTACACATAATTAAAACTACGTTTCAATGGTTACTCATTCACACTTTACATCTTTATCTTCCGTGATCAAGGTTAGTGAAAAGTGACCGAAAATCAAATAAAATGCTGCGCTCAAAACTATTAAAACGTAGCTTTAATAATAATTGCTATCGTCTTAATATATGCCAAAGTTATAAATGTGACCCTAAACAATTTTAACCTTACCACAAGTTAAAAAAGAGAAATACTAAAAATACTGATATTATTTACTGTGTATTGCCGACTATTGTTTTGCCTAAAAATACTGTAATTAATATATTGTGTCTGTTATTTTGGTAAGCAATAAAGTAAAATATCTATATATTTATCTACTGCTAGAAAATAATTTAATCTGAAAGTGGGCGATAAACGAAAGAAGTTTGAGAAACTGTTATGTAGTGCACTTATCAGAGTTCACGTCGGGCCACTCTGCACCCCTAATTCATTGCGTATGCCATAGAGAGGGGCACTCTGAGATTCAATTTCCTTATAACAAACAACTTTCCATGACTAGGGTTGCTAGTTAGACGGCCCTTTCCATTTTCATTAAGTAAAAAGCCTGGTTTGAAATACCAATCAAACAACTCGATAAGTAGAAATATTAGTTTTTGTTAAATGCTACGACACACCCAACATTTGATACAAAGTAAGTTAATACGTTTTATGTACTCGTATAAATCTACTTATAGCCGACGGCAAGTTTGTGTTACAAGAAGCAATTTGACATTCTAACTAAACTGAATGTTCTTTAAAGTAGATTTTTGTCGAAGCCTGAGCCTGAGTGAATTTCAACTTCGTGCAATAAAAGTATAGTATGTCGCGGTTTAATTAAATTTCAATTTATTATAATATTTTATAAAAAAATATTCAGATTCACGCTAATAAACAAACAAGACAATATATGACAGAACAAATATTTTTCACTTCAAAAAATTGGGATTTCCTTATGACTTAGATTGCTTAACCCCTGTGACCGTATTCCACATGACTCGCTCCCGGTCATTTTTTTTTAAGGCGGGGGAAATGCTATTTACGCACAATACTGGGTCCTTTGCAAGGGATTAGACCATAGTTGATCATGGAGGCTTTACCCTTTAATAAGGGGCAATCCAAACAGTAATCAAGCCAGCTTGTGTGGAGACTCAGAGAAGTTGCACGGGCAACAACCACTACCCACTAAAACCACCCTCCTCCCATGTGCCCTGCGCTTTTTATGTAGGCTGAGACTTAGAACGTAGTTACGCCCAGTCCGATCCAGCGCAAAAAGTGCCTGAATGTGCCCCGGGAATCAGAACACATCCACTTCGTCAGCGGGGGTGATGAATCCTTTGCTCCCTTGATAGCTAAAGGCCCCCCGAAGCGGTATTATTCAGGGTGGGAAGTCATGCGCATACCTGCGTCTCCGGATGCCAGCCAACCGCCGGCGTCCGCGTGGAGTCGCATTAGTACGCGCAATAATACTCCTCTCCCTATCTCGTTCGGCGGCCTCTTTGAGAGACATTACCGTCTCACAAAAAGTAACCGCAGCCCCCCAGGTATCGCTGCTATGCAGCATGGCTTTCACCAGACTGCAGAGCGAGTCGATCTCGAGTTCGAAACGCTGCGGCGCCCATGCCGCGCACTCAACTAGCGTGTGAAACGCCGTGTCGGGTGCGCCGCACTGGCGGCATCCCGGGGAAGGCAAGCAGCCCACAATGTGACACAGATACTTATCGAAACACCCGTGTCCGGTAAGTATCTGTGTCATCCTAAAGGTCAGGGTTCCGCTTTCGCGGGTGACCCATTCCATCAGCTGCCGCTCCCGGCCATAGACTAACTCTAAGCGATGTGATCAGGAGCCAACCCGGAGGGGTCGCCGTTGGCTCCTTTTGAGAAACTATATTCTCCACTAAGGAGATGGTGCACAAAATAAACTGTAAACATCCAAACTTATTTTCATTGACAGCCAGTGAATTAGTATAGATAAATAATATCATTCATAAATAAATTCGGAGAGAAACACGCTATTGCATATTCCCAAGCTAGTGTACACACTTGTTGTAGGGGTTACATTATGCTACCGTACTGTGTCGTGGACGGCGGCGACATTGTTGGCGGGTGATCCGCCCTGGGATCTCCAGGCGGAGGTGCTCGCAACAGTGTACCGCTTCCGGCAGGATGCTCGGGCAAGAGGAGAGGTGCCGTGCCGGGCAGAAACTCAGATGATCAGGGTCCAGGTGACCGAGGCTCTGATCCGTATTTGGCAGAGGGACCTGGAGTCCCCAGAAGCTGGGATTGAGACAGTGGAGGCGATCCGCCCCCACCTAGCTCGTTGGGTCTCGCGGAAACGCGGGACCCTGACGTTTAGGATGGTGCAGATACTTACCGGGCACGGCTGCTTTGGTAAGTATCTGCATCAAATCGCGGGGCGGGAGCCCTCCCCGCAATGTCACGAGTGCGGCGTGCTCCAAGATACGGCGTTTCACACGCTCGTGGAGTGCGCCGCCTGGGGGCCCCAGAGGGCCCTCTTAGAAAACGTCGTTGGCCCTGTGAGCTCGCTTGGTAGCATGGTCGAGGCGATGCTCCAGGGCCAGCAATCTTGGCTTGCGGTTTCCTCCTTCTGCGAGTCCGTCCTGGCGCAGAAGGAGGCCGCAGAAAGAGTTAGGGAGGAGGACGCGAACGCGGACCCCATCCGCAGGAGGCGGACCGGCGGTAGAAGGCGCCGCTACGCGAATCTCCTCCCATAATTACCGTCACAGGGGGCCGCTGCTACGGGGGTAGCAGCGGACTTCCCCCCCCTGATTGATGAAGTGGGTCACTCTGCCACCGGGGTGGCCCAGTATTACCGAGCGTGGGGGCGTCACGGTGCAGTAACTCTGTTCTAGATCCCGTGACGCCCCGTAAAAGCGTTGATACAGGGGCGCAGGTTTAGGTTTAGTGGGTAGTTTGGCGATCGGTTTCTCGCGACTGCTTCTGTTTGAAGCTAGCGTGGAGAACCGGCCGCCGAGAGTCCCACACACCCTCGATGCATGCTTCTGCGCTGCATTTGGCTCTTCCCCCGAAGAGCCCGAGGACGGTGTCCAAAGACATTCCCCCTGCGTTATAAAAAAAAAAGGGGTTACATTATGCTGATCCGGTGGCCTTACAAGGGGTTCTTCTTCTTCTGCGAACGGGTGGTTTCCGCAACTCGACGACGAAGCGCCTATTTTGCGTGCGATTACAAGGGGTTACATTATGTGTAAAGAAAAGTTCGTCTGCAATATTTACCCTTCCGAGATTCGAATACGGGATTTCTGCGTTCCAGTAAACTTACGCCAACGCTTAGATCAATTTCATACTTTTAATCTTTTTCGATTTTGTATAATTGGTTAACTATGCCTACTTTCTACTGGTATATAACTCGCAGCCCTATTCTTAAGATCACGTTGACTTTATCTCATTCGGTACACTTGTCGCCGCTCCTTCCGCTTTGTTTTCTGATCGCAACAGGTTATCTGTCATGCGATTTATGTAATTAATTCAGTTTAGTTTCCAACTGCGTCTAACACCAGTTCTTGGCCTATTTGTTACTTGTATGAGACAGTTAACATTAATCGATTTCGTAAGTCATATGTTGCTTATGAATTGTATAAATATTAAAATGTTATTTTTTTCACTTATTCACATTTGGAGTTTTATTATTTTACATTATGAAAGAAAAGTATTTAAATCCTTGAACCGTGACACTCTATATTTAATAGTATGCATATTTTCACCACGTTTACAATACACGTGTTACGTAATTTAGCTATTATTTATTAACAGGTGTTAAATATTCTTTATTGTAATTTTCGTAAATAAAAATTCTTAAAGCTGGATTATAAAACTTCGAAGTATCATGTGACTATTATATCTCCATCATGTGATCATTACTTTTTTTTAAGGCGGGGGAAATGCATTTCGCACAGTACCGGGTCCTTTGCTAGGGATTAGACCATAGTCGATTATGGAGGCATTCCCAAGGGGGCAATCCAAACACTAATCGACCGGCTTGTGTGGAGACTCAAATACTCGATACTCCACTAAAACCAGCCTCCTCCCATGTGCCCTGCATTTATGGCAGGAAGAGCGTGAGTCTTAGAACGTAGTTACACCCACGCTGATCCTAGCGCATCAGTGCTTGAGAGTGCTCCGGGAAGCAGTACAAACTCACTTCGTCAACAGGGGTGAAGGTTCCTCTGCTCCCTAGATGCTAGAGGGCCCATGTGATCATTACTACTCCAAGTATCAATTCTAATTGAACAGCCGTGCAGGAACGGAGAAAGAATACAAATTCCTGCGGCCGGGCGGCCTGCCATAAGAGGCGACAAAACAACCCTCAGCCAGGTGGGTAGCCAGGGTATTTGCTCGACTGGATGGCGACCACCCCTTGGTCCAGAGTATGCCGCCATAACAACCTTGTTTTGTGTTCCGGCATTAGTGATCAGGTTCCAGAGATTCTTAAGAGAGCAGCAGCGCATTTGTAGCACCATTGGTGTTGCAAATGTCTATAGGCGATTGTAACCGCTTTCCATCAAGTGGGCCGTCTGCCTGTCTGCTGAGCTCCTGCCATAAAAAAAATCTATAATTTTAGATAACTCATCACTATAAACGTCCTGTTACTAGGACCAGTAGGGATTGATCATTTCTGGATCATCCTACGAATGTTTTCTTTAAATTATTAAGTGTAACAATACGCCCATTAATCCAGATACCTATTTTCCCGAGAGCTAAGCGAGTGCTAGGGTTCGAAAAGTTACTGGTTACCTGAAAATAACTTCTGTCACCGATTTTAACGGCACCTCCATTGTAAACTCCACTGTAAAAAAGGTACAAAAACTTTAAAAAAATTGTGGTAGTTTAGTAGCTAATCCAACCACGTCTTGTTGTAAGAATATGGTTTTAAATCCTGACCTAGAAGCATACACCTCTTGGGCAAGGTTTTCTACCTAATACATATTGTTTAAATTTTCACGTTTTTACGGTAAAGAAAAACATCGGCGTTATCGACACATTGTACATATATACATAACTTCACGCCAGTTCTCTTGCGGGGTAGGCACGACCAACAGAGCGTCATTCAGGCTTGTTCTTACACACCTCACTCGCTTCTTTACATTCATAGCTCATGTCATGCACGCTCGTCTGTTCTTAAAGCTCCTGACATCACCTTCTGCTAGTACACGATCAATTTGATCATGGAAGGTCTGTCGTGGCCTTCCACGACTTCTGCATCCATCCACTTTTGCATTGTATATCTGTTTAGTCATTCTTTCCACATGCCCGAACCACCGGAGCATTCCTTTCCTTACCTTCACCTCGACACTCTCTTTCAGACCAACTCTCTTTCTTACTTCGGTATTACAAACGCGGTCCGCGAGCGTCACTCCGCAGATTTTGCGCAGTGCTCGCATCTCGATCGCGTTTACTCTACTTTCATGCTCTCTCTTCCGTACCCAACTCTCGCTTCCATACGTGAGCGTAGGTACCAGCACCGCGTTGTGTATGGCAAGCTGGGCCTTCTGGCTGAGGTTCTTAGCGCCTAGAAGTTTACCTAACGCTCCATTCACACTATTCCCCAAATTCACTCCTCTTTTTATATCAGCGATGTACCTTCCATCCCTGCTAAAAGCACATCCAAGATATACAAACTCACTCACTTGCTCCAGCATAACATCAGCGACCATTATCCTTGCATTCGTTCATGTTTCTTCTCTTTCAAACACCATAACCTTTGTTTTCTTCGCATTCAAATGTAAGCCTCTCGCCTGACAGTCGCCTGACCGACACATTGTAATGATATTAATTCCTTAACTTCGAATATCTTGTGTCATAAAAAAATTAATTATAATCACTTATTCCCAAGGGTGTCGCCAGTGGATGGCTTGGCAGTTTCATATATAAACGATTGGATAAGTATGAATTGTAGGTACAGTGAAAAGTACATGAAGATTTAAAGCATTAAAAAGACAGTTCTCAAAAAAATCAACATCTTTCGATATAATTTTATAGGTAGGTACAGCAATTATACTCGCCTCTTTCACTTTTGTGTATTTACTTACAAAAAATATTGATTGCAATAATGATTTATACGGAATCGGTTTCCCTTCATGTCGGGTTGTTACGCAAACTACAAGCTCCATGTAAGGAGATCCCAACTGTTATAAGGCCTTAAAGAACATTTTTGTTCCCTTCTATGTAACAAACTCGATGCATGATATATAAAACTGCAATGACTACTTGTTTACGATCAGTTTTGTGGAAAAATTTCCACCAGATATTATTCAGTAACCATTTTATATTTTTTTGTTATGAACATTTGTATGCAAACCTTTAAGTATATAAGTGTTAATGTAGATGTTTCCTATTTTGCAGTTTTATTATTAATTCCAATATATATTAATCGCGTCGTTAAACTTATTTATTTTGTTGCACTTCTTTATGTGCGTACTTACTAGGTACTTTAATAACAATAAAATTTGGATTGAATTAATTGCGGCCAGTATTCTTTTTATAACATTAAGAAACACTACAGAGTTTAAGGGCAATAAAACTGAATATTAAATTAAATTAATAATTCTCCTCCTCGAGTCGCAATCTTTTCTCACTACTTTTTCTTGTACTATCTTTGCCATCGGTGACGATCAAAATGTAGTGCGTTATATACGTAGTCGTCCGGTGTGATCAGACTAACGGGTCAGACTATAACAACAGGGAAATCGAAGTTTCCTTTTATTCTAATACAAAGTTACCAGTATTCTGCTTATCGTTCACCTTATCCATAAAAGGTGACCTAGGCTTGTGTTTATACTCTTAACGCGCTTACACTTGTGTTACGCGTATCATACAACAGGCCACGCACTAGCCACTCCCAGTATCACTAAGACCATATCTATATATCCATATATATATATATATATATCTAAATACACTACAAATAAGAAACTCCCTTTTTTTTACAACGCTGGGGGAATGCATTTGCGCATATCCTCGGGCCCCGGGGGATGCCACCAAGGGGTATGTGGGACTCCCGGCTGCTGGTGTTGCACATAAGCTTCAACGTTATAGCTTGCAAGCACCGACCGCCAGACTACCCACTAAACCTTCCAGCGTCCCTCCGCATCATAAGGAGGCGCCACGGGACCGTAACCATGGGTATGACTGCCGTGACACCTCGATGCAAGTCGTAACATTAAAAAGTTTCTAAATACCATATGGCTAGATGGCGCTCCAGGTTATATTCTTCAGTCCCCTTTTATAATATTATTAAACTAAGTATATTTTATTGGATCAAATCAACTAAAATTTGATTACAAACTTATTAAAACTTTCAATATTAGATTTTTTCGATCTACTGTCGATCACCTGGTAGTTGGAAGTTCTCACTGAAATCGCTTTTCTTTTTTAATACATTTATTTTTACTTACCAGTATTATTACTCTGTTAAAGTCTCAAAGTGCCTTAAACACTTAATAACCCAAATGTTAAACGTCTATAGGCGACGGGAACTTTCCATGAACTGGACCATCTGTCTGCCAACTTCGCAATAAAAAATGCCGTTTTCTTTCATTTTAATTTTGGAAGCGACTGGCGGAGTATTATACCCGGCTAATTATTCTGGCTTTTGTATTTTTCAACCTCTCAAACATTTATCTTAAACGAACAAAATTTCAGAGTGCCTCAAGAATCTTTTTTACTAATAAATATAGTATTTCAGAAATTTACAGCTCGGTTAAATTCTCTTACTTTTTAACCAGGTCTTTGTTTTTGTATTAATATATTATTCAAGAGGTTTTGTACAAAATCTTCCAGCAGCAGCGTTCAGCAGCTTTTCAACTATAACTGTACTATAAAGGAGACGACGAATTTTGGGCCAAAGAATATGTTGAGAAATGGCTTAAAAAAGCGTTATGTTTTTATATTACAAAATGGAAAATATCAGCCCAAAATATATCTGGAAGAAAAGAATTCTTAAAAATAAGGTCACAATTAAAATGAGTTATTGTTATAGTTAATGAATGTAAACAATTAATAATATGAAAACACACTACACGATTAATTCATTCAAAATAACTAAACCCATTATAATTATAAAAAATATCTACATAATAAAAATGAATCTTAAAATTACTGACATATTTTTACAATCTGGGCCCAAAAATGTATAAAAGCTTATCCGTCTCCTTTATGAAAGAGTGTGCAGCCATGAAAATGAATTTAAAAAGGAGGTTTAATTACATCGAATATCTCCAATTTTGTTTTACGCAGATTGATTATGATAGAAAGGCGTTATTAAAATTGATAAACTAATTAGTTCAGTATCGAATAAAACTCCGATTAACGTCGTAAAAGCGATAAAATTGAAGAAGCTACGTCCATAAAGTATAATGATATGCAGATTCGCGTTCGAGTGAGAGTGAAGTCATACTTTATGGCTATAGAGGTGAGCCCGGTGCTTTGCTAATTGCTTTATTTTAAATTATTATACACAAGTATTTTTCCGTAATATCGCAATCACATTTGTGCATCTGTATTTTAGCAGCATTTTATTATGATCAAAATTATATTTACTCTGAATAAAATTGAATAAATAAAGAAAGATTTACATAAATAGATTACTCTTTATTGCACACCAAAATAAACAAAATAATAAAGATTTATTGTTAGATTTAGTACGTACGTTACGTATTTGGTATTCACATATATACATTGCAGTAATTAACGTGGATTTCTTCTTTTACGCCATTTATGGGGCCCATGGTGTGAGTAACGAGTCATCCCTGTTCATTTTATTTTTGTCTTTGAACATTGCAACGGGCAGACAACAAGATCTCAAGTTCCACTAACAGTTCACCTCAATAACCCAGGCCTTTTTGTTCCCATTTTCTGCAATAGTCCTTCACTGTGTTAATGGTAGCAATTTTAGTATGTCGTTTACAAATTAAAAATTACACCAATTGTAAGTTTTTTTTTCAATATGTTTTCTTCTTATGGCAATTAAGCTTACATATTATCAGACTTTTACTATATTAAATTTATAATCTATCCGACGCAATGGTCTGTTACTCGTTTGTAAAAGTTCTTCCTAAAATATTATTATTTTGTACATTCATTACAATTTATTATACTGCTCTCCTAACGAATCGACAACGCCTTTCAATCAATCTTTACGATCATATCAGACCCATAAAAGTAGCAGCCAATGAGAGATACGTCAAAACATTCATATGCGTTACTATAACTTCTATCCGTGCAGGAACGGAGAAAGAATACAATTTACTGCGGCTGGGCGGCCTGTCGTAAAAGGCGACAAAATAACCCACAGCCAGGTGGTAGGGTGTTTTCCCGACTGGATAGCTACCACCCCTGGTCTAGAGTATGCCGCCATAACAACCTTGAGTTGTGTTCCGGCACTAGTGACCAGGCTCCAGTGTCCCTTAAGAGAGCAGCGGCGCATTTGTAGCACCTTTGGTGTTGTAAACGTCTTTCCATCAACTGGGCCGTCTGCCTGTCTGCTGAACTCCTGCAATAAATAAAAAAATACCTGTAAAGTGCCTTTTGACCATATTGCAGTGGTATTTATTGTATTACTACTTGCTCACACCACTTTAAACGGATGCTTGATCATGATGCAGCTTGTACTAGTTTGAGTATTACGTATCTATTGCCTTTTCTCACGCCACCTACATCGCCTAATTCAAATTTCTTTGATTTAGGTTGCCTGGAAGAGATCGCTTTGAGCGATAAGGCCGCCTGTATTGCCTAGAAAATATAGTAAATATGGTCTGTTCTTGTAATTGTATATTTTGGTGTGCAATAAAGTAACCTCTCTCTCTCTCTCTTAACTTACATATGTAGCTTTTTTAATTGATCGCTTAGAAATTGGATCATATCCATTATCCAATAATTCTCAGCGATTGGTTGAAGTGGCTTTTTTACTTCATGAGTTCTGCAGGCAGGCATACGGCCCTCCTGAATTCACTTCAGACTTATCGTAAAACTGATTTAATTTAATTTAAGCTTTGCTAATGTTTTTAAACCAAAATAATTAGAGATTGAAGAAGCATGTATTGCATCGTAAGTGCTAAATTTTTAATGCCAACCTCATTAGTGACTTACATCATTTGAACGTCATATTGACTAAATAATTGCTTTCTATGGATCTAATTACAATATTCAGTTAAATCTTTAAATGGTTCTCGAAAATTTAATAGTGAAGAAATTTTAAAATAATGTTTTTTTTAATACCTTGTACAGTTTGTTGTGTTTAAAGCATTTTTAGGTTTGATTTTGTCATTTTAAGCCTAACTTTGAGTTTCGGTAATGCATTTAACATTGTTAAAAATAAACAATTTTAATTATGCGTGTCAGTTACACATACATTTCATAATTCAGCAACTTATAGATAGTAATTTATTTGTTTTTATTCTTGCACTGCTATTGACTATTACAATTTATATAGTTTGAGAAAATTTATCTAACCCATCAGCTTTACTCGTGGCTGATTCCTATATCTTACTATTCTTTAACTTGCCCTGCCATCAGTTGAGTTTTAACATTACTTATATCATATATGGAGCTTATGTCAAATTTTAACCGATAATAAGGCAAATGAACGGTCGGTAAGATATAGGAACCGGGCCTTAGTCAAAGCTGAGGAGTTTGAATAATAGATTGGCGATGGCATATCAATTCTTCATTATATATTAGTACATGTGCCCTGACTTCGTCCACGTTTGACTTGATTTTCCTGCGGGACATAAGATACTAAAGAATTGAAAAAATAAGGTAAGCTGTCGTTTTAGTGAAAAATGTGCCGGAATAAGCTAATTTGTATCCACCACAAACCGCTCTCGGGAAAATTCCCACAGGGTTCCCATGGTAAAAATATCACACATTTTATTACATAAAATTTGCTATCGATCAGTGAAAAAATCACATTGGAATTCGATTTTTTTTCAATCTGGCCATTTTAAACCATTCCCGCTGGATTCCCAGAATAAAAAGTAGTACAGATTTTAAGTCTAAGAATTTGCTGTCGATCAGCGAAAACCGCATCGAAATCGGCTCAATAGTTTATACGTGAATCCCGAACAAACAGACAAGAAATCTAAAAAAAAATTGCATCATGTTCTCTGTCGTTTATATAATCTATTCCAGTTCCTTTTTTAAATAGCTGCAATCTACAGACACGGCATGTTTAGAATGTTATAATATTTGACTTTGAACAAAAACTTTAGACCACAAATGCAGAATGTCCATGCTTAAGACTTTTTCAATAAATATCGAAGTAAATTCTTGATTACCATCAAATTCCTCAGAAGCGCCTCTGGTTCCTGAAGCTCAACGCACTTATGGCAACAAAACAGAATACAGGGGTGGCTTGTTTCCAGCACTAACCTACTGTAATCTGCAGCTATAATATATCGATGACATAAAAAGGAAGGCCATAAAAAAAATAACTTAACTAACCATACTCATACGCAGGCTTCTTTAATGATAATATTGTAATTCAATATGGGGGAAGGAATGTAGTTAATTATGCAAGCCGAATGTTCAGTCACAAAAGTCCTGAGTGCAGTGTCATTCGAGGAAATCGGTGGCTTAGCACCTTAACACAGTATAGAAGTGGGTAAAGGGGTAATTACGACAGTTCACATTAACTTCTTTTTTGTTTGTAAGAAAGTAGGTAAGGTAGTCATTTAATTTTGGGTAGCTTTTTTGCAATGTTGAAGTGTTGTGCTACATTCAACCGGAAAGGATGATAAAATTGTGTAAGTCAATTGAATGTATATAACACTTTCGTGAAAGAGGGATATTATCTAATTATTCAGGTGCACGTTGAGGCTTTGGTGGGAACTTGCATTTCCGACGTCCGTCGTATTGCGTCATTTAACAAATTAAATAAAAAATGTTCATAACATCGGTTCAAAAGGCCTTGCAGTTAGTACCGTAAAACATTCTCAAATAAAATAATATCACCTGTATGTTAGTACACGATCCACTCCAGAGCTTCTAATGCCCCTGCTACATCCTTTTTTTTGTAATAAATAAGTTTGTCTTTGACCACGATCACGTCTAATTTCGGACGATGATACAGTCGAAGATGGAGCACGTTTACCTAGATAATACCTATTCACACGAGACTTGAAGAGACCTCGATTGTACTATGTCGGAAAACACGGACTCTGGTAGTGCATTCGACAATTCACAATAAAGTACGTAGAAGGAACGCGAAGGCGAAACTTCGTTCGCACTGGTGGCGTTTCCCCTGTGCAACGATGTCGTAGACCAAAGCGCCTTGTCCATCCGAAGGTGGAATGGTGTAGGTTGAATCAAGTCAAACAGTTCAACCACACACATACCATACATAATCCTATAAAAAACCGACAGATTCTAAGCTTTGAAGCCTTGTATTGACAAGCTGGTTGCTACCAATCAACCTCTTGGCTCTACTCTCAAGCTGGTATTTAGCTGAGCCGTCCCAAATATGAGGACAGTACTCCATGCAAGATCTTACTTGAACACAGTAAAGATTAAACAGTTGCTATTCAGTGAGGTGCTGTCTTACTTTTGAAATTATACTCAACTTTTATGCAACCACATTTGGGTTAATGTTAGACTAGTATTAGTGACTCTATTTAAATACGACATACTTATAGGGATAACAAATAACTCTGGCAATGATTAGCTACAATAGCTAAATAGGTTCATGAGTCATCTGTCAATGTTTAACGTCATTAACAAAATTGCATCTCAAATATCTTAAGCTCTTGGCTACATCTGCGTTATCACTAACTTTACTACTATCCCAAGTGTAACGGGGGGGGGGGGGGGGGGCATCGCAATACATTACGATAACTGTGGCAGAATCGATTAAGGACAAGTACAACATTTCAATCATTTTCTTAAACCGGAGTGTCTTCAGTTTAAACCTGATAACAATTTTGTGTTTAACTGGAGAAATATGTTAAAGTTGTATGAATATAAAAATGCAAAATACATAATAGGCTGCATTTTATTTATTTCTGTAACCGTTTATGATCACGTAATAATGCAGTAGCGGTGCAAGAATAAATTATATTTGCTTTATGAATATTTTATTAATAATATTCTTTGCAAAAAAAATATATAAAAAATCTCCTAACATTAGATATGCAAAAAATATAATGAATTTGAATTATATTTCAAAAGTAATAAAGTGCATTCATATGAAAGACGAAATTAGTTTATTTTGCACGTTAAATTAGCTGTCTACGAAGTCTGAAAAGAAAGTCGCGTTGAAATATTGTTTTAAATAATACTCGTGAAAGTATTAACTAAATGCATTATAGTTGATGGTAGTTTTTACGCGCATAGGTGAGGAATGCAATCAATCGATGAAATTCAATCAATTTACGTAACAGCCATTTGTATAAATACAGCAATAAATCTTAATTTTACTTAATACATATAGATGTTTTACATAATGATTAGTTTAATTGAGATATTTATTTAAGGAATATATTAAAATAAATAATACTCTCTATACCAATTTCATACACGAATATTGCTATATATTTAAAACATTATAGCTCTAGAACAGCCGCTTTTGGAGCCGCTCTGACTTGTTATATGAACACGTTTCAATACATACTAGTGGTCGCCCGTGGTCGAAATTCGGCCATAATAATTAATGTCAAAGACTATACTTCAATAATCACAGATTTCGCAGAGTCTACACTGTTAATTTGACTTAAACAATAAACAAAAGAATATATATGCGTGTGTGTGTCAAATACATGGAAAGCGTTTGTAATTTTTTTTATTGATTTAAAGTATTTTTTATGCATAATTTAAAAAAAAATTAGCATTCGTCGCTTGTCAAATAAACTAAAAGTGTGCGAAAATTAATACTCCTCCATCCGCGCAATTTTCGTAAATAAATGTATTTTTCACATTTCAGACAGGCCAACTTCATCACACTTTTTAATGTAACACTTACCATAAGAATGGCCCGGACTTTTGGAGGGCTTGCGAGGGGCCATGGGAAGGCCAACACTAGAGGTCCTTTGACAAATTTGATGTAAATGTCGCGTGACACTGACCGGCGATTATCCCAGTCTACACCATTTAAAAATGCACCCAAGGACAAGCCCCGGCCAGTGGAGGACTATCGTGGGATATGAGAACAACAAGTACCGGGCTATTGGGGTGAACTATTAGTAGAACTAGGAATCTGGGTCTATGGGAACTATGGCGTCTGCCCGTCGCAATGTTTGGGGAATATGGAAAAAATGGGCAGTCGGTGACTCACCACTCCCTGCTTGGGCCCCAAAAAAATGCCGTACAAGATTGGCGAAGGGCAACATGGGTGTGAGTGGCTAGGGGGTGTGGAGAGGTGGGCGGCAGGTTCACCGAAGCTACTTCCGACGTTATTCCATTTATCACTTCCACCCCTGGAGCTTGTTTCCTAGCTCTAGCGATTTCCACTCCGTGCTGGCTGGCTAAGGAAACCACGGAAGCGGGGGCCTTGACTTGGTCCCCTGGAGTTGGGTACGAGGTGTCGCTACTCACCTAAGGCTTCGCCACAAAGCCCCCTTCCGGGTAATTATTATTATTATTATAGTCTATCTATAGATATGGCATGGTATATCTAATGTGACTGCTTTGTTTGGACTTATTTATTTATTCACTCCAACAATTCCAGTCTTTCCAACATAAATAACCAGCTTAATTATTCGATTAGCCACTTAATTGCCTTTAGAAAATAATCATTATGAAGGTTGTTAGTATACTAACAGATAATTATATTTTATATTATAAATATGTGGTAAATTTGTTAAAAAACGTATCACATAATTGGTTTCTAGTTTGCGTAAGATTTCTTGTTAAATTACACGTGCAATTATGAGATTTTTGAATGACTCTTTCACTTGAATTATCGTTGTTTCTACGCTAGTGGTCGCAAAATGATACAATTTCTCAAATTATAATTGTTTTAACTAACTTACTGGCGCACTCAAATTAGAATGATCGCTCATTAATTTTAAAAAGACAATTGAATTTTTATTTGACGGGTTTCTTTATCTTCTATGCATTATTTTACCTATCCATTAGTGAAGAAATGCCATTACTTGTATAGTCTATGTCAAATTGTAACCATTAGTCATGAAAATAAATGAGTAGATGCTGATATTAAACTGATCAACCAAAATTAATCAATTTCGTTGATGTTTGAATTATTCACATTTATGTTAATATAGATCACTTTGGTTGATTCATTCAAATTGAATGTTAGAAATGAATAATTTTATATCGACTATGATGTAGGAATCGACCATAAATTTGGTGAACTCAACAGTCAATCGTCTGTAATAATCCTAATGTTTGTATATTTTGGTTTCCACTTTATGACCTTGGTTTTTTTTTTCATGTACTGTATTTTGTACTTTTTTGAAAATAGTATAGTTTACGCACGAGATGGATCCAAAGTTTATATAAGCGAAATCACATGGAAAAATGATTACATAAAGGAATTTTGTTAAAAACTTTAAAAGAATTTAAATTCCGATCGGTTAAAATAAGATAAAATTACATTAATTACCTAAAAGTACTTTTGTTTATTGATTTTCTCTGTTCGCCGGTTTACTTATGAACCGATTTGCATGAAATGTGACTACCAGAGATGGGTATAGGTGTCTGGTAAAGTCTAGGATAGCAGAGACTTCATCAAAGAGTCACGGGATACATAGCCGAAACATGTTTGACCGAAACAGGTTGTTGACATATACTAACTTTGCAATAAAAGAGGTCAAAAAGATCATATACAGTCCGAATAATGGACACAAGAACGTACTAGTTACAATTCGGTTAATAACAACCTATTTATCCAAATACGCTTCCTGTCAATAAAGTGACAGTTGAATTCCGACATGGTCTGGGGCCGTTATGTCAGGTGGGCGGTCCAGAACAGGTGACACACTTTGCGTAATCGGTAATTATTGATCTCTTGCAACAAATTATCTATATCCTTATGCGTTAAATTGAATTTACAACAATTTAATGGTATAAATTGTTTTGGCGTAATACCAAACTGGAGCTTAGATTGCTATTATACGACTACACTACATCGATACATTCGACTGCATGAGTTGCAACTTTAAATTGCACGCGCAATTCATGCCGTCGTATCAATAAAAAACTAGAGTGGTATGGACACATGCTTTTTCAAGTTTATCTGGATTGTTAATTAACTAACGGCAGTGAAGTGTGTAAATACTTGCCCTTATAACTTTATAATAAAATGGGACTATTAAAATTTTCCGTTGTTACGACAAATCTTTAACGATAACTAATTACACCGGCACACAAAAGCGGTCTGTACTTTTGACCAAATCCATCTATTCCTATGTATTTCGATGCGCTGAATCTGAAGTCAGTTTAGTTCACACACCCTCAAAAATTTGCCAGTGGGCCAGTGTTATTGTTATATTATATAAGTGTATAATACTACTAGCTGTGCCTGGCAGTTGATACGCACAGGACATAAACTTTATTCTGAACCGTGAAATACTGCACTACCAGTTCTGCCGAACACATCGCGTTAATATGCCACCCTTGGAACAGGGTACATATTTGAGTCGTTTAGGGTGGGGATTTTGAGTAATATTTAAAAAAAAAAACAGGTGTAGTCGATTCAACTGGAGACCGGGCGCACGGTTGAACAATCTACCCGTTGGGAAATGCAGGCGTACGAGCGCGCAAACTACGCATAATTTGCGCGCCGCGCCCCTCGATAGCGCTTAGTTTGCGCGCTCGGACGCCGGCGTTTCTCAAATGGTAGATGGTTCAGCTGTGCCGGGAAACTGGAGCTTACCTCGGTAAAAGGATTTAGCCTTTGGATCCAGCGAGGCAATGTTGCCAGCCTTCTAGGTACACCGTCAAGTGACAGTGGTCTAGCGAAGCTGGACGGGTTAAAAAGTAAACCCACGCTAAAATGTAGGTTTATTTATAATATAGTTTTATTTAAAATAGAAGTGTTATTTATCATATAGTTTTAATATTTATTAATTAAAGTTTATGTAAAGCAATAAATGAGTTAGAATGAAATACACGTTTTAAAATAAAATTTCTATTTTAATCCTTTAAATTGTTATTGAAAATTAAGCCGTATCAAAGACCATTTCAGACAAACACATAAACACAAATTCTAAAAACGATCGTTCTTGATTATTGTGTATCATATATGTGCGATTTTCACAAATATTTGGCATTCATTTTGAAATCGCCGACCAATACTTCAATTTTATGCATCGCTATATATAACAGATGCAATTTCTTTTTATCAATAAGTACGTGTTATTTGATTATAAATTTCGAAACCGACAGGATGTGAATAAAACAAATAAAGCACCAGAATGTTTTATTACATAACATGCTTTTGAGTATCTACGTAAATAAACTACATACTTATCTCTACTTTTATATTGAGTGACCTGTCACGAAACTTTTTTATCCACTTTGTCTTGAGTCACGAAAAATCGATTTAGTTACGTACGCACAACATAATCGATTGTCTTCTGATTGCATGTTCTAATTAACATATTTACCAGGTAGCTTTACTACGATGAAACGTGACTTTGTATTAATTTTGTGAGAAATTGTAAATATTAGTTAAATAATCTTTTAATCTAAATTATAACTCCTCTTTTAGTAAAAAAAAGAATTAGATACACAAACAGGATACATAGTAATGTACCATGGAAGATAGTATTATTCTTCCAACCTATGTACTATAAGCCGCGTGCAGAAGGTTTGCCGATGACTACTTACTACTATTGTATTGTATTATTTACTATTATTGTATATATTTATGTAAAGTATATACAGTAATAAATTAAAATAATAAATTTATTGTGACAACTATTTATGCAATCTTTTTTGTCAACCCTACTGACCATCGACGCGTAACATCATGAGGCTATCGGCAAACCTTCTGCGTACGGGTAGTATATTAAGAAACTTTAATGTTTTAGTTTTGATTCACTCACTTTGTCTAAACGTATTTATTTGGATATTTATATGTGCATTTGCATGCTACGTCTTTGTGACTTGGGCAATTAATCGATTATCATGAAATTTGGTATCTGTAATATAAGTAGTTAAGTAAGTTTTGAATAGCATATTCTTAAAGTATCAACATATTTTTTTCTCTGCTGGAAAATGTCCTGAGAATCACTTGCTAGATTTTGATTTTCTATAGTTGCATTACCATTGAAAAGTAATCCCTATCATAGTTGCAATATGAGAACAATTTCACTTTCACATTTTTATTAGGATTAAGTGCGATCTTAGATTTAGGTTAAGATTGCCAAATGACAAACAGCAACCACACACAAAACAACGTTTAGTGTTATGAGTATTGCATAACATTAGTCTTCTTTGACAATTGATTGACATTTTTGAGAGAAAGTTTCATAACTTTAAAAGCCGTGTTTCAAAACTTTGAAGAAGTTGTATTTTGCTCAGAACAATATTACTGACCAAAAGATATATTCAGCTTGTTCGTTTCCTATAATCGCAATTTTATCACCCGATGAAGCATGACTCTTTCACTGTGATATTTGTAAAATTAAAGCCAAAGACGTTGGAGCCGATAGCAACGAATATAGAATAGAAATAGAACTTCATACCATCTACCATAATATTATGGCTTCCCACATACATATGATTATGAATAAACTACACGACAAATATGGACGCTATAGTGAAAAAAGTAAACAAAAGGCAAACATTTATAATGATTAAAGCTGGTGTGCATAGACATTTAACCAGCTGCAAAACCAATATAGTTTTAGCGATTATTTTACTTTAACTATTGGTTAATTATCTATGCACACCAGCCTTAGTATACATTTTGTTAATCTTGGATTATAAATGGAGTGTCTCTGTCTGTAGTCTAAAAAGCTTTAGCCCGCATAGTTCACAAGAACACAAAATCGATTCCAGGGAGTTTCCGTTACGTACTTGATTTCTTATTTGGGATGGACTCTAGTTTTTCTTAATATACTAGTACCATATACTATGTACTAGTACCATAGTTGAAAATAATATACTACCCATAACACAACGTGTTTATTTTGTCGATTAATTTTTTATTATAAACCAATCTATATATATAGTATAATTGAAATCCACGTATATAGTGACTCATCACGATATCTCAGGAACTATATATGGACTTGAAATTTGGCATGGACCTTCCTTTCGCCAAGTAGAAGTCAGCTAAGAACGGATTTTACGGCACGCGAAGCGGGCGGGTATCAGCTAGTTGTTATATATAATTATTGAACATCATATTTAAAGCTATAATTCTCTAAGATAAAAAATAATAAAAATTATAGTCGAGCTTCACTTCCCTATCACGCTAGTTTCTTGAACAAATTATGTATACAAGCAAACACCTACTAAACAACATGTTTTGCACGACGTTATTTGTTCTCATCAGTGAGAAACGTGCATTAAACACCTTTTATCTCATTCGAGCACAATGGACCATTTCACGCCACACGCTATTATTTAACATGTGAATATATGCAACTAATATAAAAATTGCACGTGAATGAGATCTCATCAAGTTATTTAATAAATTACGCTTTGATGCCTCGTAATAACTGGGTAGATTTAATTGAATTTATCTCTCTGTGATTTCAAAATAAATACCGAAAGAGTGTGGAACTGCATTGTTAGTCATAATCGTACTTGGTCAGATTTTTCAATCACCAGATACAAGTTATTCATAAAATAACTTATACCATGGAAAAATTTAATACATCAGTTTCATGTGTAAAACAGTTGAATGATTTCAGTTTTGAATTCACTCAGGTTATAATTTATTCGACGATTGAAAAATCGGCCCTTAATATTTAGAAATTTAATCTGTGTATCAGTCTGAAAGCTTGTCTCTCGAATGCTTCAAAACAGATTAACATATGTCAATTAAAAAAATTAGGGATTAAAAAGTAATTTGGTTTTAAATGTTAGAGTATTTAATTATTTTATTTTTATTTATTATATACTTTATTGTACGCATAACACAACTAATAAATAAACTATACGAACAATATAATAAAAAGAGTACAATTGACGATCTTATCGCTATGAGCGATTTCTCCCATATAACTTACTATGTACTATTGCGAAATGCTGCAAACTTTAAAAGGTATGAAGATAGATTCCAAGCCCTACGTTTACGACTATGACGTGGCGAGCACAGTTCGTAGATACTAGATTAAATTTCATTTCATTTTTGCGAGATAGGAACTAGTCCTCAATGATGGGTATTATGAAAGAGGTAATGCACCTAGCCTCCTAGACACGATTCTTTCTGACAACGATCTGTCACATAATTTATAACTTTAGAGTAAATTTTATCTCGTAAGTTTTTGTATGTTGTTGAGTCCATGTCAAATTACATCTTATGCTTTATTTATACTTAATATTCGTAACATTATCTGTATGCTTTCACAGAAAAGTCATGTTACCGATTATAATGAAATTGCCAATACGATGCATGCTGCAGCTATCTCCGTGCAGGAACGGAGAAAAAATACTAATTCCTGCGGCCAGGCAGCCTGTCGCAAGAAGAGACAAAATAACCCATAGTCAGGTGGTAGGGCATTTGCCCGGCTGGATGGCTACCACCCCTGGTCTAGAGTATGCCGCCATAACAACTTTGAGTTGTGTTCCGGCATCAGTGGCCAGGTTCCAGTTTCTCGTTCGAAGCCGGCAGCATATTGGCAGCACCTTTGGTATTGCTAATGTCCATAGGCGACGGTAACCACTTTCCATCATAGTTGGGATGTCAGCATGTCTGCAGTGCTTCAGCAATAAAAAAAATATCAAGAATAAGCATAGAATACTTTTTATCCCAGAAAATGAGATAGTTACCAGAAAAAAATCAAGTGACTATTCTGGGGCCAATGGTGCCTAAATAAAAATTTAATGCAAAATAACCTGTGTTTTTTCGTTGCTCTGAAAATAAACCAGGGGTTTCGCCGTGGTGAAAACCCTAGTGGTTTAATATAGAGATAACTTTACTTTCCAAAACCATCGACAATTGTTTATCTATGTTTCGCGCCCTTAGAATATCTCGCAATCGATACGTTTTATTTCATTAAACCATCCACCTACCATAACACAATAGCTTGTATTTATTCATATGTAGGCGCCAAACGCATGAATAAACCGCGATGTGATACAAAGTATTTCCTAACACCAAACCAGTCCAATCGTTCTTGTATTGAGAATTTTACCTTCGTAACCTGATCTGTGTCGCAGGTTTCAGTTAACAAACGAAATAATGAATGCAAAGAAAACAACAGTCACAATGGATTGCGTGTGTTGTTATCTAATAAACTACGAGATACCTGTTTATTATTCAGATTTGAGAAGATAAAAATGGTGAATGTGTACCAGCATCTCGATCGTGTGAATACTAAAGCAGTGATCGCAACTCAATGACATGTGGCAAAATACTTTGGTTATTTCATTAATGCAGGAGTACGTAATGGAGACAAGACGGTCACGAAAAAACTGGTCACAAAAAATAAAGCCGAGCGAGTATAATGACAACCATTCCCTAAAAGTTTGCATCCATAATTAAGTGATTCATCAACATACTGAGTTAAAGGTCAAAAAAGCAGCAGAATGCTAATCGACTTTGGCGGAAAACTCACATCTGTTGAAGTAGATAACATAGAAATACATAAATAACCTCTCAAATGGAAACCACGTTGGTGACCTGCAAAAGGCGACTGACAGGTACTTGGTGCAACGAGTTGAAGATCAAACTTAATGACATGCCTTGGAAGAGTGAGAGGAAATAAGAGAAGAATATTTCTAGAAAGAAAGGAAAATCAAAATCGTCATACTTTTAAAGGATGGGTTGTTTAAGAAGGGCGTCATAAAAATATTTAAACCAGCAATACGTTAACGACGCCTCTGGTGCCCAATTTTGTTATTTCAATATCTTGGCGTTGCAAAGATATTCAAAGTACGATTCCATTGCGATAGTGTCAAAAATTCGTATTCTTCTAAGTCTACAATATCTTCTCGATGTCGTTGCGGCAGAATACTAGTACCAAAAAAATTGGTATTACCATTAGCAGAAATGGTATTAGCCGAATTAATGTTGAAAAGCTACTAAAATGTGAAACATTTATTTCACGAGTCTTCGCTTATAAATAATTATAGAATGACTTGCCACGGGCTATTGGAGTTAAAAGAATACCGAAATCAGGCGAACCGACGATTGAGACGATAGTGTTCGGTGATTTTGATGAGATAGTAATAGCAGAATTGGAACT
Organism: Dendrolimus kikuchii; assembly: GCA_019925095.2. NCBI lineage: Eukaryota > Metazoa > Arthropoda > Insecta > Lepidoptera > Lasiocampidae > Dendrolimus > Dendrolimus kikuchii. The sequence continues at coordinate 8,126,510 of CM034392.1, forward strand.
CTGGTGTTCGAATGCTCCTAGGCGATAATAACCACCTTTTCATCAGTTAGGTCGTCAGTCTATTTGACTACTTCAGGCAATAATAAAATATATAGTTCTCTTTCTACGTTGTAAAGCCATCTTGTTGTTCAGAACTTGGCTTTACTAAGTAAGACTTCGGATATGAGTCGGTAGAAAATAGCACTTATACATTTCTATTAAACGTTCGTAATCTATCATAATATCACGTAAACTGGTATATCGTACAAATAAAACGCAACTACCATTCATTTTGTGGCGAAATGTGTATCCTTAAATAATTTTTGATATTCTTTTTAATTTCTTTGTCCTATCGACGGATTAAGAATAGGAAATTACTACTTTGTTCAGATACTTATAAGTCTGCAAGAATAATATAATGCCTTGACATATTAGAATCAACAAAATTGAGCAATAGCACCGGAGATTGATTTCAACTTGCTTTTAGTAATATGTAAATTGATAAGGCGTTGTAGTTTAGTGGCTAAGGCACCTGCGACAGATTTCGATATTGTATGTTCTGAATATAACAAACACACATACATAGTTCACGTGCAGAAAATTATTGTGCAAATACCTGTACAAATAAGATCATCGATGAATAACAACCAGAAATCTGTTTGGGTCAAGCATGGCGATACATCTTTTCTGTTTTCTTTCACTTTCTCCCTATTCCTTCCGTACTTCTTTATTCTGGTATATGTCTATATCTTCTGTACCCGTAGAGGTTCGTGCCCATCCACGGAAGGGACGATCTTAAGGGAGACTGGAACCTGGCCACTGATGCCGTAACACAACTCAAGGTTGATATGGCGGCATACTCTAGACCAGGGGTGGTAGCCATCCAGACAGGCAAATATCCTACCACCTGGTTATGGGTTCTTTTGTCGCCTCTTACGACTGGCCGCTCGGCCGCAGGAAATTGTATTCTATCTCTGTTACTGCACGGATACGTATATAGTTATGGTTAGTCGACACCTTTTATAGTCATGAAGAATTTATGTTCTATGATGTGACCTAATTTTAATTTAATTTGTGACCATAATTATTATAGTATAGATTTTTTTTTATTGCAGGAGATCAGCAGACAGGCAGACGGCCCACTTAATGGAAAGCGGTTACCATCGCCTATGGACATTTACAACACCAAAGTTGCTACAAATGCGCTGCTGCTCTCTTAAGGGAAACTGGAACCTGGTCACTAATGCCGGAACACAACTCAAGGTTGTTATGGCGACATACTTTAGACCAGGGGTGGTAGCCATCCAGTCGGGCAAGTGCCCTACCACCTGGCTGTGGGTTGTTAAGTCGCCTCTTACGACAGGCCGCCCGACCGCAGGAAATTGTATTCTTTCTCCGTTCCTGCACGGATAAAAATTGACGTGTAACTATGTTATAAATAAAAGATTTCTGATAGTTGGGTGGGTAGTGTTGGACTCTCGATGGCATGCTCGGACATATCAAATAAACGAACCAGGTTTTCTATCGCAACGCTGTAATAGCAAAGCGAACCGAAAACACATCCAATAACCTTGACGGAGTTGGTTTATTGAACCCTTGACAGAGGAGGTATTACGTCTCTTCTAGTATTCCAAAACACGCACATTTTAAGAACTCATTACAGTACCGAATCAAGGCCTTTATTCGAAGCGTCACCCGAGTTAAGGCTGCTGAGATGTGTGAGCGCAGGTAACCCGCATGCGCCCCTCTTACTTGAACGTGATTTTATTATATGGCGGGGGCGTTGCCCCCCGGCAAGTAGAAAGGCCTACACACCGCAAACTACTGCAGGCTAGCCCACACATCTCAGGATCACTTCGTGGGCTCATTACGACCCTCGCTTGCGTGTTTTAAAAAAATCAGGGGATTTTAGTAGACAGTCTTTGGAAGACGCACCTTACCACAATCTATCTTCGGCTAGTAAAGTATAATTAAAACAGTCCTATCTCGACAAAAAAGCTGTTTAAGGCTGAAGTGATTTCAACCTCCCCAAATAATTCACCAGTTTAGTCCATGAGTAAGTTCACTTTAAAGAAAATAGTAGGAGTAGTAATAAAAACGATTTTACCAACTCTTTGCTAACTAAAATTACTCAAGTGAAATTTGTTAAATATTTCAATTAATTAAAATAATATGGTCGTGTCGTAGCTGAAAGTCTTTAAGTGATATTTTATTGTGCTTTAAATATGTAATTCAACTTTTAATTAAAATATTATGTAACATGCTAACAAAATTGCTTATTACGTAAAGCAATTAGTATTAATTTTATTTTTAAAAAAGCAAAATAAAATTGTAAGAGTAATCTGTCAGTTCGGTTAGCTAGCTATCACTACCATATTATTATATCTAGAAGGCTGTTTTTTGAAATATTTTACACAAGTATGATGAGGGTTAGAAAATATCTTAATACCTGTGAGCTTTCTATTCAACCGCCCTTGCGTAATATTAAATTTCAAATGCTGTGGAATTTTGTAATTTTATATGATTACTATTATCCTATTTTCAACTACACTCATAAATGACTTTGCACTTTATTTCATAAAAATATTTTGTTTTGTCTTATATAAAGAGGGAACACATAAACAGACTTTCAAATACCTATGTGGATGGCTAGACATCATATTTAAGTAATTAATTTTATAATTAAACAAGCAGTCCATTCTCGACTTTCCCATGTGGTTGGCCGATAGCAATGCTTCACATACTTAAATTTTGGCATATTCTTCATGTTCGGCAATTATGTACTAAATTTTGTAAAAATTAATGCATCCGGCTTCCTGCAAGTAATTAAAGTTGTACTAATTAAAGCCATGGTAGCGTAATGGCTAGCGCACGCGTCCCAAACTCGAAGAGAGTGGGTTCGAATCTTGGCCGGTCCGCGTGCACCATTTAGGAAGTTTTCTGACCTAACTAACAACGGTGAAGGAAAACAACGTAATGAAACCTGCACATCAAGATAACCGACGTGTCAAACCTGCCAAAGCACCTAGACAGGCGTGGCGGATATAAGCTCCGTTCCCCTACACTGGTACGCCCGAGCTCAGCAGTAGGACATTTATGGGCTGTTATTCAATAAATATATATTATCATTTAAAGCCATGCATCAAGCAAACAAAATTATTGATAATATGATTAAGTATACTATAAATATAACATCAACCCATAAATATCCTATTGCTAGGCTCGGGCCTCCCAATTTTTATAAAAATGGACAGTATACCCGCCACGCTTGTGCACGCGGCTTGGCGGGTTTGAGACATTGGTTATCTTGACATGCAAGTTTTAATACGTTTTCCTTCACAATCAGAATGTAGTAATTATAATAATATGCACATTGCATTGAATTGAACCGCATTGAAAACTGCCAAGTGCTTCCTGTAAGATTCGAACCCACGTCGTTTGAAACGCGAGTTTCAGAGGCGAGTCCCTTAGCCACAAAGTTACAATAGCTAATATGATTAATGAGTACAAATACAACAACATAAACGGGACATTGTTAGAATGATCAGATCAAAGGAGGCTCTGTGATGTAAGTCATTAGTTTTACCATTAATTATTTTAATCGTCGTTTACATGCTCTTGCGCAATTGCTTTCGCTGGTGGGCCATAAAATAATGAAACATTGTTGTACGGTGTGAATGGGGCTTTGTAGTGGGCGGTAACAAATCGTTCTAATTCGACAACTTTCCTGCGATTAATTGTCGTGTGCGATCAAATCGATTGCATAACCTAAACTAGGTTCCTAACATCGAAATAGATTCTCCTTATCGATTCTTTTGCACGCCGGAAGTGTGGTGAATTAATTTTATTTCTGTATTGATTTTTTAATCTGTGATCGTAATTGCTCGCCAGTATTAAGATAAAGACAAGGTTATTTTTTTATGACCGCAGTTATTAGCTTAGCCGTTACGGATATTATTTTGATTTGATCTAAATTACAAAATTAATACTTTCCTACGTAATAAATTTAAACAGCTTATAGATTATTTCATATTAACTAAATAGCATAGTTTGTCGAGTAAAGATACAACTACTGATACTTAATTAAGTATTTAACAACTAATTGTAAGACTTCTGTGACCTGAGCCGCGTGCACTATATTTTCCGGTAGGTACCACTTTGGTTTGTAAGTACCTTCTTTACGCAATTTAATATCGTATTTAAAACAAACGAAATATTTTTTAAATTTCAAATTTAAAAACTTAGTGTCGTATATATCTTGCAGCCTTTTTATGGAAACTTAGGGCTATAGTGTCTGTTTTACCCAAAAATGCCGAGGTGAGAGCCCAGCAGACCGATATCCATTCTAATAACTAGGTATACTTTGTGTATGTATGTAAGTTCTTATCGGCGGCCAGGGGCATAAACCGATTGATTTTCTGATATAACAGGGATGAACGAAGGTTGTTGTTAATACCGAAAATTGCATCATTTTCGCTATACAAAAATTTACACAAGCCAATCTGTAGCAATTGATTGTTATAAAGTTTAGTTTATGCGTACTTATAACGGAGATGAACATGGTATAGATATTTTTATTTCAGCAAATGGCAAAGTTTCCACAGGACTCGAAACCCAAAATTTACATACTGCCAAATTTGTTTTTGCTGTCTCGAAAAAATTAAGGCCACTAAAAATACATATGCCTTCCCATATTATGAGTAAGTGTTATGTCATTGCCAAAATTATTCGAATCAGTAATTAGTGACTTGAAGGATGAATTTGTAAACGCGCCCTACCCATTAACGACTTATGGTTGACTGAACTTGAATTCAGAAAACATCCATTTTATGATGTCATAATACACACCAATGATCATACAAAATTAGTTCTATGGCCCAACGACGTAGATGATGTCAACATGTTTAGATTATTTGTAATAACTTCTTAATACTCTTGTTAAATTGTACCCGATATATTATTTGTTAATAAAGATCTCTCATATTATAACACTATAATATCGCTTTTACAGTGTGAATTTAATTTTACGATTTACTATGACTAAGTATTTCTTGACAGATTAGATTCTGAATGTTACATTTTTATAACAACATATATAATAAAAGTCCAATATTTATTATATATAATCAATTCCAATTATCCATTAAGGTAATCGTAATTTAGGTCTCTAAGTTCGACTGCGAATCTTATAGTTGCAGAAAATAAGCTCCTGATAAAAACGTTAGAGCAAATTACCTCAACTCATTCTTTAATATTAAACAGTATTAATACAAAACAGGCACTTTCAATTAACTTTATTGTTATAATTTTTATGTTCTTTGCTTATCTATATTTATTTAAATACTTTTTTTTATACTTAATAAGTTTAGATGTTAAAAAAACTATCGAAAATGGGAAGATTCATAGATTTTCTATAGTTTTCATAACAATACTTTTAAATAATTAAAATTCATGTTGGTGCAATGTATGACAACATGCATGTAGGCCTTGAATTTGTTCGTGCCTCTACTGGAAATTGCTCAATTAATTATCGCTTGAGAGGGATCTCTCCGCGCCGGTCAGACTCAACGAGGGAAGGCGTCCTACCGTCGCCATGGCTATACTCCGTCAATACCGATATGTGCCCAGTCTGCGCATGCGTCCCGCCCCGCGCGAATCATACATAACGCATGTGCGGCCTAATGCTACTACCCCGCGTGCGAGACAAACGGATCGCAAAGTTGCGACACGCGACTCCTCTTTATGACACTGTCGTATAATTGATTGTCCAATCCATTCGATACCGACATTGAACGGCTGATGTACGCCGACCGACCCAACCGGTCGATCGGTCAGTTATTTGCTTACGGCTACTGTGATAACGCGTTTCCGTGAATAACACTCAATATACACCCTCGTGATCAGCTGGAGACGCATTCTCAAGCGCATTATGAATCTGCTCAGTGACAACGAAGACGCGCAAAACATTGCATATTTTGTGATATTGTAAAGTAGTGTAGTGTCAGTGTTTACCAGTCATGGAGTTGGGAAAGGAAAAACACGGACTAACCGAGGATTTTGATGAGGACGATTTTGGGTCACGGCGTTGTATGCTCGATGGTGAGTTTGCGAATTTTTTGCATTTTTCTTGTTCAAATACAACGGTAGAAATAGGTACGTTCTGCTTATTAATCAATAAGAAATCATAACGTGAATACTAAATAGGTACAAAGACCGTGTCCGCGATGACGTGACAAATCGCCTCGAACTATTGGACGCATGGGTATCGATTTTTCTCATGCAGATTGGAGGTAGGTAGCGTTTGTAATTTATTTGCTCAATTGCTCAATAAACGCTATATGTTTACAAGTTAAGACATATATAGATGTATTTTATCAGATTACAATTAATTAAAATAGCTATTATATTATTACAATCGTATTGCTTTTGTAAAAACGTATTCTACAAATAATTCCCGGTAGACATTACTTATGCACCTGCATGCATTCTACTGAGTCCATTTTGTCCGTCATCTAATTTTTGTATGTAATTATTAATTTTTCAAACAAAAATTATTATTTGAAAATAAAAAGAGATTAACCGGTGAAAACTAATACTACCAGGATACATTAAGATAGCCTAATCACGTTACGTCATGGAAAACAGATAGCTTGTTGTCAACCATGACTCATGTAAAAGGATGTTTAAAATGTGACATTGAAAACTGCAGCCGATGGGCAGATGGTCTCCCTTTTTGGCTTTCAAACCTGCAATGTGGGCCTTCGTTGCACCGCGTGCGTTCACCCCGGCTGGTTCATGGGCGGCTCCCCTCGTTTAGCAACTTTTGTAGGGTCTTTAAATCGATACAATATTTTCTATCAGAGCGCATTGAAGTTATAAAATCACTTTTAACGCATTGTGTTTATTTTACATAATAATGCAAGAGATAAAAATACAGTAATACTAAACTAGATTCCTATAAAAATACCAGTTTACTTAAAATATGAATGAGGAAGAGAATTCTAAAGCCTCTGTAAAGTATCCACAGACTAAGCAAAATAATATTTATCTGTAGGTAACTACGTATTATTGTATCAAATATAAAACTAAATTTTCTCTAAACTAAATAATTTAAAAAACAAGTACCTATGTGTGTGCAATTTACACACGGCAGAAGTGAAACTTAAAAAGTAGCCTACGAGAGAATGAGATAAATCTCTCTCTCTTCTTTCACCATATCCCAATTATTTGGGGTCGGCACAATATGTCTTTTCCTTCCACACTCCTCTGACATACATCTTCTGTCACACCACACATCATCATATCATCCTTCACTCAATCCATCCATCTTTTTTTTGGTCTACGTTTACATTTGTACCCATCTATCTTGTAGTTTAACATTATTTTTGTCACGTGACTTTCATCCCTCCTCATTATAAAGACATATTTACATTTGGCTTTGTTTTACAACCCGCCGCCTACCTCACGTTAACCCTTCTCGGGGCGGGACGTTAAAAGAATGAGATAAATATAGGGTACATATTCTAATACTACCTACATTTTTTTTAAATTTACGTTCATCCCTTAAGCTTAAAACATCCCTAACTTGGTTAATTTTGAACACAAGAACAAAAGTCATAAAATCTTTTTTATGTAAAATTTTAAGTTTTACAATTTTTTGTAAAACTTTTTTGTTTAACTTTTACCGTTTTCGAGTAATTGCAAAAAGACACTTTTAAAACAAATTCAACCCTTGCCGGGGGTTGCAGACACGAAAACCTTTACACATTGTTTTTGTATCATTAAAACTACATTATATAAAAAATGCTAAGTTGAGTGCCAAAATTTTGATTTCAGACCATATTTGACTGGACTTAAATGACACGAGAGGCTTAAGATAACTAAAATAGGAAACAAATGCTCTACTTTCAATTTATGAACTTTAAAACTGCAAAATATTTCCAACTGTATCTTTATGAGCATAGTGTTTAAATTATTATTTAAATATCTCTTTTTAGTGTCGCTTTTTTTCGTTTCATCGAGTTTCAAATCACAACGTTTCTAAAGAAGTTTCGCTTCAAAAAGTAAATTATCACAACTAAAATACACAACTTCAAGTAATAAATTTAAATATATTTTGCACTCAAAAAACTTAAAGACAATTAATTTAAGGAGCAAACAAAATGTATAACTTTTCTGATAAAAAATATTCTAATACTTCACTATTTGAAGAAAATTTACATTACTTTTATGGGGTTTATATCAATTTCGAGCCAGTAATAAAGGAAGGAAATAATTAAGAAGTAAAGTACAAAACCCCGCCATTCAACATCGATTCGCCAATGTCTAAAATATCATTGTCAAATTCTTCTTCTACAGTTTCATGGCCGATTCCTATATCTTACCAACCGTTTATTTGCCTTACTATCGGTTAAAATTTGACGTAAGCTCCATACAATTAATGTCAAAATTCAACCGATGATAAGACAAGTGAATAAATAGTAGGTAATAAGTAATAGTAACCGCCCATCAGTCATACATTTCAAAAAGAACAAAATGTGAATGGAACATGTTTATTTAAATTAGATTGTTTAAATACAACTTGCTTACAGCAGTTTTTAAGGTAAATTTAATTATTAGATTATTGTCACGCTGTCAGTGCTAAGAGTTAATAATTAGGTGGATGGATATTGACAACGGACACCGAGTGTTTACGTTCGAAAACATAAGGTTTCGAGTTTCTAGTGCGGTTTTATGTTGCTGGCTGACACAAAATCAATATTCACACAACTGGTGTATGTTTTACCTCGTATAATAATGTTAAATTATTAAGTAAGATTGATGTAATTAGCTGTGATAATTTACCAAGTTAACCGTAGTAAGGGAATAGTTGAATTTTTATAACAAATGTTTCGTATAAGATATCCATTTTTATACCTAATAAAATCATAAAAGCAGGTAGTTTCAAAGTAATATATAAGATAGATATATAAATACTTACCTAAATGTAACAGTGACTTTGTTTGGATATTATGCATTTCCGTCTTCAAGGAATAAGTTGATTTTATTTGGGTTGAATGTAAAATACTTTTGGCCTGTAAAGTGGAATAGGTTTAGCAGGATACGTAAAGTTCATATTATTTTTTATTATTGTTGATACTGCACAGACTTGGAATGCCTTAATTTTTTTTTAAAATGTTTTTAGGAGTTTAAGGTAGTGAATTAGTTTGTTCATTATTAGGCATTCGACCTTGTTCAGTTTCCGTGTTTACGACATTAAGTTATAAAATAGTATATTTATGATTTATTCGTAACACAGACCAGTCCAGTAATTCAACGAACCCAACCGAAATTAGTGTTTTATTTATTCATAAATTGGAGGTTCTTATAGTATAGTAGTATAATCAATGCCAAGCTTTATGGCCTGATTAGATTAATTCCACCAGACAGTGCAGTAACTGATTTTGTATGAATAGCCGTCTATTATACAGCCGTCTGATTGTAACCGTGAGTCGTTAATTTGCAAATGATAATTAATTTACATGCTACTTTATACGCGCAAATATGAAGTATGCTCTACTCATTCTACTACGTACTTAAATTTCATGATCCTACCCTAATCTAATCCTATTATTCTAGATTTAAAATTGTACTAATGCTATTCTAAAATCCTATGTCATCTAAACGCACATCTTTAAATGTTACTATCTAATTCTACTACTTTATATTTAAAATTACCATAGGTACTGTATATTAACAGAAAACCAATCAATATTAAATGAGCCAAAACTTACCCCAATACATCACTGAAAATCGACCACCAAAATTTATTCAACCATTCTGGAGAGGGTTGGAATAAAAACAAAGACAAAAAAATATAATGTATGGTGTAATGAATCTCCAAAACCTAATTTATAGGCTTTTTAATGATAACTAAGTTCATAACCACAACTTATAAAAGTACAGTTCTAGAGTTATATTACAGGATAAGTGGTTCTTTTATTAGTTGATAATGTTTTACTTCCGTTAATTCACACATTTTTATAATGATTAGGCACGTCTCGGATAACCAATAAATGTTACCATTTGCCTTGAAATATTAACCGGGAAATTACTTGTAAAATATACGGAGTAATATATACATACTTATACTTAAATGAAACTATTAAAAGTAGTTTAACACATACTCATACAATTATGATTATCTCCGTTGATAATAGTTGTGCTGAGGTTTAACTAGGGATTCGCAACTGTTGTCCACAAGTTTCTGTGGTCTGTCCAGTGGGAATGTATTGGGAACAAGGATTTTAGTGGGCTTTTAGTTTGAGTGGACAAACTTGGCTCCAATGGGCTTGGCGAAAACGCGATACTCCCTCCAGTTGTAGTGTAGTCTCTACACTCGCTCACTGTGTTCCCTGGTGAGCAGTCCGTAAAAAGACCTCCCCCATCCCAAAGGGATTTTTAATGCGTAAGCTGGGGCACGTACAGTAGTGCCATCTAATGGAAGATGGTTACGGTCAGAGGCGAAGCGAACGTGTTTTCCGCCTTTAGAATAGGATTTACGGAATGAGATAAAGGAAGAACATGTAATAAGTGGGCCATCGGAGCCTAAGTTAAGACCACAGATCATAAATTTTATGATCTGTGGTTAAGACTAAGCGCTATACACCGATACTCTGTGAAAGCGTGATATCACACCGATCGAACCGACCCTAGAAGCTGTAATAATATTATAATGATTCCAGCACGGCCATTCCTCGTTTAATAATAAAAATTGTTTGTTCCTTCAACGTCCGCGCGTGGTAGTTATAACGATATCTATATCTGGTCAGAAGTCTAAGCGGTGTATGCTTCCCAAATAGAATTCGAACCCAGGTCATTCGAATGAAACACAGCCTTATTCACTGAACCACCCCGTACTCTGTAGTAATGGCAATTAATACAGAGTTGCGTATGCGTGAATGCTCGATTTACCCTTGAACTAGCTAGCGGTTAATAACCGACATCGGCGAGACGGGTTATAGTGTTTTTCTCTTTTCCCCAACTTATTGGTTTGTAAATATTTTTTATATATATTATAATTGTTATAAACTCAGTTTAGAATCATTTAAAACCGGAACAGAGAATGATGCGACCTTTATTCGTATGCTAATCTGATTATATTTGAATAAAAAGTAATACAAACCAGCTGAGTAGCAAAGTATTTACGTTACGAAACAGTTATTATACATTTTTTCATAAAAACTATTACGTTCCTACATTTTTGTATAGTATTACCCTCCTAAAACAAAAGTTAAAATTATTATGTAAAATTATTTTAAAATCTTTGGACTAGTTGGTTTTGTTTACCCAAACGGTTGATGTATATGTAAAAAAAGTAGATAAGTTACGTTGTTACTCTACAATAAGATCTATAAAAATTGGCATGGCCCAACCTACCATCTTTTTAGTATTAAAAATAATAAATTTACAAAGTGTAACATGTGTAGATATAAACTATATCATATCATAAGGTGGTGTTGATCGAAAATTACCTCATGTTTTGAGGCCACATGGCTTTTAGTAATAGCCAATGATGCAATGTGCCATTGTTCGAATAGTTAGACAAAGACAATGACTTCTTTGTCATCAAAAAAAGTATGAAAATATGACTACCAACCTCGACTTTAGTGTACGAATTCTGTATAACTTTACTTATTTTCGTTTCCAGCCTGATTTACATTTGCATCAGCTAAGAAACGAGCTAACTTGCGTTGCGAAACTGACAAGTTAAGCATTTATCATTTGGACAGATATCTACTTAATCGACAACTTGTTAGTTGGCTTTCTGTTAAAAACTTCTTAACTACTGCAATGTAAAACCGGCCTTAGTATGAGAAAACAAGTTACTTCATATTTAATGTAATCTAAGCAGCAATATAAGGGCACGTAAGCAGTAATATACAAATCCAATTCAAGGGTGGAAAGTCGTATGAGAGTGTCAATCTGTCTTAGTTGAAAATAGATCGGCTATGTGTTTTATTACATGCTTCAACTTTGGAGGAAATAACCCTTAGAAAACATTAATTAAAGCGTTAAAATGAATAAGAATTAACAGAACCACGGAAAATAAATATACTACCCATCCGTATCTATATGACTATAAAAATTTTATTGTTTGAATCTTCTTTCTTCACATGCTTAGTCATGAAATGTATAATATTTTAATTATTCCGTATACAATATTTATGTATACAAGTCCCGAAAACTTAAGAAAATATTACTAATATATACTTTGCTTTTAGGTAACTATTTCACAAGAACAACTCGTTCATGGCACAAACTGTATGCATAATGTCAACGTAACCGAATGTTTAAAGTCAACTTTAAAATCAGTAAGTAATATGCCTTTCTAAGAACTATGTGTTATACGGTACTAAAGACATATATCGCAAACAATGCCTTTGTTAATGGATCGTTTCATTAACAGGAAACTAAATCAAAACAATAGTAATTAAACGTTCCAAAGAAATACTTCAACTGTTAAACAGCGTTCTGTTCAGAATTTAAATAATTGGCAAATTGTATTCGCGAAGGCGAGACCATAGAATAATCCACTTTCTAAAATAAATTGATTTGACTTTCAACAAATTGCGAACCCGGCAAACCGAACAAACGCGTGCGCAACAAAACGATGCGCTTCTGACATTTGCGGCCGCAGACTATCATGGGCTTCCTGTTTCTTATCCATAAAGTATTACAGGAACACTTTCTCATTTAAGTAATAACTAGTCGTAATAGTTTCTACTATTACCCTTACCTATATTCTTACGTACGTACAAACAGAAGTGAATCATATTTCTACTTAGTCACAAAGATTTCAAGAAAACGACTATTTGAAAATTCGTTGATTTACTTTTCGGACTTCCAATTACCATAGAGATACCATAAGATTTTTTTTAAAATATTGTTACGATCTAGACGCCGACAAAGACAAATTCCCATCTGCATACCTGTAAAAACACACTTTATTACCTTTCGGCATTTGGACTTCTTTTGTTTACTTTGTGTTTAAAATTTGTGATTAGAAAACAGCCCATCGTGTATTGTAATCTTTTATGGCGGTCATTAGCCAGGTGTGTCGGATTTAAAGTACAAACTGATTCTAGGAAATTCAATCCACGCGGCTGGGCAGACATATTGCATCTGTGCAGTATAAAGTAATGCCTCAATTGAGAGACGAGGCATTCGAGCGATAACTACGAGCAAAGACTTGTGTACATTCGGTAACCTATTTAGTGACGGACTTTGCGCGTGTTATTGAATTACGATCTTCTGCATTACGTTTGGACTTGTTACGTTCGGTTATATTTGTACCTGTGTTATACGTGTTTGTATAGTTCTAATAAACTCTATAATAATTCCAACGGCATTTTAATTCGAGTCCTGCAACTCGTAACAATATTATCGAGTCAAAGAGCATATATGAGGTAGAAAATAATAATTAGTACATAAGGATGTGTTTGAAATTGTATCTATGTCTGGTAAGTCAAGAGAGAAAAGATTTAGGTCGTATGAAAATATAAAATGAGAAAGACCCAAAATCATGTCATTGTAACCTAGACAATGTTAAACTAGAAGATTAACGAATGAAAAGTAGGGCAAGAAATAGATGTATGAATCTGTGAAAAATTACATATAAATTTGTAATATGAAAATGGGAGTATGAAAGAATAAATCATGGAAGACATACTGTGCCGACTAAGACAATGGGAGCAGTTGAAAAGGAAATAAAATCAGATCATTATTCATTGTAATATATATATAATACCTTAATTTTTTTAAGTGACCCACGCCACGATGGAATCTCTTGATTGTTATTACCTATTAATTATTTTTTTACTTTTATTTATTTATTAAACTTTCTTTTAAAGTACATTTATTTCCCCGTGTACTTCTTTGAATCAGACTTATATGACTTTGATATACAACACTGGCCTACTTATATCCAGCACAATCGAGGAAAAGGTTTGTAGGTCACTGCGAGCTTTTACTCCTGCTTGAATGGCTTATAGGTCAAGGATCATTTCTGCATGCGGCCTTATTATGACTAAGATATAATATATAGTATATATACATGTAGATCTTGTTAGACCACATTGCTTACGACAATAATATAACAGCGTACAATGAATTACAAATATTTCTGTGACTCTATGCATAGCTTAGTTATTACTAAATGATTTTAATTGTATATTATTTTATAAGAAAGAAGAAGAAGAAGAAAGTGAGGTATGTAAGAATAAGCCTAAATGGCGCTCTGTTCTTCGTGCCTACCCCGCAAGGGAACTGGCGTGAAGTTATGTATGTATGTATGTATTATTTTATAGCTTTAATAGTGTTATCTTAACACTGGAGTTCTGTTAATTAAGCACCGTAATCAGTGTTGAGCATTAAATTTCTCGTTTAAGTATGAACGTAAAATAAGTATTAGTTGCGATCTTTATTTAAAATCATTATAGTATACAAAGGAACATAATGTAATAAAATCATATTACTAAATTTTACGGAAACCAACTAGTTACGTAGGGAACAAATATCCATCCATGTCACTCCAGCAGGTCCCTGAAGAAGGGGTAGACCCAAGAAATGAAAAATAAATTGGAGTTCGAACTACTGCTTGGAAGAAGACCCTAAACACAACCAGAATTTAATGCTCGATTGATTATAATGATTTAAATTTTCTCTCCATTCTGCGGTAAGTGCTATATATAAATTACTTACCTATTCCATGGAATCAATCAACGAACAGCTTATTGAGGAAACTGTTATATTAGGTTACAGGGTTATAATTTTTTTATTCTAAAAAGTTATTATACTATTAGTTATAAATATAAATAATAAATAAATTTACATAAAATGATTACAAATTCTGCCACAGTGCCGCAATCAACTATCGATTAGTAAAAAGCTTGCAGCGTTGTTCGCGAGTTTGCCCCTGACATCTAGTTGTTGCCGTTGATAGACTATTCTACATGTCCCGCATTTTGTATTTTTATATAGATTGGTGTCAGTTTTTATCAGTATAAGTTTGTATTTAACATTGCTAATTTTGCCATCAACATTCCTGTGTCCATAATTGTTTCGTGATTAAGTTTACACTTGAATTATTTTGTAAGCATTTCATAATTACAATAAACTGCCCCGCTATGAATGTTATTTTATGACAGACCTTAGACATTTAGTATCCATAACAGTAGTTTATTATCGTCCAGCTCAGCTTATCTTAATGAGTTCTAAACAAATAAATCGCTGAAATCAGACAGTTTTTATTTCGTAACTTCGGATTGATACGCATATTGAGCAAATCCGTTTCACAACGAGTTACATAAAATCGCGTTTGTTTGACGACTGGTTCTGAAGCGTCAAAATTAAATCGCCCCTTATATGTATGTTACAATAACAGGTGAACTACAATGAACAATGTTATCTGTTTTACCTACGGCTATCTAAAGTAAAAGTTTGTTACGAAACAAATAGGGAATAGAGTAGGGTTTATCGGTTACCCATTAGCATATTTTTTTTGTTTATAGTTTGCCAGCAACCATACTTAATATTTATAATATAAATGCGAAAGTAACTCTGTTTGTTTGTTACACTTTCACGGAAAAACTACGATACCAATTTTCCAATTTTTTGCTAAAATTTGGTATACGTATATATTTAATAAAACTACGTTTCAACGGTTTTAAGCGCGGTAATTTATTTGATTTTTGTTATTCCGACGTTTCGGCCACTTTTCCGTGGCCGATCACGGAAGACAAAGATGTCAAGTGTCAACGAGTATTGTTAAAGTTTTATTTAGCCCACCGCCAACTTGTTCAGAATGAACTGTTAAAACGTAGTTTTATTCGTATACAAGTCGCGGAAACTTAAGACAATATTTATACGTATATATTTTCTCAATACTAAGAATGATGTAGGATACTTTTTATCTTGGAAAATGGGATAGTTATTGCGAGATGGTACGAAGTTTGTGGTAAGTGAACAGCACCTTAATAAAAATTTAATGCAATATAACCCGTGTGAATGATTGCTCACAAAATGAATAGTTTTAAAATAAAGATAGATAGATAACACTTTATTGCTTACCAAATAAATTATTACCAATTTGGACGACTACACTATTGTCATGGAAAAAATAAACTAAGTTATTAAACTCCTAATCAACTAGTAAACAGATAATGTTATAGACAGTTTAGAATAGCATAGCATTCTATATGAGGAATTAAATTGGGCAGTATTCTTTGGAATTGTTTGATCTGGTGTTCCCTTCCATTTCCTTGAGCTATTTTAGTGATTATATCTCACTGCAATTACCGATATAGGATAAAGCATACTTCACAGGTTTCTTAAAGACTTCTATATTGTATTACTAGGGAAAATCAGATTCCGGCAAGTTGTTCCTTTCTTCGGCTTCTTTTTGATTGGTGGTATTTCCACTACCATGTTCAACTATGTAACAGTTCTGTAGAACTTTTGTTGAGCGTGCAATAAGGTCTTAGAAAGAAGTTCGTGCCGAAGTTTTTTCGACATTGATTCAAACCTGCGAGTCAAACTTGTGTTCAGAAGACCATAGGCATATTTGACCAAATTTCATGAAGTAGGTCGCTTGTCTGCTTTTTGCAATATAAAAACCAGAACCTAAACATAAGGCCTTGCACAGACTAATTTATCGAGTTGTAAGATACTTTAGAATAGTAGGTATGTATATAAAATCATTACATTAATTGTATAGACACTAATTTGTGACTATCTCAATGGCTTTATCAATGCCCTACTACAAAAATGTCGTAACTTGTTAAATCTAAGCCCTTCATTCCATCTCGGTAATTAATTGTAATTGTAATTGTATGCATGTATTAGGTGATTAAAACAGTGGAGAAAAAAAGCTATTAAGAAAAATTTATGCGTAGTTAGAGTCACAGCATTGTAACAATAAACCTTTAGGCATCAAGGTCCCGTTGTAAATGATCGTGCAAGAACGGCACATTACATTTTGTCTATCTATCCATACTTAGTATACGTACTCTGTATAGCTATATCTACATTGTTCTTAAGATTTTTTAACAATTATTTAATTAATTATAAAGGGGTATTGTTCTATAATTATAATAATCGGCAAACAAACACACATATTGTATATCCCCAAATAAAGCAAGTTACGCTTGTGTTATAGTCCCAGACCATAGTAAATAACGGAAAAAATTATTTACCATGCCAGGAATCGAACACGGAACCTCTGCTTTGCAATGAGGCAAGCTAAGCCTTTGACGGCGGCAAAGGCTTAGCCCGCTCAACCAGAGGCCGTCAAATTATATGTTTATGTTATAATAAGACAGTTATACTGTTCGGCGGCGGAAACAGCTGAATCACTCAAGCGGCGCAAATATGCAACCCTCGCCTCGATGAGAGCTATATGTTTGAGCCGTTTGCTGTTGAAACGCTCGTACTGTGGGGTTCTGAGGCCATGAGCCTCTACAAACATCTATCAAAACGACGAAATGACTCTTCGGGTAATTAAAGGGTTGGTCCTACCTCATTCAACGGATCAGTATCAGTATCAATAATTCTTTATTTACACCAACACAAAATGAACTTACAGACAAAAACTATGTCGAATTATGCACAAAGGGCGGTCTTATCGCTAAAAAGCGATCTCTTCCAGACAACCCCAGAAATGAATTGAGATTATAATGGCGATGGTGGTATACATTATTATTATTACTAGTTATAACATATTATTATTACATAGTGCGATTACTTACATTCTAGTAATAAATATAGAAATACATACATACATACATAACTTCACGCCAATTTTTTGTTACTTTTTCACTACAGTCATAAACATCCATCCATCACAAGCCTTCTCATTTATAATATTGATAGGCAAAGGATTATAAATCATACTTTTTATCTTATCTTATCGTTGTTATCTTGAATATCTTGATTACTTAGGCTTTTTAAAAATAATACAAGTGGTTCTTATCACTAATTTAGTTAGTTATGTAGGTATATAAAAGTAATTTTAGAGAAATTTATTACATAAACCATTATGGTTTCTTGGAGAAGTAACAAAGAAAAAAAAGGAAATGCAATTTTCATCCTGTTTAAACTAAACAAAAGTGTATTCTATCCGTTTAACTGGTAATAACTATCAGTCATTAGACAAATAGTAAAACCAATCAATTATATGCACGAATCGAATGTTGTATTACTCGCTATTCTTGTTCATATAAATATTGAGCTATTATCTATTTGTTTATAAATGTTATAATTGTCTATGTATATCAAAAAATAAACGAGACTTGCGTTTCTTAAATGACACAATGATATATGTTATTTTTGTATAGTATACAGGGATAAAGTTATCAGGGTCTCCTAATAAATATGGATTAATTAAGGTGAGTATAATTAAAAAAAATAGTAAAATTATAAATCCTAGAATATCTTTATAGGTGAAAAATGGGTGAAATGGGATATATAAAGTATATTATTATGTATTTTATTTATTTTTGGAATATTTCTTATTATTTATTGTCTTCACCGCCACTGTTGTCTTAATATTTTCCTTAGTTTAGGGGGTTGCCTGGAAGAGATCGCTTTAAGCGATAAGGCCGCCCTTTGTTCAACATTTACTGTACCTAGTTTTAATTTTTGGTGAACAATAAAGTGTTCTCATTCATTCATTCAATCTTAAAATGCTAATTAAATGCTTACATTGGTTTAGCTTGCAAAGCAATAAACTGTATCATTAAATTAATAATACGAAAATTTGAGGATTTATCTAATGACCTATATCATAAGGTTCCTATATCTTACCGATCATACATTTGGCTTTCTATCGGTTAAAATTTTACATAAGCTCCATACGACTAGTATTCAACCGATGGTAGGGCAAATGAATGAATAGTAACATATAGGAATTGGCCATGAATTTAAAAAAGTATTTATATATTATACAATATAGTATAATATATTATAGTTTTTATATATTCTGTTTTTATCAAACGGCCCACTTGATAGAAAGCGGTTACCATCGCCTATGGACATTTGTTACATCTAAGGTGCTACCAATGTGCTGCCACTCTCTAAAGGGGGACTGGAACCTGGCCACTAATGCGGAAACACAACTCAAGGATATGACGGCATACTATAGGCCAGGGGTAGCCACCCAGACGAGGAAATATCCTATATACCACCTGGCTATGGGTTGTTTTGTCGCCTCTTACGTCAGGCCACCCGGCCGAAGGAAATTGTATCCTTTCTCCTTTCCTGCACGGATAATGTTATATGTTAGAATAAATTATAAAATTATCTAGGTTTTTAACCAGATAGTGCCACAGAGCGTTTTCACTTTTTGGCGTTATGTTATATGATTTTTTTTAGGCTAAAACAGTCAAAAATTCAATAGATTAATTACATTTATTAAGACTTTTGGTCTAAAAATGCTTTAAATAATAAAACACTAAAAATGGGAGAATTATCTGTGTTGCTATCTTGTTATGTAAAACTTAGCTTTCACTTTTAGTTACTGGGCTATAGTTATTTCAGTTATTCCCTGTATATTTACATGCTAGAATTAACATCTAGTTAGTACTATAGTGTAGTAGTATAGTATCTAGTTAGTTAGTTATAATAGTTAGTTGGTATTATTTTGTCTAGTTCGTTAGTAATAGTAGTTAGTTGGTAGTATTTTATCTAGTTAGTAATAGTAGTATCTAGTTAGTGGTAGTAGTGTTTTGTGTGTAAAAAAGCTGTGATTGCTTAGTGGCTAACGCACTCGCGTTTCAAATGACATGTGTTCAAATTCTGGTTAGGTAGTACTACTCTTATAAACCACTAAAGGTAGTTTTCTGAACGAATGTGCATATTATTGCAATTACCACATGTCTACGGTGAAGGGTAACATCGTGATGATATGAACACATCGTGATACCCCGTCCATCAATCTTGTAACAAGCGTAGCCGGTATAATGTAAGTCGCCCTTAAAACATAGGGAGGCCAATAAGCCTAGCAATGGCATTTATAGGCTGTTATTATTGTTATATGTTATGAGACAACTGTACTAAGCGGACGTTTTTAAATTGTACGTTGACACACATTCTGTACACAATTTGTGGGTTAATATCTAAATGACATGAGACTTAAATGATATAATGTTAAAATGATACAATGGATCCAATAAATGCTGGGAATTCACGAAACAATGTCGCAGTTAAGCTATTAATTATAACTTATGTTTGCTTACAAGATAATTTTTTGGATAAAATTTTAGTTGAATTGTGTATTAAGATGATTAATATACAACATTTTCTATTGTGATATTTAACTTTACATGTGGCTTAACTTGTCTCAGACATTTAAACATCATTAAATAGTGTATTTCATTACAAACAATCCTGTTTCTAATGTATGAAAATGATTTTCTAAGGATAAACACTACGTATACTATGCTTACAACTTTTTTGTTAATACCTTTTATTGTAGAAAAAGAAGAATGTATAGGTATAGCCTCAATAAACTCAAGTGTAGATTTGCTTGTAATTTTGATTTTTTTTAGACTTTTTTATTTGAATATTCAGTAAACGAAATACCTAATAAGAAATAGGACACTAAGACACACGTCTTGCATATAAATATTGTTAGAGAATTTACCAGATGGGACGCCGTCTCGTCCTTCTGCGAGCATGTCATATTTGCGAAGGAGGAGGCGGAGCGGGAGTGTGAGCGGACGTCTTTGCTTCGCTCCTGCCAAATGAGGACGCACCGACGCCGGATGGCGGACTTCGACCTTCGGCCACGGTAAGCGGGCAGCGCGGGACCCCTTGAGGTATAGGGGTTCTTACTCACCCGCAAATGCCGTCGAGACGAGAGCGCGAGTGTTCCGCGCACGCTCATCTCATTCCCGTGGGGCGCGTTACAGCCCGCCCCACGCCAGGAAAAGACCTAGGAGATGCCGGGGGATAGTCCCCCGGCAATGGAAGAGGCCTCGTGAGGGAGGCCCCCGCCTGCCAAGGCATCGCGGAGCTGGGTATCCCATTTACCCGTAGCCCTGGCATAAGGCGCAGGACAGAACACCCAGGGGTTTTAGTGGGTAGCCCTAACTGGGGAGTGCAATACCATGGCACCAGTTTTGACTAGGCACACTAGTGCCACCCGCGATCCGGCGAATCTCACACACGGGTCGCGAATTATCCCCCCAGGCTTCTCTGTCTGTCGCAGCTTAGTCCTTAAACGGACTTCCCCTGGCCAGAAAAAAGTTACATTGCATTAAATATTTATGTTAGTGCTATTTGCCCCCGGAAGATTCACTTTCTTTCTTCACATTTTATATCGCAAACTATCCTATCACCCGGCATGAAAAGTATTTATGTCCATTTTCGGTATTAAAACTACATTTAAACAAAATTACAGCAAAACCGATCCAGTACTTACTCCTAGTAGTTTTTCGGTGAAAGCTTAACAGTGACTAATGATTGGCTCCCATACAAACTTTCATCCTCTATTTCAAAGCGATCTAGTTATATTTATCTCTCCTCCGTCATATATCTGTAAACTTCATAAATGACAAAAATGATCAAAGTTTATAATTTTGCAATAGGTTCTCAACTTGATTGGTATTTTTTTTTATGTATGTACACCGATTACGCTGAGATTTATGATCCGATTTACGTGATTCTTCTTTAGTTTGATGCGGAATAGTTGCCATTTGGTCCCCTAAAAATTTAACATAGTTTGCATTTTATGAACATTTTTTTATGTTTTTTTTCCGTTTCCGTTTCTTGGGACTTATATTTTTAAGGCGCGCGGTACCTTTCGTAGACCTACCCATAGCCAGACACTAAAAAGTAACAAATAAAAAAAAAACTTCGTTTAAAAAACCGACTAAAAAATAACTTATTTCTAAAGCTATTTTTAATTATATCTTATTTTTAATATATAGGTATATTATGTAAAACATCTTGAAGTCAGTCGAAGTAAAACATAAAAAATACTATATTTTGAAAATTACTAAGCACCGACTTTAAGATTTTTTACATAATATATATTAAAAATAATATATCATAATTAAAAATAGCTTTAGAAATATTCAATTTTATACTTTTTAGTTTTTGAAGTCGATTTTTTTAAACGAAGTTTTTTTCTTTGAAGTTTTCTATAACACCTGTCACTTTACTCTCTACTGTGTCATTGGCAAAATCAATTGCGTTGGCGCCATTTGGACCAAAATGATAGAAAGAATAAACGAACAAGAAACGCGTAGCTTTACATTTAGTTTATAGACACATGTTACGTAGTCTCAATATAATCAAAGTATCTATCTCCATCTGGTGTTTCTACATAATCCATGATATTGCTTTTAATCATTTATTATCTGTTTATTGTGGCTGATAAAATATAGATCCGCTTAACGGTAGCAATCAGTAATGAGTCAATATTAGATATCTCTAAAAATATACTGGATACGCATTGAGTTATAACATATGATCTAAGTGTATACGATTAATTATGCAAAATCTTTGATTTTTTCAAGTAATCAGGACGTGTTGTTTTGTTTACACTATATTTTTGAGTACCTACCATTAATTTTAATTTTCATTATTATTGGTATCTAACTTTGTATGTATATACTTATTCTATTTGAAATTTTTATATTAGCACCGAATAGTATGGGGAAAGATGCCAATTATTTTAATAAGATTAATTAAACTCTTAATTAAAAATCTAAAAGTATACAACATTACTTAACGTATTTTATTCTATTTCTGATTGAGTGATTTATCTTTCAGAAGAAATAAATCAATATACTATAAGCGGAGTGTCTATTTATTCGTTAAAGTAACAAGTAGGTACAGTTGCATAATCAAAATATTCTCCGTATTCGATGTACGAGAGGCAATACCGCAGTTTTGGTCCAATGATTGCATAATATACATAGTCTAATTATTCGTCAGATCATTTCCACGCCTGCTATATACCCAGTGCCGGCTTTATCTATAGTGCAGGGTGTGTGGCGCACAGCGGCACAGGGTTAGGGGGCGTCGAACGCCGCTCACAACACCTCCAAAAAGCATGCGTCGCTCGCGGCGCCAACGCTCTCAAAGTCCAACGCCAAGTTATGGCGAACGCCGGGTGCGGCAGCAAAACAAGGCCTGCCACGAGCAACTCTTTTACTCTATACAATAACTTTTGTTTCAATGTTAAATCAAACTTAAAACAGATATTTAAAGATTATATTCGCGTAGTGCGGTATTATCTTTTAAACCCTTCCTTCCTAAAAATACTTTTTACTCGTGCTAAGCACGAGCCGAGCCGCTAGCACTCTGCGGCTACATGATATCCAGGATCTCAAAAGCTTGTATTTAAAAACTTCTTTTTTTCCTAATTTCCGTTCACTGGAGAAAACATAACTAAGTATTCCATATACCTATATCCCAATAAAATTTCCTAATATAGCCAAACTAACAGAAATTTCTATAATACACATAACATAAACATGAAAACTGAATAATTAAAATGAACAAGTTGACGGTAGGCTAAACATTACTTATTATTGACACAACGTCTTTGTTTTCCGTGATCACGGCTATTAAAAATGGCCAAAACTTCCGTAGACAAAAAAAGTTAAGCTTTTGATGATGAAAGTTTACATTCTTTTTTTTAAATCCAATATTGGATAATATACTTGACATATTATATTGGGAACATTCCCAGTAATGGGAATTATATTTCCTACCTGTGAATATATCGAACAATATAATTGTTTCTAATGTATGTTTATGTCGATGAGTTATAGTTTTTCAATGTTACAAAAATTGTTAGAAGGCCAAATCTATAAGTATATATAATATTATAAATTTCTAAACATGCCGTATCTGTACATTGAATCTAATAAAAAAACTGGAATAAACTATATAAACGACGGAGAACAATTTTTTTACATTTGTCTGTTTGTTCCGATTTCAGGTAACAACTACTTGGCTGATTTCTATGCGGTTTTCATTGGTCGACAGCAAATTCTTAGATTTAAAATCTGCGCTACTTTTTTTCCTGGGAATTCCGCGGGATTTTTTCTGAGAATGATTTAAAATGGCCAGATTAAAAAAATGGATTCCAATGTGATTTTTTCACTAATCGATAGAAAATTTTATGTAATAAAACGTGTGAACTTTTTTATCCCCGGAGAAATTTCCCGGGAGCGGTTTGAAGTTGTTCGGGTGCATAAAAATTAGCTTACTCCGACACAATTTTCACTAAAACGATAGCTTACATCCTTTTTTAAATGCTAGGGTACTTTATGTCACTTGAATCCCATGGAAATTTGAAGTCAAACATGGATGAAGTAGCGGACATATCCTAGTAGATAAATACTTATTAACTGTACGTACTAATTTATACTAGTATCTATACTATACTACTACTCTGTTGCTCGTGCCTACCCCGCAAGGGAACTGGCGTGAAGTTATGTATGTATGTATGTATGTATGTATGTACGTACTATTTTATTTCAAAAGCAAATTTGTCGACAACCAAGCGCTTTAAGATTTTATCGAAGCACGATTGATAAAGTCATTTTGAATATGACTACGGATATAATTTTTGTATATGGGATAGCTACTTTCTTCATCAGTCATACGTCAAATTGCCTGTACAATATTTTGCATTCGGGCGGCCTCCTTGATTGATATCTCGCAAGACAAGCGCTTTCTCTCCAGAGATAATACGTTGAGTTTTGATTTATAATTATTATGTCTCTCCGAAGCGTCAGCATTAGTTAATTTCTTCTGCTATAGGCGAGTAATCGAAATAAATGAGATTGAAATTAGATTGGGCTTGACGGGCGATGGCGCGCAGTAATTGCCGTGCAGTGCGGTTAAGTGCGGCCGCGGCACCTCACCTCAGTTTGGTCTGCGCCGCCAAACAGGCCGCGTGGTAACTCCTCTACATAAACAACAAAAAATGTACCAACAATAATTATGACTGAAAACTCCCATACTTAATCGGCAACGGCGTCGCCAGTGACCTTTGCACGTCTTTTGGTTTAAAAATGACAGAAGAGCAGGAGCAATGCGACTCGTTTAATTCATGGGAACTAAACGGATTGAACTCCTTGGATCTCTGGGATTACACGGTTGAGTTGGAGTGCCTGCAAGGAACCGAAGGTTAGTGTGGCAAGGCTTTGTGAGAGGCACGACTTTGTTGCCCTCCTAGTTACCGTTTTACACCACAATTTGTAACGCACGAAATAAGACTAAAAAAGTTTTTTGTTTCAATAAAATGCGATTGCATTATAAATGCCGCGTGGTCAGTGTTGCTTGTTTCTTATAATATTTTCGGGTATATTGTGTAACGCAAACTATTGATGTAGGTAATTTAGAAGTTTTATCAACACTGTTAAATTTAGCTAAATTCCTCTTAAAAAAGAAAACTGTACTTTCCAAAACATTCTTAAGAACTTAAGATACTTACATATCTTAAAATGGGTGCGGTATAGTTATAGGACGCATTTCTTTATTATTTGAGATATAAAGTGAATTTTGGGTGGTTACTTATAAAAAAAAATAACCGCGAAGGCTAAGGCGAAAAACGTTCGGATCTGTTCATAATAAATAAATGCACCCTATAAGTATACACTACCCCTTAAAATGACTCTGGTTCGATAATGGTAATAGTGATTGCTCTTAAGCCAAACCTTGTGGCCTGTGTAGAAGAGTTCTCATATACTGCGCAGCCTTCTGTAGCGAATCTAGATCAACTATTATAAGTGTATGACGAAAGGTAGTGGTTAAAGTTCGAAGATAAATGATTTTATTATCCAATATAAAATAAAAATGAATACAACAATAGTACATTTTTGTCTTGTCGTCTTTTTTCTTGTCTTCAATAAAATTATTCATACAGTTTAATTAACGGTATCTTCAAATCTATAGTCAAGTCACATTGAAACCTGTAATTAGTAATACCGTTACTTTTCCATTCTCTAAGGAACCGAAGTGTATATTATAGCACTTAATGGCAAAATCGTACCATTTTATAGATAAGAGGCTTACACTATTATCTTGATAAATAATGACGTATATAATCAACTAGTACGTATTAAATTATAGGTCGCTTCCAACTCTATTTGAAACCAGTGAAAATGTAAGATGCCTGCGCACTCTACAATTGTTTTGGTCAAAAAACTGTATTATACAAGCGCTTAATAGTTTGCTGACGATTTTAAATAGTCTTGGAACAGACTTTACAATATACATTTAATACGAGAAAAATTAAATAGTGGACAATCTGAATATCTAAATTTAGTGGCGAATCCTCTGTGCAAGTCACAGAGCACAGAAAACTCTTTTGTACATACAACTCTATGGATACTCCTTTTTGGAAATGTTAAAGCACTAGTCTTATCTTCATATATTTTATTCTAAGACAGCGGTCCACCTCCAGCAAAGTTTCCCTTTGACAGCGATCAGTGTTTTTTATTTTACCTGTACATAATTTTTACCATATTACACAACACTAAATAGTATAATAATAAATAGGTTCGTTTATAAAACACATTTTTAATTAAATATTGATCACACAATTCTCAGTGGGTATTTATGGTGCAAACCCCAAGGAGGCGCTGGCGTACTTGAAGACCCGCAGAATGCGCGGTATTGTTTTTCTTAATTAATTTTCGAAGGACAAAAATCAAATTAATTAAGGTGCATTATTAGTGTATATGTGGCAGAGAGATAGTATCTGCATTCTGCACAAACTTCACGACAGACATAGCTACTTGATTGATGCTTCATGTGAGCTAGCCTGGTCAAAGAACTTGTGCACGCAGCGTGGCTGTGTTGCCATTCAATGAGGCAACGAGTCCAGTCTTACGTAAACTTCCCTCCTGTGATTCTAAAAACTATGTATTCTTTGTTTTTAGTTTTATAAAGATATCATATTACATTATTTTAATGTTATAACAAACTCATCATCAGTATTTCACTCGTTTTCGTAACCACATATACTAAATTATAACATTTTATTGCACTGAGACCGCTTTAAAAGGTCTATAAACACAAAATTGCTATATAGCCACCCATATAAAACGAATGTGCAAGTTCCTTATGCATACCTTGCGCAATAATGAATGAAAGTAAATATTACGTGTCTTTATAGTAAAATAGTGTAATTAACTTTTATAATCCATAATACAATTTTTATAAACATAACATTTTTAAAACATGAGACGTTGGCTATCAAGCAATACGGTAATGTCTCTATATCTTGGTCAATAGTCAGTATTTTCAAACGGATACGATTAAAGTATTTGGTAATTTGGTAGATAATATCAGACTTCACAAACGTCGTTTGAGAATTTCTACAAAAATGAAATTGATCGCAAGGAAATGTATTTATTTAAGCACGGAAGCCGCCAGGATTAATATAAAATAAATAATTATACAGACATGAATATTATGTATATAAATGTAATGTCAAATTCAAATGGGAAGAAAGACGCGAGGCTCAGCTTCCTGTGCATGCTCAGCGTTCACAGAAAAGAGTAGAGGAGGAATATGCTCCTCTAATTTTCTCCTGTGAATTCAGTATAATTTATTGACAAGGTGATGAATAAAATTGGACAGCAACCTAGACGCCTTCAGTTACAGAAACTATGATCTCAACATGGATTTTGGACTTTTCTTGACGCTTCTTCTCCTTTGAACAGCGATAACACGTTGCGAACAGGTGTATATAGAATACGAGGTAGATTTAAATTTTGGCTTATATGTATAACCTTTAAAAAGTGTTCTCCAGTGGAACTTATTTTGAATAAAAACATTTGAATTTGGATTCAATCCTCTTTTGGATTTTCCAATCGTGCAAGTAGTAATTATAGTATATTTATTTTAATTTAAATCTATGGTTAATTCCAGAAAAATAGATGTTCGATGAATATTATTGGTCGTTACACCGTCGTGCAAGACCCACATGCGGCAAAACTACCACATTATCGACTTATAAGTTTCATTGTTAGTTTGTCTGCCTGGAGTCGTCGCACTCTGTATATTATATGGATCAATGAAAATGGACCCCTATTATTTTTAAAGTATACGTAGTATAATACACTACGTATGGTTATATTAGGTACTATGGACATATAATGAAGAGGGATGAAAGTCACGTAACAAAAAAAATGTAAAACTGCAAGATTGAAAGGTACAAATGTAAAGGTAGACAAAAAAAGAGATGGATGGATTGTATGAAGGATGATATGATAATGTGTGGTGTGACAGAGGACGTATGTCGGAATAGAAGAGTATGGAAGGAAAAGATATTGTGCCGACCCTAAATAATTGTGGAGAAGGAGAAAGAAAATAAGATGTTAGATTACTATACTTATGTTATAGGTTTAGATTTATTATCTATTTATTTCATATTTACAAGTGTTGACAAATACACTTAAAAACCAACGCCGTCAATTTTTGGTTCTAATATTATTTTACATGGTTCGTTGGGTATATAATTCTTAGCAAGTTTGTATAAATAATTAACACAAGGTTATTTCAGTTCTGAACATACAATAAGAAAAGTGTAAAACACTAAGCACAGTAATAAGTGTTACAATCAGACGGATTTCCTCATCAAATCAGTTTTATCTTGATCATGATTGGTGCTCCGTAAATGAATATTTTTTAACAAATGCCAACTCATTATTATTTTACTAAATTAATAGGATATTGAGAGATATAATTAATTGAGGAATAGAATCATACTTAACCGACTTGAGTTTGTCACGAACTAAATGTTATTCTGAGAAGCGCATTAAAAAAATATTGTGAAATAAAATTTAATACATAACTATATAAAATATCTTTAATTTCGTTAGACGAGTACAATAGTTTTGTGTAACCAATATAATCAGTAACTACTACAAACATAATGACCTTAATTGCTATCAGTTCTTGGAACAAATTTTCTTAAGAGATACTGCGTGATAAAACTAATGAGGTGTCTTTGGGACACCTGGTTGGAACAAAGTTCTCCTAAAATGTCTTAAAAATTCTTAAAATTCTCAAAACGTCCTAAAAAGTGTTTATATGCATCGATAACTTTCGAAAACCATCGAAGTAAACTAAGAAGTTTATCAAAAAACTGTGTATAGAAATAAACAAACAAATTGTATCAAAAACAGCATATATTACACTAATGGATATTATTTTAGACCTTATGTTATTACAATAAAGTTTGAAAATCTGTAATAAAACAAGTGTCGGAAAAAAGTCTTATTACACTTTTTTCGGTCTCGCTCCCATCCGCTCAGAGCGTGTAACGCGCGCTAAGGAACTTGGTTCCAAAATATATTATTATACTTATTGCTTTTTCCAAAATAAGTTTCAAAAAAATAACATCATCATGTCGCACGCTTAAGAAAAGCAAGAAATAACTCAAAAATGTGTGTCTTTGGAGATTACATTATAAAACGTAAGAACTTATCATAAAGAATGAATTCGCTTCACCTACCGCGCAATTTGACCATTGGCTGGCGAAATATAAGATTGTCTCTCTTTTTTCCACTGACTACTGCGACGAGTGACGCAAACATATTGTTTCAAAGAAATAAATAAACCTCAATAAATCGCTTTAATTAATAACAGGTGAGACTTATTTATCATATTGTTTTATTTGTGAAGTAAATTAATTCACTACTTATTTCGCTTTTGAAAAAAAAGCATACTTGGTTCGCTAGTATATTTCAACTTAGTGCAATTTAGTTTTAATTGTCTTAAGAATTTGTTTATATTTTTAATCATAAAGTAAAATAAGTATGAAGTAAAACTCTTCTTTTTCAAATTACTTTTTAGTCATTATCAAGAAATACATACATACATACATAACTTCACGCCAGTTCCCTTGCGGGGTAGGCACGAACAACAGAGTGCCATTTAGGCTTATTCTTACACACCTCACTTGCCTCTTTGACAAGAAATAAACTTCATTTATTTTACTTGAACATAAATCCTTGCACAGACAGGTAAAGACTATTCGACAACTTGAAGCAGTTTTGATTTGTAATTTATTCTTATAATAAACAAAGAACAACTCGTAATAGGCCATAACTTTAAACGCTCATTCCCAAAAAACGCAAATTTAGAGTTAATTCCTTGTTTTTTTTAAGCGTGCATATCATTACAATGGCAAATCAGTGGATGCTTGTCATCTTTACCTTCCCTTACCCTCCATAACTCGCGGAATACCTCGCACTTGCCTGATTTTATTGAAATAAAACAACCCAGCAAAATATCGTCTTACAAGTTCTCCGAATTTACTTTGAAATTAGATATAATTTTATCAATTTCAATTTAATTATAAGTTATCTATTGTCGAATTTATTCTATTTTAGTTGTTGTTACTACTGTAGGTAAAATGATTACAAAACATTTGGGTTGGCATTAGAAATATTAAGGGTACAAAGTCATAGGTCACTTAGTTTCATTACATGTTACTGGTTAAACTACTTAATTTATTCTTGCATCTATTCAATTGACTTGATTATTACGACTTGAATGACTTTAATTATAGCAATACAATGAAATAGCGCCTGACTTCGTGTTGACTGACTCTAATAGTTATAATTATAAAGAAACGATAAATTGTTACATGGTTCTAAAAGTGAAAATGGAATTTCTTATTTAGAATTAACATTTTAATATGCAAATGAATGTTATATAAATGATTAATATGTGCGAGTTGATGACAACCAATGATAAAATTAATTCATCAGTTTAATGGGAAGAACCTTAAAGAAGTCTGCAAACTTACTCTAACTCAACATGAATAAGACTGCTAAGTGTTTATCATGTTTATAAATTTTATGTGCCAATAATTTTTCTATCTTATTATTAGTAAGTACTAACTTTTTCTTTAAGGAACGATTCTATCTCTAAACAAGACTATTCTTGTCATAGGAGATTTGATACCCGTACTTTTCCATAAAGCTTGTTTCACCACATATTTAGGATGTAGTAGTACCAACCATTTGTATGGGAAATAATACAAAAAATGTACAAAATAACATGTAGAAACATAATATATTAAGCGATTTGACTTAAGTAGTATGTATCAGTAGGTATCTGAATTTTGTCAAAGTTCATTCCTAATTATGTAAATATTTTTAGTTTACAATAACATAACATTATAGATATTATAATACGTTGAAGAATATTGAAATTAATTCAACATTAACCCCCTTATTAGTAGTGGTTATACAAGATTTAGAGGCTCGTTAAAAAAGAGTTAAGATGTTGTTCGTAATTGTATTCTAAATGCGCTTTATGAATAATACTTTTTAAAATATTTCTTAATGAGCCTATAAACCTCGTATAACTATTATGAATAAGGGAGTAAGACTTTATGAGAAACACTGAGCATAGGTTGCAATTATCAGTAAGATACCCAGAAAACATTACCTCATTTGATTAACGTACTAACTCGTTGTCCAGGATGCTTAATCCGGACAACGAATCAGTGATCGAAGGGCTAGTGTATACCGGCCTTTTGATCACATGAAGAATCGATAAAGAGAACTCTCTACAGAGACTCATGGTCTGAGGATCCCAGGATATAAAGCTCTTAGCAGCGAATGGCACAAATGAGCATCTCCCACTGAGCTTTGTTTATTACGACAATCTTATAGCCAGTTTCTATATATTATACCAACCGTTCGTTTACCTTAGTATCGGTTAAAATTTGACATCAAATCCATACAAGCAATGTCAAATTTCTACCGATGGTAAGGCAAGGCAATGAATAACGAGATATAGGAAACGGCCATTAACAGTCGCTACCTTTACCTTTGCTATGAAACAACACCAAGGTAATTTTAATGGGTATCTGACAATCATCCCGAACTTTTTACTATCTCACTGTCACTGCTTATCTGCAGATAGTGGAAAGTGCATTAAGTGCATATTAATATACCTCGAGGAAAGAAAATGCTTCGTGTCAAGAAGGGTCAATAAAGAAAGATGATCGGTATAAAGATTTTAAACCCACTATTTTTCATACATACAAGTTATTACATACTATTGCATTTAAGTAGAAGATGACGCTTTCCACTTTCATGGTACTTATAAATCATTAGCTCAGCCATATTGTAGTGATCTGAATATGATTGTTCCGTGAAAGTTTCATATCATATTACATCTGATCGTGTTCTCTGTTATTTAAGTTTAATACAGATCCGGTGAGAGTTACTCATTGTTTACTCGAATTGAAATTTCAAATCTTTACGACAAATTGCTTATTATACCATTGCTTTGCCTCTGTGACTAATTGTATTTTGCACGGAGAGCTCAATAGCGTTGTGCAAATTATTAAACTTGGATTAACAATCTTAATTAATTTATATAATATAAAATGGATCATTGGCCGGTGCCTATATTTTACTAATCATTCACTTGCCTTACCATTGGTAGAAATCTGATAATACTTGTATGGAGCTTATGGCAAATTTTAACCAGAGCAAGGCTACAGGCGGTGCTAGACCAAATATAGACAAGACATTTTTCATTACCCGGTCAGAAAGAAAACAATAAATAGAATGAGATATGAGTTTTATTGCTAATCAAATGTTGACAAAAATTACATAAACAATGACAATTTTAACCAGTAGCATAGAAGAAAAATACTATATTTTTTCCAGAACAGTAATAAGGTAAATGTTCGTAAAGAAAGAAAGAAAAAGATTTATTGACTTCAAAAAGACGACGCTATACATAAAAAACACATAATACATTCACAATTTTTTTTACACAAAACAAAAACATATATAATAAATAAGGCTTCTACATCGAGTTTTTTAGTCAACGAGGTCAGCAACTCAGTATTGTGCTGCATGGAAATTTTAGTAAGATATACGTATAGGCTAATAAAATAGGTAAATAGGTACCTGTTTCACTCAAATGACGCTGGTCGTGTAAGGGACGATAAGCATGCACTGCTTAGGCAGTTTTTATGAGTAAAAAAAAACATGAAATAAAGGCTTGCACACTACACCGTCGTGTGTGGTGTACAAG
The DNA here is from genome assembly GCA_019925095.2 of Dendrolimus kikuchii. Classification (NCBI taxonomy): domain Eukaryota; kingdom Metazoa; phylum Arthropoda; class Insecta; order Lepidoptera; family Lasiocampidae; genus Dendrolimus; species Dendrolimus kikuchii. Next base: position 8,159,570 of record CM034392.1, read on the forward strand.
TGTGACAATATAACAATATTTATTAATAACTTTTTTAATAAAACCGATTATCGGTTTAATGCTTTTTTTATGTAAGAAAAAAATAGGGGACGTTTGTCAGCTAAAGGTGTCCCATAGATGGAACCCTACATTGTATGTAGACTGCTACGCACTTATTTCTAGTATTGCAAAATAATACCCAGGTAATTTTTATAATTGATATATTTTTATATTATTCACAGATTTGAAATATCTATGGTAACCTCGCTAAACACCAATTATCGCGCCTAGAACGTAATGTGCATCAAATGGAAAATTACATTACAACACTATAAAATCTTAAGGTTACTGACTCACTCATCTTACCGTAAAAAGTTAGACGGCAAGTAAAAAATGTTCGTACGTTCAAGCTTCGTTTTTAATTCAATCCGTAAAAACAATTTATTACGTTATTGCGTATCTAGTAATTGCCATACAATTTATTGTTATTATTACATATAATATGTTAAAAGAAACTTACCGAAAAAAGGAATATTAAGGTGTTTTGGGCATATAGAAAATATAATATAATAGAATACAAATAGATACTTATTACCTCGGTGTGACGAATCTAGATCCAAAGGCAGTTGGTAAAGTTGTTGTTTATAATAAATAGGTTTTAAATAGTTTTAATAAATTAAAGAGCATTTATCGCAAACAGTATGAATGAATGAAATTATTTGTTACTTACCGTTTGCATTATGCAATATGTGTAGTAAAATCTTTAAAATAGTTCAAAAATTAATTGCAAATTTGAATTAATTCAACCCAGGAGAATACAAGCATTAGCAATGTAACTGTAATTAACACATCGCGTGCAAACACGTCTAACTAAACGTATTATGAAATATACTTGTAAGTTAAGGACTTGTTTAATAGTATCGTAATCGCATTTCCTCAATTTTAATGCACTGCGAATAATTATTGCACGAGCAGCCACCTTGTAATTTCTCAATGTCTCGGGCAAAACTAAATTATAAATTTCCACAAATGGAATGCATGTTGCAACACTATCTTGCTAATTTTACGCGACGTATATAGAAGTTTTTGGAGCGAAAAAAATCAATTTTCATAACAAATAACAACTTCATAACATATTAATTCTATGTCTCTATTTAATAAATCGGTAAATAATAATTAAAAAGAAATCTGGCAAGTGCGTCGTTATGTATACAGTACATATCTTAGCACTCATTCTTAAACATCTCAGTATTCTTATGTATTATAATTAATTGCTATTTATTCAGATAAATAAGTTTGCATCCAGGTGTGTACTACTTGATCGGTCACTTAAATATTAACTTCTCTGCCATTGCAAAAAGTTGATAAATTTCTTCGTCTAAATTTCTAAACTATTAAATTGATGTAATGCATCAATATTCAAAATAATAGTGTTATAGACGTAACATAAGGAACGTAATGTTTGTTTTAAATTAAAACTGGCTTCTGTAATTATATATAATTACATTTGACCTTTAACATTTCATAAATCACAATTTCTCCAAAATTATCTACCGTCAGCTTTCATCTACGTGTATGCGAAACAATCTATTGACCCCAATTTTATGAATTAAGTATATTTTAACGTTTTGCTCTCAACAAGGTTAGCAACTTCTTATTCTTTTACTGCCTTTCAAGTTGCAATCGCTGTAGGTTTTTGTGTCGTTAAATGCGTGTTGTGGTTGACACAGTGGTAATATGCAAGTTAGTCGTACGATGACTAAGCGTTTGGTTTTGAGACATTGCGGCGTCGTCGGGCGGTCAATTATCTGTACGACGTCCTCATGGCGGTGTCGCAACCAGAAACACGGCCACCGGTCACCTGTGGATTTAATGACTCGGTAGATTTTATAAGATACTAGGATATATCCGCGACATCGTCCACGCTGGACTTGAAATTTCCGCGAAAGTCTGGGGACACACTACATTGTGTCCCAAGACTTTTAAAATCACACCATTTAAAAAAGAATCGTTTTAGTAAAAACTATGTCGGAAGAAGCTAACTTTTATGCACTCGAAGAACTACAAACCGCTCCCAGGAAAATAGCCGTGGGATTCCCGGGACAAAAATGTCACACATTTTATTGTATATAATCTAGCCGTTTTAAATAAATCCCAGAAGAATTTCCACGAGAAAGATCAGCGAAAACTGCATCGAAATCTGCCCAGTAGTTTTTATGTGAATCCCGAACAAACAGAAAAACAGGCAAGAAATCTAAAAAAAAATGCATCGTGTTCTCCATCTTTTATATAGTCTATTCCAGATATTTTTAAATAGCTTCAATGTACAGAAACTGCATGTTTAAAATTTCAAACTTACAAGGTATAATTTACACGAACACCTGCAAAGTAAAGCTTATATACCTTTTTGACCTGACTTTATACAAGCGATTTTGTGAAATAAATGGTGAAAATGTTCTTTTTCCTAGTGGCTGTTACCTGCAGCTCCACTCCAATCATGTGTTCAAGGTGTCACCGGCCCTTTGGAAGCGGCTCACGGAAGTAGGTATGGTGAGGGTAGACCTACAGAACCTGCACGTGACAGACAGGTCGCCACTAACGCAGTGCACCATCTGCCTGGGCTTCGGGCATGGCAAAAAGCTATGCACGGAGACCCAGGTGATGTGTAGCCACTGCGGTGGCCCCCACACAAGAAAGGAATGTGAAGAGTACGCGGTGGATGCGCCACCCAAGTGTAAAAATTGTGTTAAGGAGAAAAGGGCAGAGGCAGGACACAACGCGTTCAGCGAGGCCTGCCCAGTAAGAAAAAGATGGGATGAGATAGTGCGCACAACCGTGGCTTACTGCTAAAACGGTGACCGGTGACAACAAAATAGCAATGGACCGGAAGCAGCATCTCGCTGATACAATATTGGGACACATGTAAACACGGTAGTAATACCGCAACAGACAACGAGGGCTGCCTACGGTCCCACTATTTTGCGTGGAACCGGAAGCTGAATTAGACAGTAGGATGCTTCGCATGGGGAACCACATGATTTTGTGGTGGAGACAGAACACAAGTCGGGTACCTGCAACTGAGACACACAGAGGACACGATAAGATACACAAAACACACATCGCGAAACACAACTACAAAACACAACCAACATAAACCAACATTCACTATTCATAGCAGGAAAACACACAAGCAAACACAGACATTAAGATACACACACGATGTAACAAACTACTTTTAGTGTTAAAAGCAGTTGGTTCACGTAACACAAAGCCATGCACAACATAAACATGCACTAAAAGACGGTTTGACACATGCAGACACAAGCACACATAAACAACGCAAATAAAACATATATAAACACATATAAAACACAAAGATACTTACCAGTTGCAGCCGCCCGCAGGTAGTAGACAAACCTGTAACAAAGTTAAATAGTAGTACATAAATTGAGGAATACATATATATGAACCAGTAACATAGTATAGTAACATAAAAGTGTATAAAAAAAATGAACACTGCAGATATATACTTAAGTATATTTACTGTCAGCGTCAGACACAAGAAAATTAGTATATATATTGTAAGCAAAATAAATAGACTAGATACTACCACAAGATGTGAATTTGCACGTCAAATATATAAAAGAAAATAGAATATAAATAGAAATATATAAGAAATAGGCTAATAGTTACTTAGATAAATAGGTATGCAATAACGGTGACTACAAATGTATTATTATAGAATAAAAATGTATTTTCCAAATTTAACGAAATAACCAATAGATTGTAAAAGAATTTAGTTGTAGAAAATCATGTAAGATAAGGATAGATATACATAAGAAAAGATGTAAATAGCACCTAAGGCATTTTTGTAAACAAAAATTAAAAATAAATAAAATCAACCATTTTTTTTGCCTGGGGGAATAATTCGCGACCCGTGTGTGGGATTCGCCAGATCGGGGGTGGCACTAGCGCGCCCAGTCAAAACTGGTGCCACGCTATTGCCACTCCCCAGTTAGGGATACCCACTAAAACCCCTGGGTGTTCCGTCCTGCGCCTTATGCCAGGGCTACGGGTAATTGGGATTCCCGGCTCCGCATGCCCTGGCAGGCGTGGGCCTCCCTCACGAGGCCTCTTCCATTGCCGGGGGATTAAATCCCCAGCGTCGTCCATGTCTAGTCCGGGCGTGGGGCGGTCTGTAACGCGCCCCACGGGAGGAGAAATGAGCGCGCGCGGAACACTTGCGCTCTCATCTCGACGGCGTGTGCGGGTGAGTGAGAACCCCTATGCCCCAAGGGGCCCCACCCGCGCCGCCCGCTTACGGTGGCCGAAGGTCGAAGTCCGCCCTCCGGCGTCGGCGCGTCCTCCTTTGGCGGGAGCGGAGCAATGACGTCCGCTCACGCTCCCGCTCCGCCTCCTCCTTCGCAAGCATGACGCGCTCACAGAAGAAAGAGACGGCGTCCCATCCGGGTTTGCTCCCGACCATGGTGCGAACCACGGCCGGGAGCGAGGTGTCAAATCCGGTAAAGGCGACGAGGTCTCGGCGCTGCTCTGTCCATGCTGGACAGTCCTGGAGTGTGTGCAGCGCCGTATCCTCGTCGCCTGTGTCACAGTGATGGCACCCTGACGTTAGCTCGCGGCCGAGGCGACACAGGTACCTCCCGAAGCAGCCGTGCCCCGAGAGGACCTGCGTCAGCCTGAACGTCAGGGTGCCGTGACGTCTATTAAGCCATTCGTGCAGGACGGGCCTCACCGCCTCGATGGTGGCGGGGCCCGCGCTGGGGCGTCGAAGGCGTTCTTCCCAGACCCCCACGGCAACCTGGCGGAGCTCCGACCGGCACGCCTCGATCTCGCGAGGCGCGGGTCTGGTGCCCCTGGCCAGGGCCTCTTTGCGCCACGTATACAGCGACGCTAGGACCCTGGCTTCCAGGTCCCATGGGGGGGATCCGGCGAGTAGCGAGGCCACTTCGAAGGACACCGTACGGTATCCTCTTATTGCTCTGACGGCCAATACACGCTGTGCCTGACGAAGCAGCGCAGCGTTTCGGGCCGTCAGGCGGTCCGCCCACACTGGGGCCCCATAGAGGGCCATGGAGCGTACGATGCCTTCGAAGAGTTTTCGACACGTGGCGTTCGGCCCCCCAATGTTGGGAAGCAAGCGCGATAGCGCACCCGCCGCCCCCTTGAGTCTGGGGAGCGCAACGCCACCTCCAGTCCAAGACGCCGGATCCTGCCTACGATAGACGACAGCCGTGCCTAGAAGGCACGCCTGTCGATGGGTCCTCCCGCGTGCGGCGATCAGCGTGTCGTCTGCGTAACATACGACGCTGACGCCCGGGAGGACCCGACACCTCAATATCCAGTCGTATGCGATGTTCCACAGGAGGGGACCTAGAACCGACCCCTGTGGAACACCGCACACCATAGCTCGCCGATTCCATCCCTCGTGGACCGGGTAGATGACGGCTCTTTCACATAAATATGCCCCGACTATTCGGCGGAGGTAGGACGGCACCCGGAAGTATCGGAGTACCTCCATGATGCACGGCCAGGGCAAGGAGTTGAAGGCGTTGGCGATGTCTAAGGACACCGCCAACAGGACCTCGCCCTGGGAAACTGCGTCCTCCGCCAGGCCTCTCAGGCGCATGACGGCGTCGATTGTGGAGCGCTCCGTGCGGAAACCGAACTGGTTGTCCGCCAGGTCCGGCCCCGTCGTCGATAGATGCTGGACGAGGCGGTCTACGATGATACGCTCAAATAAAATCAACCATTCCCAACCCATCCCAACCCTAACCAACTCCTAGCACCAACTTTACCCAATCCTGGCAACAAACATAAAAACAGCACCAAATATACCCGTATCCACCCCCTCTGAACCTACCTAATCACACAACCCAGAGTAGTCGAGTTTGCATGCAATAAAGAAAGCTAAAAGATAGGAAAAGACAGAAACCTATAAATAGCAAAAAAATAAAAATAGAAAAGATAATCTCCGTCATGTCCTAAGATGGAGAAACCGGGGTCTACAAAAAAAAAAAAAAAAAATCATGTGGATGATTTACTTGGCAATTTTTTCAGTTACAATTATCGTGTAGTAAAGTAAACCACCGTGATAAAATCGGCACATTCAAATAACAGATGTACAAAGTCCGACGATCGGCCTAGGAAAGCTTATTGGATTTACCACCTGTCCCCCTAAAATGAGGAAACCCGAGCCCAGTAGCCAAACACTATTGAGCTGGTGTTGTAACTAATATTATAATATTGTTGTAGTCAACAATATTTGACAACAACTTTATTCAGAAAAAAGCAAATTAATGTTATCTTCACAGGTTTCTGAAATATTTACTTTCTTTACATAGAAGCACTTTTTCTTAAAAACTTGTGACGTTTCTTCGTTACAGATTTGCAGTTAGCAGCGGAACTCGGCAAAACCCTATTAGAGAGGAACAAGGAGCTCGAAACAGCGCTACGTCAACACCAAAATGTCATCGAAGATCAAACGCAGGAAATCGAAGTAAGTTCAAGTTCATTGAATGTTTTAACGTTACATATACATTACATTACATATATAAGATAGTCACGTGAGTACGAGGTAGAAAAACTTCAAAATTGTCGCTTGGTATTGTGTATTCACATTAATAGTTTTTTGGGAACTACGTTGGTACTAGATACTGTAATTTAGCTTTTCTTAGAAGAGCCAAGTCGAATGAGACACCACAGTAGGTAAGGCACAGTATATTTTAGTGTAAGTCGTATCCAAATCAGCTAATTTATATGCATACTAACCAAACCACTCTTAGGAAAACTTTCCGTGGGATTACCAGGACACAAAGTATTCCGGTATTTAAAAAAAATTGTATCGTGGGATAAAAAGTATCACAGATATCATTTTAGAAAATTTGCTATCGATGAGTAAAAACATCGCATCGAAATCAGAAAGCTTTTTTTATTCTGACCTTTTTAAACCGTTCCCGGGAAAATTCCCGCGGGATTCCAGTATAAAAGGTAGCACAGAATTTAAGTCTGAGATTTTGCTCTCGATCAGCGAAAATCGAATCGAAATTGGCCTAGTAGTTTTTACGTAAATCCTGAACAATGAGACAAATCGACTAGCAGACAAGAAATCTAAAAAAAAATATCGGGTTCTCCATCGTTCATATAGTCTATTCCGATTTTTTATGTGTGTGCTTTTCATTTAATGCTAATTTAGCAATAAGTAATTCAATTTGAAATACAATTTTGATTTAGTATGAAATCATCTCGATTTGACTCTAATCACATTTAGAACACAGTTCGTTTTTCTAGACTGTTACTTTGTTTTGGAAACCTTGTCTGCTTAGATACATTTGGCGAGGTGGTTGTTAACGTAATATGGATGACTTGAATGCACTCATGTATTTGGCGTTCTTGGTGTGCCGATGTTTTTGGATAAGAAGGCTGATGCGAACTATTAGACTACCTTGGTTGTATCGATACTAATGATCACTTTCGATGTTCTTATCTATTTGACCATCTTGGCCGCTCCTTTCTATAAGTCGCTGACTGTACATATATCGTAGAATAAAAAGTAGACTTAATTTTTAAACCTTGTATGATTTTTGAAATTGACTGTTAACTACCTCAATGCGATATCAAGCTTATACAGGGCCGGATTTACCTTAAATGCCGCCCTGGAGCACCATGAAGAATACCGCCCTGTTATCTATGCACTGTAACTAAACTTCAAAATGTAAATATCCAATGAGAACTCGATTTTTAAGATTTGACATGAAACCAATATCTTCCCAATTTTTGAAAATCATTGATCTTTATAGCAGAAAGTTAAAAAATTTTTTGCTGGCACTCCAAATTTTGCCGCCCTCGAAAATTTCGCCGCTCTGGACACTAGTCCCTAGTGAGTAGTACCCCTAGTGTAAATCCACCACTGAGTTTATAACATATCAAACTTAAATAATAACATTGAATTCAAGTAATTTTATTTGCAGTAATAATTTGAACAACAGACGAAACTTTGTCTTTCGTAATATTCTGATTATGTATATTATTAATTTTATGATTACATATTCCCCGCCAAGCGTAAATATACCGGTTGTGATTAAAATGTATTAAAAATATAACAAAAACTAAGTACCGGTAACAAAAAAATTAATTAATCGTACAAAACATCCAAAAACTTAGTCGGGGATAAAAACTGAAGATAAATACCTGTAGGTATTTGATCTTTGAACGCATACTTTAAAAACTACTGCCATTGGATTTATCTACTTCAATGGCAGGTATTGTATGTTATTTTATTTGATTAGTATCATGGTCAAAATGGTACTCTTATAGTTCGTCATGTTCGTTCATTCGTCTATTGGTGTTATATAACTATATGAATCGCTATACAATATTGTAGTAAAATTTCGAAAAACTTAAAATCAGTAGTGGCCTCTGTAGATGATTCTGAAAAAAAAAATGCTTATAGGCGTATCGCGTATAGTTAGACTGGTTCGAAAAAGTAAGAACGAAGTTTCAAAAAGAGTTTTCTTCAAACCGCTTCCACTCTAACAAGAATTAGTTTCAACAATATGTATTGACTACTTTTTGCGGTAAGAGTTATTTTCAGTAACAATGTTTTTTTACTGATGAGTTGCCAAATGGCAAAAGTACTGGACGTCCGTCGTCACTATGTAACAACTTGTTTTGACCCAGATCCGTTGAATAGTTTTTGAGATATGAAGTATGTTCGATTGGAATGGTATTTTGGGATTCTGTAGCCAAATTATAAAAACAGCCGGTCGGTGCCTACCGAACCATTACGCGCGCGAACTGGACGCACATGACCAATTTTGTTCAGTTTTTTACCTCTAACGACCTTGTAACCTCTTCAGTACACTGCGCGAGAATAAATTCGCTAATATAGCTCATGAAATTACGATCACACCGGTTTTGAAAATCACGTATATCCAGGACCTCCGCCATGCCGAATTAGCGATTTTGTCGAATTATCAAACACTTAATTTAAGAAAAAACGCCAATTTATATTGTAACAGTTTTAAATTATTAATATTTAAACAAATATAACTTTTTTTTATCCTATCTGGTATGTCTGGTAGAGTTCGCTCTTCAGCAATAAGACTTTTGAATAGTATATTCTGCAAGTTCTCTGTAATATCCCTTGCCCCATCTGGGTTAGTTACTGTGGCCAGATGTGTCTTGTTTATAGCATTAAAAATACCGCACTTAATGACTAGTTACATTAGATTATACACATACTTTTGAATTTGTCAATGTTTAACGTCATTGACAATTAATAAATGGTCCCTAACATTATCCCTGATAGTGCAGATACAGAATGATGAACAATAAAGAGTTATCCATATTTCATATTTTTACACATAATCTCAATGTATGTTTAGACTCTCATGTTCGTACATAGCAGTTTTACATTTTCAGTACCTGACGAAGCAGACTGTCGCACTGCGCGAGGTTAACAATTCAAGACTGAGAATCTACGAACAACTGGAAGTAAGCGTACAAGAGTTGGAGCGGGCGAACCACAGATTAGCATCAGACCATGCGGCTGATAAGAAGCACATTAAAACGTAAGTCTTCTAATCTATTCATAATGTTGAAGTTGTTAAAATTATATCCGATTTAAGTAAAATTAAAACTACGATTGAAAGGAACAAAACCATTATCTACAGACGAGTAAAACAGAAAACACCTAATTAACATATAAAACAAAACAACGGTCTAATTGACTCGTATCTATAATAAGATAACACCAATTACTTAATTTGTCAGTGTAAGTAATAGCTATGAATGCTGTGTAATCATTAGAAAAAATTAAGCAACTTGCAAGAAAACCTACGCTCAAGGCAAACTGGTCTTGCACTTATGTTGTTTTAGTAACTCGCGATCGGTTGTTATCTCTCTATGTTAATTATAAAATGACGTTTCAATTAACTTGTTTATATGTATGTACCTATAAATTGGAACGACGAAAAATGTTATTGTAATTTATATAATTAAACGAGATAGTAAGATCAATTAATGCCATTGTTTCGAATCCAATCACGAAAGAATAGAACTGAATTTTTTTTATTCTTTGGCACCGAGACCTACGCTCAACATTCAATCTAACTTACAGTATTAAGGAATTATAGATAGAATACAATAAAAAGTTAAGATTCTCGCAAAACAGTATATCACAACGAAACTCAATGCCAATGACATCTAACAGATAAAGTAGAAATAACCAACACAGCATATTAAAGTACCTACTTAGAATTGTTACTTGCAGTCAAAGGCGTCACACGTTCTCTGTCTTTATACTATTCTTGTTTCATAACTAAGTAGTTATTTAAGAGGTCTTAATAGAGGTATAATCAAAGTTTTACACCTTAAAAAATATTATTATTTTCAGGTTGTGTTCAAATATCGAAACATTGGAGAACAAATGCGAAGAACTACAAAAGACTGTCGAAGATCTAAATACTCAGTTGGAGATTTACAGGCGAAGAGCCGAACGAAAACCAGATGATAGGCACAAAGAAAAGGAGATTAAGATCGTAGAAATAACACACCTAAAGAAAACCGAAATTGCCCCTGCACTCACGCCCAAGACTGTAATAGCACCCCTCCCAGAACTAACTAAGGAAGATGAAGATCTATTAAGGGTAAGCGATGAGTTACGAGAGAGCAAAGTGGCTTTCGCCCAGGAACAGAGGAGGGTAACGGAATTGGAAGAACAACTGGCTTCTATGGTCCAAGAGAATAACAGGCTACAAGAGCAGTTACGAAATTGGAACCAACGGGAGGATGAGCCCAAGTCAATGCATGAAGAGTTCTCTATTCTCGAAGAAGTCAGGTAAGTGTTTTAATATACTAAACTTTTGTTTATGCCAAAAATAAAAGCAGTATATAGGAAAAAAAATATTATGAGCGCTGAATCCAAGACACTTAATAACTTAAATATTAAGCATGCCTTACTTTATGGTAGATAAAAAAAATCACACTCAAGCTGTACTTAAATGAGATTCGTATTAATGAGACGAGTTCAATAAATAAAAGATGTCAATTAACTTCTTCCTCATTGTATAAAAGGACTACTACCATAAAAATGAATTCGTTCGAGTCAAGGTCCAAAAACTTATCTTTTGAATGTATTTCCTTGACTTGTGTTTTATGAACGTTTTCTCAAGCTTTCCCAATAATAATAATATTCTTTATTTTTAAAGACAAGGTCAGCTATGCATCAGATGCCTACGAGGTGTCGAAAGAGGTGATGACATGTCATCGATGATGGACGGAGATGAAGACGACAGGAGTGCAATCAGTTCTATCATCCTCCCTCAGTCTGGCCAAGACAGTCCAAGAGAGGATCTCGTCACAAACAAACTCGTCAAATTCGATGTAAGTACATTTAAAAATTTAATGCATGATGTTTCTTTATATAAATAATGCTTATTTTATTTTTAATATAGATAGTATTTTTTTGATACTATTGAAAATATTTCTTGCATATCTTTATATACCACTCTATTCTTAACACAATATGAGGTGCCTGTTAAACACACTATACGGAACAAGCAGGTTTTTTAATTGGACCTTGGCAAGGCTATGTACTAAACCTATATAAAATTTACTTTCCTAACTCTTATTTTTGTATAAATGTCTGTCTTTGACTATGTTAACTCACACTGCGATATTTGCAAAATAACTAACAATTAACCAATGCTAATCGATGTTTTGCATATAAACTGTTCTTTGGCTGGCCCTTTCGACTCCAATTAGTACCTTTCTTATTTCAAACAAGTCATGTGCAACTTTCACTGGCTGCGTATCACCATCGGAGCCATCACGTCTGTCGTTAATGAAACATTGCGCAGTCCCCAGCAACAATCTCATGTGACCGTTTCGCTCGTTTCTAGGCGACAAAGCTTTTCCAACTGCCCCTGATGTTGTTGATCACGCTTTGCATTTGCATAATGAAGCGCATATGCAGTAGTTTTCTTTGGATATATCGTATGTAGTCGAAGGTACGTCCATTACCGACACGTTTTATACTAAAACGCGGTGTGTGCACGCTACAACTCAATGGTGAAGGTGGTCGTGACTGTCATTTTGATTGTTTTGTTTGTTAACTATCACTCTTAACGTTTGCATGTGATCTAACTAGTACTCTAACCCACCAAGGAGTGAAGTACTAATACTATGTTTGAATCATTAAGTTGCAAAGTTGTGTTGTAACGCTTTTTCCTAACATGCGAAGAGTGATCAGCTATTACATTTTGTTTTCTATGTTGTTGTGGAGTAATGGGTGTATTTTTGACTAATAATGATATCATAATTCGTTCATTCATGTTGTTATTATCACTTAAAATATTCTCTTGCGTTCTATTTAAATTCTAACTGACATTCTCTTAAAGTAATTAATTAATTTCGATTTCCTGTCATATTAATTTCTTCAGGATACCATTTTGATTTTAATAATCATGATATAACAAGTAATTCTATTACCTACTTAATACTTTAATAACAAATCGCCAGTAATTACAAAAAGTTGTACAGATTGGAGCACTATAATACTACTTGTTTGGATTTCAGAACGCGAAGGAGAAACTATTGCAAGGTATATGGGCGAATAAAGAAGACGGCCATGATAACCCCTACCGAGAGTTGGTGGAGAAATACGAGGCTCTTCTTGAAGTGCAACTATCGCAAGTCAAGAGTGGAAGAAAGAATAAACAAAACATTTTGCCCAACGCTCAAAACCCCTCTGGGCCCCTTTGTCTCCAAGACGAACTGCAGACATCTGGAGATTACAGTCAATTTAACGTGAAAGATACTGATGAGGAGAGTGGCCACGGAGAGGATGCTCAAAAAGGTGACAATCAGCAGAAGAAAACTGAAACTACATCACGAAAGAAGATCATCCAGACCCCAGACTTTTCAGAAGCGGAGACTTCGAGCTCTGGATTCTCCGATGAGACCAGTAACAAGGCCACGCAGACTGAACGTGAACGTCCTGGTTCATTCTTGTGCACTATCGCTGACGGGGAAGACTACCGTTTCAGCATATACGATGACGTTAGCCCGATGGACAGTAGGTTCCGCAACAGACCCGAGTATCGTGAACTGTTCAAAGAAATTTTCACGATTCTCAAGAAAGCGGCCGAGAATAAAGATGACGGCGAACAACTGCCACTTCTGGATGACACGACAGCTGGAAAAGTGCCACCAGTCACACCGGCTACCGAAGAACCGCCAGGCAACTTCACAGACGACACACAGAGCGTCTTATCGTCTGTCATGTCTGAACAATCGATCCCAGTTTCCGATATGACCGCTCCTGACACACCAACGTTAAAAGAAAAGGAAAAACCTGCTTCTGAACCAAGCACAGCTACACCTACAATAATTGCAAAGAAACAAAGCATCGGCAGTAATAAGGAAAACAAACCAGTGACGGAGAGCACCAACGAGAAGGCCAAAGAGCAAGAAAGGCAAGAAAAACAAAAGGAAAAAGAGAAGGAGAACGAAAAAGAAATTGTGTTAACCCCGTTGGTGCGTCAGCCGCTGGAATACATAGCAGCGACTAGAAAGAAGTCCAGACATCGCAACCGCAAGCAGAGTCAGGAGCGGCAGGGGGCTGACTCACCCGTATTCCCATCACCTCCCAAGATCACGTATCAGAAACCAAACAAGAAGCGAAGGGACTATAGGCCGATCGAGGCGAGTCCGCTTGTCAGGGCCTCGGAGAATGAATGGAACGGGAACACGTTGCAGTTCTACAACAGGAACTTGAACTCGCCGACGCCGAGTGCAAGCGGACGCACCGGCAACATCTACCAGTCGTGGAACCCCGAGACCGACTCATGGGACATGAAGCAAAGCACCGCCTCACAGGAGATCCACAAGCTGAGGAAGCTCGAATTGTCCTACGCGGAGGTTCTCAGGAACGCAGACAAAACCAAACCAAGGCGCAAGAAGCACCAGTAGGGTTCTATGCAGATAGTCTACTGCAAGCTAACTGCAAAACTGTAGTTCGGATGAAGTTTTAGTTCAATTAACATTTATACGTTGAGATTCAACCAATCTACGAAGTCCAGTTAGTCAGATTACATAGATTACTTTAATTTCATCCCAAATGCAGTTTTGCAGTCCAAATGCAGATAGTCTGTATAGTGTTTTATTTATCGACCCCTCTTGCTGACAGTAAGAGTCGAGTGATCCAAACGCCATTTGTCTTTGCCAACTGGACATAAGTTATTTAGTTTAGAAGTATTTGTGATCTGCTAGTATAACTTTTAATTTGTAATCTGTATCCACAATTATAAATTGCCATAATACGAACCGGTATTATCTTTTCCTCTTGGATATCGTTCGTGCAGATTTTAAAAGTTTCTTATGAAATGAAATTGTATTGCATTTATTACCAGAGCACCTATGTATGTCTCAATACTTGTTGAGATCTATTACATTTCAATCGAGTTCAATTCGACATTTTATTTAACCGAGAGAGTTTCGAGTCTTAACTCTATTCTGTTACTTTTAGTCACTATTTTAATTGTATATTATGTATTTCAATTTTAATTTGTAAATAATATGCATTTTTAATAAGTTAATTATATTTTTTAAAATTGCCATCGATATGTTGTCCTACACTCAGTTCTATAAGGAATTGTTATGCTAAACACTATTTAATGTCAGACAGAAAGAAAGAGAAAAGTGGTAGAAGGTATAAAATAAAAATTTGCATTGATATTAAATAAGTTTTTCATTTCGACACTCATCTAATTCATTTACACTTGTATAAATTACAGTAAATAGTGAAACATAAAATACTACAAGATAATTTACAATGATATAATTTAGTGTCACTTTTTTACATGATTATTATTTTAATGAAAAATATCGTCGGTTAAACGGAAAAGTGTCGCATACCACTTCACTGGCACACCAACTAACTTCACTTAACCACGGGTTAACATTTCAGAATACAGATTTAAACGTATTTTTTTACTACATGGAAGTTTAAAATAAAGTTATTAGATATTCGTTTTTATAACTTTTTCATTAGGATAAAAGTGCGTTTCTATAGTAATCAGTATTTATTGTTGTTGTATTTACATTCTTATAAAAATGTAGGAATTAGCTGGTTCGCCAAGTTTTGGCCGGTTTTTATATCTTACCGACCGTTTATTTGCTTTACTGTCCTTTCAAATTTAACGCAAGCTCCATACAAGTAATGTCAAAATTCAACCTATAGTTAAAGCAAGTAAATGAATGAATAGTAAGATGTATGGACCGGCCATAAGGTATCAAATATATAAAATTACATTTTTAACAATATCAAACTAATCATTTTAGCAACACATGGCGTTTACCACATAAATGCGCGATCACAGATCAATAAAAAGTGGCCCGAACCGCCATATTGAAATTATAGAATCAGATTAAAATCACTTAAAACTGCTTTAAATTATATTCGAACAGTCGCGAAATCAAAGAAGATACAAATTCCATTCTACTAAGATTCTAAATTATTATTCTAACAAGTGATAGTCTTGTGCTTATTCAGTCATCCAAGTGAATCAATTCAGTCAGTGAACTAGTTCACCTTCATAGTACTTACTATTCGGTTGTTAAAACTTGACCTTCCTTGTTAACAATCGAATGGTCCCTAATAGTTCATCGTTCATGAGCTACACAAGACTATTGAAGAATGCAAGGAATATGTGGATACCCACTAAAAACTTAATTATTAAAAGCTTCTGAACCCTACACAATAAGTGGCAGTACACGTCATTCTTTAAACGCTTTTATTATTTAAAACATATTTTTTGATCAAATCAATAAAATTAATAATTCTTAACACAACAGGACATAATTTTTTACTTCAGTATCTTCTTCACGGCCTTCATTATTATTAACTTTTTAACCCAAAAACATTTAAATTACAACAGTATACAATACAAATAAAGAAAAAAATATTTAGAACTACATAGAACGTAAAAATACTATATAATAAATTTATAAAAACAGAGATGAAGTTCTAAATTGGCTCTAGCTCATGAATAAAAAACATGTCTAATATAATAAACTCGTAATATCACAAAAATTAATAAGTATCTCAACTGTATAATAATTGTCCATTGTTAAAAACTTTACAAACTTATTTGTGAGGGTCGATCGACATGTGATCACTAGATGGCGTCGTGGTCAGTAAATACACATTTAACTTTTCTACTTGCCGTGGATTGCGACACTTAAATACCTAAAATACATCTACCATAATAAATAAAATTGAAATATTTAATATTTACGATTTCAAAATAAACGCCAGAATTTAAGTGAAAACTGCTATTTACCATAAATTATCCTTTAGACAATTTTGTCTAAAGTTTACTTCGATAATTTCCGCAACGGCTCAAAGAATTTCAATGAAAATTTTAGGTTATTAAATTTTTGTTTATGTTTTAATTCCAAATATTACGCCAACAAAGTGGCAACAACTAGTATTCAATAAATATTAAATTTGGTACCTCAACGCCATCTAGTAGACGGACATATCCCACACATTCTACTAACCGACGATATTTGGTAAAATAGTCTATTTGTTCTGAGCTTCTAGTTCTCTTTCGACGATCTTGCGATATTCGTCGAAACCGCCCTCTATACTCGCCACAGAACCGTTGCCGCACACCCAAAGCTCCTTGCAGACCATTCGTATTAACCTCTCGTCGTGAGACACTAGTATCACACCACCCTGAGAAAGAGTTCAAACCTTGATCATTCAATGAAGAGAAAAACTAAGAGAGATTCATGACTCAAAACAATAAACTTATATAAGTAGTATAAGTTTATTGTTTTGGTAGTTTTGGTTGGTAGATTTGGTAGTTTCGTTAGTGTTGGTAGTTTTGGTAGTTTTGGTAGTTTACAATATTTAGTTTTATAAATAAATCAGAACGGGTTGAAATAGGGGATTAAAGTTTGCATGAGGAACAAATCATCTCTCAAGTTTATATAAGTAGATATACAAATTCATAATCTATAAAAAAAAATGCGATAGTAACTCGATCTGGCTGTCTGAATATCAAAAATGGACATAGATACTAATCATCCCGGTAGATGGGATAGTTTGCGATATAAAATGAAGTAAATCTTCCGAGGGCAAATAGCACCGACATAAAAATACAATACAATGTAACCTGTATTAACGCCTGTTCTTTAAACAAGAGGTAGGCACTAGAGTTTGCCCGCGGCAGGGCCGCAGGATAAACTCTAGTAATTATATAAATATACCGTTTATTACACAGCTACATACATACATCATATACACATCTTTTTAATATAAGGCTGTTTGACAGTTCAACAACTTGTGTACCACATCTACAACAAACAAGGTTTGCACTTCATCTATTGCTGTGTCGGAAATCCCTCAAGTGTAGTTGGCACGACTGTCGTGCACTCAAATGTTTTGAAAAAGTAAGTACCTACTTTAAAAAAATGTGTATGTGGGAGTGTGTGTGTGTGTGCAGTTCACACACAGTAAAAGTGAAATAAAGTGTGACAATGGTGGGAGATTTTCTAAAATTCGTAATGTCACATTTCATATCTTCTTCTTCTCCGTCGTCACACTCTTGGCAGAGTGGTCGTGGTCCTCATGACAGGGGTGGTGGCACATTTCATATACTATATCATTATAATATATTTAAGGTTTAAAACCCGAAATCTGAAGTATTAACGAAAAACTTCAAAACATTTCAAATTCCATGTGTATGTGCATAGTGTTTAAATTACAAACAATGTTTTCTATATCATTCTCTCGCAGGCTTTAGTCCTTTAGATTTGTGTTTACCTCTTTTTAGTGTTGGTTTTCGTTTCATCTAGTTTCAAAGCACAATGATTCTAAAGACTTCACTTCAAAAATACACTGACGGACTCATAAACTGCATCAAAGTAATAGACGACTTTGAAATAAATATTTTAACCAAGTATGCAAACTTTCTATACAGATTTAAATTGAAACCTCTAGATTGGTTCGTGAACTTTAAAACAGCGTAGGGTCATATCCTTAAGTTTAAGTTTGTGTACTGGAAAGGACCTTACGGCTTTTTTTGAAGAAAAAACAGAAATTTAAGGAAAATTGGTTTAATTAAAAAATTGGTTTTAACAATAGACACAAACTTTATGCAAGGGTTAATTTATGTTTTAATAAGGTGTATTACCTCCACGTACCCTTATTACGGATTCTAATCGGTTCCGCATAGATTTTATTAGGGTTATTAAAAGATCTTGCGGAATATTGTCCCATTCTTCTGAAAGTGCTGTTCTCAGTGCCTGCCACTGTCGTGGGCAAAGGGTTTCTCGCAAATACAGCTCTTTTTAATTTGTCCCAAACATGCTCAATGGGATTAAGATCCGGGCTGCGTGCTGGACAATTCATTGTACGTATCCCAACCTCTTCGCAATATTGTCGAACTTGTGCAGCAGCGTGCGGCCGGGAATTATCCTGCATTAAAGTAAAATTTTCGCCTATGAATCCCATGTAAGGCACCACGTGATCTTCTAAGATCTCTGTTATGTAGCGATGTGCAGTCAAACCCCCTCTATTACCGTTTTGACGGACCATGTCTATGAACACAAGTTCTGTTCGCCCGTTCATCGATATGCCACCCCAGACCATACACGAACTGCCTCCAAAAGGAACACGCTCCTCAATGCAACTTTGAGCATATCGCTCCCCACGTCGACGATAGACTCTTCTGCGACCATCTGCACCATATAAACACGTCCTACACTCGTCCGTGAACAATACGGAGGTCCTTTGCTCTTCTGTCCAATTCAGGTGATCACGCGCAAATCTTAAGCGAGCTTGTCTGTGAGCTACAGAAAACTTTGGACCATTTGCTGGTCTAAAAGGGGTGATATCCGCTTCCTTTAACCTTCTTCTTATTGTTCGTGCACTCACGTTTACTCCACGCACTTCATTATGCTCTGTTTTGATGTTAACAGACGTGAGGAAACGATTTCGCAGGGAAGTTGTAACAATAAATCGGTCATCACGACCGGTGGTTGCTCGAGTCCTGCCTGTACCACGTCTCCTTCTGTAAGAACCTGTCTCCACAAACCTTCTGTATATTCTAGAAACCGTAGACTGGTTTAAATTTAAATTTCTACCAATCATTCGTTGATCCAAGCCCTCCCGCAACAATGCTACAATTTGAGACGCTTGTTCGGACGAAGTATCCATATTATGGTTCAAAAACTCTCGATGAGTTAAAAAACTAACCCAACAATTCTGCTGGTAACAATAATTCAATTGACAAAAGAATAAAAAATCAATGAGAATCAATTTAAAACTTTGCTATAAATAACACGCAAATCTGATACTACGAGTAAATTTTCTTTTCCCGGCTATATTCATTTGTTTTACTGCAGTTCTATTTTTAATTTTTCCTTTTTTTTTGAGATTAAGAGCCAGTCTCTCCATATTTATATAATTTAAAAAAGTTTGCATACTTATTTAAAAAAATCATTTCAAAGTAATCCTGAACTTTGATGCAGTTTATGAGTCCGTCAGTTTAAATAATTTTGAAAAACAAAAAATTTTAAAAATCTCGAGTTCACAGAAATTACTCATCTTATTTAACGTGAAACATAAATGATAGAAAAATTTGGGAGTTTACCATGGCACAACAGGTGAGAACTTAACATTTACCGGATTCTACGTCGGCTCCATTCTACCGAAAAGTCATCGCAGCGGTAGATAGTTTTATTATTTTATGTGTATAAGAAACATAAGCTAAGCAACTTACACTTGTATTGTCACATATTAATTTTTTTTTTTTTTTTTATTGCAGGAGTTCAGCAGACAGGCAGACGGCCCACTGGATGGAAAGCGGTTACCATCGCCTATGGACATTTGCAACACCAAAAGTGCTACAAATGCGCTGCTGCTCTCTTAAGGGAGACTGGAACCTGGTCACTAATGCCGGAACACAACTCAAGGTTGTTATGGCGGCATACTCTAGACCAGGGGTGGTAGCCATCCAGTCCAGATCTCAGACACTCAGACCATAGCAAATAAGGGGCCGTCCACAAATTACGTCACACGAATTTCATGATATTTGAACCCCTCTCCCGTCCTTGTCACAGCTGGTCACATTCGTGAGAATCCTCCCTCCCTAGTGTTATGTAACAAATTTTGCAATTTTACATCAAGAAATTATAAGTTAAAACAGCAATTCCGTAAATAGTTTAAATATATCAGATTTTAAAATGTGACGTCACGAAGTTTTGGACCCCTTCCACCCCTTGTCCCACAATGTCACACTTTGTCGATCCCCCCCTAAAATGAAACGTAATTTATGGATGGCCCCTAACGGAAAGTTCGTTTGCTAAATTTACCCTGCCAGGAATCGAATCCGGAGCCTCTGTAGTGCAGTGAGTAGAGCCGGCGGAGGCTTAGCCCACTCAACCACGAAAGCCGTCACACCATAAGATACAAGTGATACATACCGTATATTTGTTAATAGCCTTCCCTAACGCCTCTATGGTCTCGATGTCCAAATGATTGGTGGGCTCGTCCAGCACCAGGAAGTTGGGGTTGCCCATACACATCCTGGCAAACGCCACCCTCGACTTCTGCCCTCCCGATAGACTGGCTATGGTCTGCAACGCCAGGTCTCCACTTACACCAAAACTACCAAGCTGTCTTCTGTAGTCTTCTACTGTTTTACCTACAAATTTAGAATGACACAAGTTACAATCACTTCTAAAATTATTCATACACTAGGATATGCCCGCGACTTCGTCCACGCTTGACTTGAAATTGCCGGAACACAAAGTAACAAAGCATTTAAAAAAGAATGTAAGCTATCGTTTTAGTGAAAACTGTACAGGTATAAGCTAATTTTAATGCACCCGGATAACTACAAACCACTCCGGGAAAAATTCCCGTGGGATTCCCGGAATAAAAGTTATTACGCATTTTATTACATAAAATTTGTTGTCGATCAGTGAAAAAATCGCATTGGAATTTTTTCCATCTGGCCATTTTAAATCATCCCAGGAGAATTTCTGCAGGATTCCCAGGATAAAAAGTAGCGCAGATTTTAAGTCTAAGAATTTTCTGTCGATCAGCGAAAACCGCATCGAAATCGGCCCAGTAGTTTTTACATTAATCCTGAACAAACATACAAGAAATCTAAGAAAAATTACATTACATATTATAATATCAGTGATAATAATTCTAAAATACTTAAATTTAAGAAAGAAATTATTAGTTTTAATGAGACATTGAAAGGATCATAGTTGAGGAATAATCTTATACTAATATATAAAGCTGAAAAGTTTGTTTGTTAGTTTGATTGATTGAACGCGATAATCTCAGGGACTACTGGTCTGATTTGAAAAATTCTTTCAGTGTTAGATAGCCTATTTATCGAGGAAGGCTTATATATCATCACGCTAAGACCAATAGGGGCGGAGCACCAATGAAGAATGTTTCAAAATCGGGGGGTTTTGAAAACAAATTCACGGTCGCGGGCACAGCTAGTGGATAGATAAATAATGAGTATATTAATTACCTGGATAGCTCCTCTGTAATAGTTCCACTGAGTTGACGTTCATCTCGAGCTGGTCGACGTGGTGCTGCGAGAAGTAGCCGAATTTCAGCCCCCGGTGGACGTTGCGGATGCCGCTCGTCGGGGACAAAATCCCCATTATTATTTTCAAAAGCGTCGTTTTGCCCGCACCGTTGTCACCGACCTAATAAATAATTCATAACAAATCCCAGTGGCCCGTATGTGAGTCGAACTCGCACACGGAATTGTTCAATATAAAATACAATACAGATGTTAGTATTTTATAAAAAAAAAACATTATTAATAACTTATTTTTAAAATACAAGTAAATTAGCGCCCTGTCAATTTATTCAAAATATTAATATTTCTTCATGTACAACAATAAACAATATTTACTATTAGATGTTTATTCATGTTCAAATTTCCTACATTTGCCTTATAAATATTATATATGCACACTTTATTATAAAAATATATATATAAAATAACTATTCTCCGCCGGCAGCGGGGCCTAAAGCCCAGGCTATCAGTGGTTAAGGCTCCAGTGATAGCAATCTCTTCATAATACAGGTCGTGTGTTTGTGTAACAAAATCCAATAGACTTTCGTCACCTCTATGACGCCCTTCATTAATTGTAGAATGCACTTCGCAAATTTTTATGGTGATTTCTCTTACCAAAGAAAATGTTCAAATGCATAAAAAATATATGAAAACAATCACATTTTTTTTCCTAGCTTTTTACTTTCCAATTCATTTATGTTCTTATATACTTTTCTCTAGAATACTCTTAGTTCTTACTTTAATTATATATCCATAAGATATTTTACGTTCATTTTGTTTGTGTATATATAGTTTTAGGTTAGATTCTATCTTCTACATTATTTTAATTTAAAGATCTGTATCGTCAAGATTGTAATTTATTATGGGTAATAATAAATGAAAAAAAAAATGTGTTATAGGAGTTAAGAATTTGAACCAAAAATATTCACTCACAATACATATCCGAGATTCAAGGGTCGCACCAAGGTTCACGTCGGAGAAGATAACCTTGTCCTTGGAATAGTAGAATCCAACTTCGTTCAGCTGTAGAATTGGCGGCGACAGTGGCTCCGTTTCCGGAAACCGGAGGACAACTTCGATTTCTTTCTCCACTGGTTTCAATTCCGGTCTGATAAAAATTAAAAAACCAATTTCGAAATATAAACATATTTTTGGTTATGGCTTTCCACGGTTTATGTATCTAGTTACTCAAACATTCACAAATATTAAACATTTTGAGACAATTTTCATACAAGTAAACACAACACGAAAGTCCGATTCATATTGGTGGAAGGTGGAATAGTTGCTAAGCTCAAGGCTCAACCAAATAATAATAGACATTAAATCCAGACCAAGTAAATCCATAACAAAATACTACATTATTTGCTATATTTGAATAATTATAAAACAATGTTGTTGTATTAATAATGCCTTGAGGTTTTTATGTTGTCTGTATCATTCCATATCTTTGTTACTTTTTGGCTTGCACATAGCATGATCATAAAGATTTTGGGTTTGCAGGTTTACATTAACTATTTTGTTCTGCTGTATTTAATGTTGTTTTCGTAATGGATATTATTGAACAACTGGATTAATCAATCAATCAATAACCCTGTATTGTACACCAATACAAAAAAATAACTTACAGACTAAAACTATGTCTCATTATGTACAAAGGGCGGTCTTATCGCTAAAAAACGATCTCTTCCAGACAACCCCAGGAATGAATTGAGAATATAATGAAATGAAATAACATTTATTTACATAATGAGTACAGGTAACATAAAATAATTCACAATACGATGACAATTCTGTAGGAGCGTCCAAAGTTAACTCTGGTACCCGCACTAGGTCTCAACAGAGCCTGTGTGGCGGACCTTAGTGCAGTTCGTTTCGTTTACGAAACTCTTTTTCTTTTATTACATACATACATACATACATAACTTCACGCCAGTTCCCTCGCGGGGTAGGCACGAACAACAGAGTGCCATTTAGGCTTATTCTTACACACCTCACTTGCCTCTTTGACATTCATAACTCTTGTCATGCAAGCTCGTCTGTTCTTAAGGCTCCTGACATCACCTTCTGCTAGTACACGATCAATTTGATCATGGAAGGTGTGTCGTGGCCTTCCACGACTTCTGCATCCATCCACTTTTGCATTGTATTTAGTCATTCTTTCATCATGCATTCTTTCCACATGCCCGAACCACCGGAGCATTCCTTTCCTTACCTTCACCCCGACACTCTCTTTCAGACCAACTCTCTTTCTTACTTCGGTATTACGAACGCAGTCCGCGAGCGTCACTCCGCAGATTTTGCGCAGTGCTCGCATCTCGACCGCGTTTACTCTACTTTCATGCTCTTTCTTCCATACCCAACTCTCGCTTCCATACCCAACTCTCGCTTCCATACGTTTTTCTTTTATTGCCTGGTATTATTAAAACTAAAAAACAATTTTAAAAATTAAAAAAAAACAAAACTTATAATAAAATCTACATAATAACTACGTGCCTAGATGTGTTGCTGAGTGAGTATAGATTAATGGTTAGTTTGTACAACCATGTGTGTGTGTGTGTGTGTGTGTGTGTGTGTGTGTGTGTGTGTGTGTGTGTGTGTGTGTGTGTGTGTGTGTGTGTGTGTGTGTGTGTGTGTGTGTGTGTGTGTGTGTGTGTGTGTGTGTGTGTGTGTGTGTGTGTGTGTGTGTGTGTGTGTGTGTGTGTGTGTGTGTGTGTGTGCGCGCGCGTGCGTGCGTGCGTGCGTGCCTGAGTGTGCGTGTGTGTGTGTGTGTGTGTGTGTGTGTGTGTGTGTGTGTGTGTGTGTGTGTGTGGCTGTGTCTGCGTGTGTGTGTGTGTGTGTGTGTGTGTGTGTGTGTGTGTGTGTGTGTGTGTGTGTGTCTGTGTGTGTCTGTGTGTCTCTCTCTCTGTGTGTGTGTGTGTGTGTCTGTGGCTGTGTCTGCGTGTGTGTGTGTGTGTGTGTGTGTGTGTGTGTGTGTGTGTGTCTGAGTGTGTTTGTGTCTGAGTGTGTGTCTGTGTGTGTGTGTCTGTGTGTGTGTCTGTGTGTGTGTGTGTCTGTGTGTGTGTCTGCGTGCGTGTGTGTGTGTCTGTGTGTGTGAGTGTGTGTCTGTGTGTGTATCCGTGTGTGTGTGTGTGTGTGTATGCTTGTGAGTACGTACGTGAAAGTATTTATTTCAGTTGCAAAGTAATTGACAAGAGATTGTTAACTAACGGTATGTTTCAGCCTTTTTATATGTAATTGGCTGTAAAAACTTATTCAAAGCTTTTCTTAAATTATGGCGTGTCATGGTTACTAAATTTAGATTCCAACTTAGAGTATTACATAGTTTTAAACCGAGAAATTTCACATACTTAGTACCAAAAGTTGTACGACATTTAGGTTGTTGGAATACTAGATTTTGTCTATGCTTCGATTTCTGTTCTTCCATGATCTCTTTTGTTATAGAATTATGTTGTTTCATAACTACTGCACGGATAAATAGCTTGCGAATATTAAAGACACTGGGAACATTGTATATCGACTCGGTGAAATATAACCTCGGCTCGAAGAACATTCATTTTAATAACACTCTCTGCGAACGTTCGAGTACTATAAGATATGTTGATGCTGCCGAGCCCCAAACTGTATTACAGTAACATAATACTGATTCTGCTTAGGCAGTATACACCTTTAGTAGCGAATCGCGATCGAGTACATGGCGCAGTTGCTTGATGCATATATTAGCTTTCTTCTCCTATTCACTGAATATTTAATATATGTATTGTCCATGTTAAGTATTTATCCCGGTGAAAACCCCAAATATTTAGTATCGTCGGTTGGCAAAATTTCATCACAAGTGCAGGAAGTGTATTGCTGACAGTTAAGCTCATGCATTCTAAGATGAAGTGGTTGTTGCGGTTGAGTATTTGAGTTTATAATAAAGGTAATATAGCTTGTTTTATTTACACACACGTGCACGCCCTCGCTCATTCATTAAAACATGCACTCACTCATGCTAACACGCACTCACACACACACACATACGCCATACTCAACACATTATGAGAATGGCAGGGTACTTACAATTTGTCTAGCATCTTGATCTTGCTCTGCACGGATGAGGCGCGGTTGGCGTTGTAGCGGAACCGGTCGATGAACTCCTGCGTGTGAGCACGATGCTGCTGCTGCGCCTCCCACTCGCGCTGTTGGCTCTTCAGCTTCTCAGTCTTAGTCTTGTCGAACTGCTCGTAGTTGCCCCTGAAATATTCAATAGTATTAGTAATGATACAGATTGATGGCGCGTTCCTATATCTTACTATTCATTCACTTGCCTTACAATTGGTTGAATATTGACATTACTTGGATGAAGTGTGTTTCAAATTTTAATCGAAAGTAAGGCTAATGAACGTCTAGTAAGGTATAGGAACGGGCCATAAACAAAGCAAACCTTTAATTTAAATAAAAATTCGGTAATAAATATCACTTGCAAAAACGTGTACCGATAGACTGTTAGCCAATCTTTTACGCAAGTTTATATGATGGTAAATCATACAAGTCCAAAGTGCAAACGCACAAAAATATTTATTTATAACAAAACAGGACATTATCAAAATCTTTCAAAATATCTTATTTAAGTCTGTAGTCGTAAAAAAACAGCTATTTAATAAAAATAATAGATAGTTCATTCTCTAATCATTCATACATTCTAAACTCACCTATAACAATCTATCCTTTGTGTATGTAAATGCATTATATCAGTTGGTACTGTGTCCAAGAAATTCCTGTCGTGAGATACGACTAATAGCGTCGTGGGCCAATTCTGCAAGTAGTTCTCTAACCAGATAATCGCCTTTATGTCCAACATGTTCGTTGGCTCGTCGAGTAGTAGTAGGTCGGGTCTGTAACACAAAAATATTTTAAAGTGTACGCTCATCAATCAATCATCAATCAATACAGCTGAACCAAATATCGTTCCAAAGGTACAAGGTTTGGAATAAACAAGCATTTTAAAACTCAAACAGTTACAAAAGTATATAATACTAAAGGTGATCTGGAGTTGATCCTATAATTCTCTACGACTTTATAGTTGTTTAGTAATAATAAATGCCTGTTCAGTCTATGGGATGAATGTTAGAATGTTAAACTGCAAGATTGATGGGTACAAACGTAAAGGTAAGACAAAAAGAGATGGATGGATTGTATGAAGGATGATATGGTGATTTGTGGTGTGACAGAGGATGTATGTCAGAATAGAGGAGTATGGAAGGAAAAGACATTGTGCCGATCACAAAGAATTGGGAGAAGGTGAAAGAAAAGATATCAATGCATAGATTTCTGCAACAAATCTAGAGAGGCAAGTTTGAAAATATTTTTTTGCCATTGATATAATCCCACACTGCATACTGTTTCATTTCAAAACTAAAGCCTAGTACAAATGTTGTCGTCATCCAATTGTATGAGCGCCTTTATACAAACTGAAGGCAAACAGCTAAAAAAAAGGTGTTTTATATTGTTGAAGTACGGCAGGCAGGCTGGTGGCCCACGTGATGGAAAGTTGTTATTGCTGCCTATGGAAATTAGCAACACCAAAGGTGCTACCAATGTGCTATTTGCCTCACAGGCGGAACAGGAACCTGGCCACTAATGCTGAACATAACTGAAAAACCAAGTTCCTAAGAAATTTTGTAACAGGGTGAAGGCTAGTAATTTAGTAATAAGAAACATTGTAATAGAAGCTAAGTAACTTTATAAGTGAAAAGTGTAGTGGAGTGACTGTGTTTTGGCCTGACATATTATGTTTGTCAGGGACTCTAGTGCTGACTATTAAAAAAACACAACTGAAGGTTGTTATGGCGGCACACTGTACACCCGGGGTGGTAACCATCCGGACGAACTAATGTCTTAATATCGGACTATGAGATGTTTCGTCACCTTTTACGGTAAGCCGGTCCAACTACAGGAATTATTAGTATTCATTCAACAAGTTTGTGATAGGCCAAATAATAACTTTAACAGTACTTCTCTCCATAATCACAGCTACTGAAAAATGGCAGAAAGCTCGAAATAAAAAATAAAATAAAACGCCGCGCTTGAAACCGTCAAATGTAGTTTTAATTATATGTACTAAACTCTGATTTTTAATTGAACTAAAATGACACCTGCGATCAACCTTTATTATGTTGCAAGCATGGAGCATAGTGTTGTAGTTATGACTCATTTATAAGTGAGTCGTGTGAATTACTGATTCAACTCACAGTCGTAAGCTGAATCCTATAGAATATATTCCTATAGAAATTCTATATAATTCAACTCACAGTGGTGAGACACTTAAGAAAATACTGTTGTTTGTCTATTCCTGCACGGATAATTTGTAAAAAAACTGCAATATATTTCAGAAGATTTCTATTTGTATCGAGAATAAAAAAGCGCTTACTTAGAGAAGAGAGCCCTTGCCAAAGCCAACCTCATCCTCCAGCCTCCGGAGAATGTCTTGGTAGCCTGCGCTTGCATATCGGGCGTGAAGCCCAAACCGCTCAGGATGATAGATGCCCGCGCGGGCGCCTTATCTGCTTCTATATTCTCTAATTGGGCATACACCTCAGTAAGCTCTGAAGATAAATTTGTGTCAGTCGACCTGAAAATTCATATTGATGTATAGCTATCGTAAAGCGATAGAATTGTACTGAGGACACATGCTACAATAAATTTAAATATTTATACATACAAGAACATGTGTTAAAATAACATCTATAATATAACTTTTAATTTCTTAATTAAGTATTATTTTGAAGTAGGTATTATATGTGTACATTGCTATCATGTTGTTTTTCTTTAGAAGATTGTTTTGATACTACAAACACATGGTTTTTTCAATCAATTACAGATAATTTAGCTTCGAGACATTCATGCGTTTCTAGTAGTGTATTGTTAGCACATAAATAATTAAACTAATACTTTGTATGTATTTTTATAGGCATGTACTTAATATGAAACCAACAATATTGAACGATATTAAAATAATAAATATTAATATGAAACATAATTTTTAATATTAAATTTCAAGTTTAGACGTTCTGTAACTACTACTATACCGACAAATACTACTACAATCGCAAAAACGTCTCGAAGCTGATTTACCTTTTACCATGTTACAATAAATTCTAATATCTATAATATTATAAAAATTTAAACATTCCGTGTCTGTACATTGAAGCTATTAAAAAGACCAACTGGAATAAGCTATATAATCGATGAAGAACACGATGCAATTATTTATTTCTTGTCTGTTTATTCGGGATTCAAGTCAAAATTACTGGGCCGACTTGGTTGCGATTTTTGCTAATCGACAACAAATTCTTAGGCTTAAAATCTGCGCTACGTTTTATTCCAGGAATCACGCGGAATTTCAAGTCAAGCACGGCCGAAGTCGCGCATATCCTATTTTTTATATATGAAAGAATAGACGATAAAATATTATGGGAGCTGCATACATCCAGTCACCGCAGCGGACAATGGAGAACTGGCTAGCGCAACGTGGGACCGCCAATATTATTATTTTATTTTACGTCTTTGAAGACCACGGGCCATAAAAATGGCCCGGACATTTGGAGGGTTTGCGTGGGGCCATGGGAAGGCCAACACGTAGAGGCCCTTTGACAAATTTCATCTAAATGTGGCGTGACACTGACCGGCGATTATCCCTGTCTACACCATATAGTAATGCACCCAAGGACAAGCCCCAGCCAGTGTAGGACTATTGTGGGAAATGAGGACAAAAAGTACCGGCCTATTGGCGTGAACTGCTAGTGGTACTAGGCATCTGGGAATATAGGGACTATGGCTTATTATTATTATTGTTACGAGCTACACAGGACTCGAATTAAAAATGCCGTTGGAATTACTATAGAGTTTATTAGAACTCTACAAACACGTATAAAACAGATACAAATATACTGGATACAATCAGTAACACTGCATGATTCAATAACACGCGCAAAGTTCGTCACTATATCGCTAATCGAAAGTACTACACACTTCTTGCTAGTATCGTAATCGTCGCTTGACTGCCCCACCCCTCCGTTCGGTCATTGTTTTATACTATACTGTATAATAGAACAAAAGACCGTGTTCACCGAGTTAATCCGCACACCTGGCAAGCAAGGATTAGTTCGACACTAATGTCGGCCATAAAATAAGTAGAAAAACAATAGCATATTTTTCTGAACTACAAATTCTAAACACAAAGTAAACAAAACATTTCCTAAATCCGGTGGCAATAAAACTGCGTTTTACGACCTGCAGGTGTGCGCATCTCTGTGTCGGTATGTAACATTATAATAGTTGCTCTATCTCGCTCACATATTATTCATCCCGCTCACACACTGTGCTATATATTGCACTAGCTGTACGACATGTTAGTATTTGTACATTTCCAAAATAAATAAGTTCACCTTAGTTCTTATCAGCACTCGATGGTGAATACTACTACTCTCTGTCATCTGAAGTACCATTCAACCACCTACCACTTTCTGCTACAATATGTAACATTTTATTATCTATCTTTTAAAATATCATACAGAAATCATTTTAATTACTATTTTTGACGTCATTATTACGTACGCTCGTGCATGCATACATACATCTATGAGGCTGTTCTGTAAGTCTACAAAAAGCATTTCATTTGATTTATTATCTGTGTATTCCTATTATACTTAAAAATTATTTTCTATTTTTTTAGCTCAGTCTGCTATCAAAGCTGTTCCTTTCTATACTAAATAAAAATAGGGTTCCATTATTATTATACCCTGTGTACTTATTAGTAGGCACATGATATTAGAATTAACATAATAAGCAAACAGAGTATTGCGCCATATATGGGTTTGCTACATTGATAAATCAAGGTCGCCTAGTTTGCAATTATGTAGCTCACAGTGATGCAAGATAATTGATCAGAAACTTAACTACGGAAATAATATGTTTAGTTACTAAACAAAGGAGGATTACTTAACTCAGATAACATTTTTGTTTATTGCTGAAGCACAGCCAACAGGCTGACGGTCCAACTATGATGGAAAGTGGTTACCGTCGCCTATGGACATTAACAATACCAGAAATGCAGCCAATGTGCTACCGGCCTCGAAAGGGAAAATGGAACCTGGCCACTGATACCGAAACACAACTTTGGCATACTCTAGACCTGGGATGGTAGCATACAACATGGAAAAATGGACAGACGGTGACACGCCACTCCATGCATGGGCCCCTAAAAATGCCATAGAAGACGGCAACATGGGTGTGAGTGGCTAAGGTGTGTGGAGAGGTGGTCTGCAGGTTCACCGAGGCTAATTCCGACTTTCTGCCATTTATCACTTCCACCCCTGGAGCTTGAGTCTTAGCTCTAGCGATCTCCACTCTATGCCGGCTGGTTAAGGCAAGCACGAAGGCGGGCCTTGGCTTGGCCCCCGAAATCAGGTCCGTGTCGCTACTCACCTAAGGCTTCACCACAAAGCCTCCCTGCGGGTTTATTATTATTATATATCCCTTTTTATATTACTATAATATATTAGGTTTTGTTATGGCGTGCAATCGTGTAAACAGCACTACCGACTCAACGCTGTCACCGCGCTGTTAACTCGATGCTATCCTGTGAATATATTGAATGATATTCCCCGTTCACTACAACTTCACGCACAGGGTTACCCACAATAAAAAATATTAACACCTAAAGTTAGAGTCAGAAATACCTAAAATCGCGATAATTACTAGAAATTTCCAACAAAAATGAAGAACAATTTACGTGTTCTAATAACCTATTTTATAACGTGATATTAATGGCCGGTTTCTATATCTTACTATTCATCCACTTCAGTCTTCATCTCATCTCTGTTGAATTTTGATATTAGATGTATAGAGCTACGCGGTATATATGCGAACATTGTCAGCTCTCTGCTACTGCCACTCCACAGCTGACGCCCGTTTGACACCGAAAACGCAGGGACACCGTGGTAGTGGCGCGGCGGCGGCGGCGCAGCTGGATGGCGACCGCGCCTCGTCTAAGTTTGGTAGCGCGGCAGCAATAGTGTACACGCGCACTGACAGATTTGACATTATATGTATAATAATTGACTTACCCATTATTAATAGCAGCAGTGATCTCTTTTTCTCTTCTTAACAAATTCTCTCTGATAGTATCACATTCTAATACACTTTGCAATGCTATTGTATCATCTCCAACAACTTCCTGCTCCACATGCAATATAGATATATGTGATGGTATCTTTAACTGTTTAGCACTTATCATTCTGAGGAGTGTTGTTTTGCCTAAACCATTCCGACCGACCAACCCATAACGTCTGCCACAGGCCAATACTAGATCTGCACCTTGTAATAATACTCTGAAAACAAACATAAAACCTCATACATATATTATATCAACATTGAAAGATCCGAAAAATATTGTGGGTGGTTGACAGAAGATTTAAAAAATATCATCATCATAATTTTAAACCTTCGTAGCCTCCTCAACTTCTGTTGAATTTGAAATTCATTTTCTTGTACTTAATAGTTTATTATGCACTTTGATATTACACAGTTATCTACAGTACAACATTCTTTACTAATCTATACCAATGTGTTTAAATTATTCGATGGCCTCTGTGGTTGAACGGGATAAGCCTTTGCCAGCCTGCATTTGCAACTCAGAGACTCCGGGTTTGATTCCTGGTATGGTAAATTTCGGAAACAAATTTTCTCCTTTATTTACTATGGTCTGTCTGCCTGGGATCAGCCCCAGAGAGTTCCGTTTTATATTGCCCATAACACAAATGTAAGTTGCTTAATTTGGGAATAGGTGTATTTGTCTGCCAATTATTATTATCTGTATGTCTTTGCAGACCACAGGCCGTAAAAATGGCCCGGAATTTTGGAGGTCTTGCATGGGGCCATGGGAAGGCCAACGTGTAGAGGCCCCTTGACAAATTTAATCTAAATTTGGCGTGGCACTGATGGGCGATTATCCCTGTGTACACCATATAAAAATACACCTAAGGACAAGCCCCGGTCAGTATAGGACTATTGTAGGGTATGAGAACAAAAGGTACTGGCTTTTAGGACGAACTGCTAATGGCATTAGGGATTTGGGACTATGGCGTCTGCCCGTCGCAATGTTCAGGGAATATGTATAAAATGGGTAGATGGTGACTCGTCACTTGCTGTATGGGCCCCTAAAAACCCCGTACAAGATTGGCGAGGGGCAAGTGGAGAGGGGGCCTGCAAGTTCACCGAAGGCACTTCTGAAATATTTTGATAATACTTTCGAGAACGCGAGCAGCAACAGCTAAATATAAACAAGGACATTAAGCAAATCATCAACTTTTTTACATTGAGTGTAGATAAAAGTTTGCTTCCACTTTGGCTTCTTGTTATAATCACTTTGAATTTTAATTGACATTTACAGAATAAGGCCGAATATTGGCACATAATTATACTGCTTTTAAAATACACTGTTTATCAAATATAATCTTATAACGTGTGTCTTTGTGAAGTAAATAAATAATATAAGAATAATTGTTTCAAAGGTTTCTTTTTAAACTTATGAAACAATTGTTCTCGTATTATACACACATTGAAAAATAATGTGCAATGAAAGCTTTCTTACCTATCACCATAAGCAATATCAAAGTTTTCTATCCTAATATCCTGTGTCCTGTTCGTCCCTTTGGCTTCCAGTTTGCTGTCCTTTTTGGATGTGACCTGGGACGCTGTCGCTGTCTTCAGTACTGGTGCTGCAGCAGGAGCCTTTGCCTCCTTTTGCTTTTGTTGTTTCTGTTGTAATTTTGCTTCAGCCTTTTCTAGTTTCTTTGCATCTACTTTCTAGTGAAAACATTGCTTATTAAATAATACAATATTATTAATTTTAGTAAAATATTCAGTCATTTGTCACATTTCTATGCATTTATATGCCTCACTACTGGTAACATTTTTACAAAATTCCATACAAGTAATGTAAAATTTATACCAGTGGTAAAGTAAAAGAATTGATAGTAAAATATATAGGAAGCTGGTATTTATGAATATACATTCTTGTAATTGGATCCATATTAAGTTTACAGTTTTAGTATTATAACATTGTTAAATAAACAACAATCTTATAATACTAAAACTTTAAGGGCCGATTTTTCAGTCATCAGATAAACAATTAGATAGTGTTTATTTGACAAATAATATAAAATTGAATTTTTCAATCACCAATTAGGCTTTATCCAAGGAATAACTGGATTTCCTGAGGAATAACTTTATCTGCTGCTTTGAGGGATAGATAATTGTTATTTAACAGATAACTTCTAAACAAAACTATTGTCATAACAGTTTCGTAGTTAGTAGGTATATTGAGTTTTGTTTCTAGCCTTTATTCTGTTGCTTTTTCAGCCAAATGGGAAGTTTATCATAAAATATGTTAGACAAAATTATAGATCACGCGATTACCTATAAAAATTGCCTTTAAACTTTTTCTCTTAAGAGTTACCGATATAATGATTCAAAATATTCATTAGCATGTACCAGTTGTCAACACTCCAATGTTGAATCACCATCAGATATGATTTCTCCGATAACAGTGAGGAGACATATGATTCATCACTGTCAGAACAATTTACTTGAACCCAGCAGGAAGAAGAACTATTAGTTTATAATGAATCAGAGGAATATTATATCCCGATTTCTTTGAATTCACTTTCTTCATTTTCAATAGTAACATTTCTTATTATTAACTAGTCTTGAAGTGAACGGGATTGCAATAGACCGTGGAATAGGCATACCGGGGAAACTTGGTTGGAAAAAGACTAATTGTCAGTTAAATATAAATTGAAAAATTCATAGCCATCTATTAGACAGATAAACAGTCCGCTAACTTTATTCCTTAGGCAGTTATCAAAGGATTTATCTGACTATTGAAAATCAGCCCTTAATGTCTTTAAAATATAAATCTACAGATCCAGTTTAATGAAAAGGGATTTTCCTATTACAGTTACATTAGCTATCTACTTATAAAAGATTTTAAAAAAAGGAAATTGTAATATGAATGTTTGAATGGTTTTAAAATCTATCTTTTGGATATTGATTTAACTTTTTTTGGGTTAAGCTCACTTTTGTAAATCAGTACTATTTTACATTTAACTTTACAAAAAATGTGTCATGTGGTCATGGCTTCCCTATTGCTTGAACTATTGAGACCCACCACAACCCCGCAACTTATTACTGCTTCGCTTTCCCATACTGGTACTCAAGGTAGGACACAATATAGTAAAAATGGGTAAATCAGAGCTACATCTCGTAACACTGCCTGATGCATGAGCATCCATAAGTGAGTGAGCACCCTATGTATGTCAAAAATATAATTGAAGAATAAATTATGACCCAACAAAATTAGAATTATCTGCTGGTTTTAATATACATTTCACTTCGTTATCTAAATATTCTACTAAATCCCAAAGATATTTAAAGAACTAAATATTATGTAAAGAATTTTATATGTATCTCAATCATTTGAAGAAATTTGATTAATTAAATAACCCTGAAAGGTTCAAAAGAAAAGAACAGATTCTATATACTTATAATATACTGTTATGAGCATCTTCTCAGTTTGGTACTTTATTTAGACTATTAATTTTAACGTTGAATGAACTTTTGTTTAATACATATTTTCATTCTTGTTTCACAAGCCATAATAACACATCATAGTTTTCCAAAATTCTTCTCTTTGGTATATTATATATTAGTAATGAATATCATGCTAAGTTGATTTTTGTGTGCAGTAGTTTTAGTATGATTTAGCATATTTTACATTGAAATGAGTTGTCAAACTAAATTCCTCATTTTATGGGTATTTAAATCAGATTAAAGATTTGCACATTTCATCATTATAAAAATATCTTACCAAATTATCATCTCTAGTTTGTAACCATATACTTTTGAGATCTTCAGTGTCATTTAGATTAGTAGCCATTGATGCCAAGTGTATAGGAGCATCTAATACTTTGGTTGGGCCATTGCTCGCGCCAGTTTTGTCTGGCTGGAGCATATGGAGCAACTTCTCACATATTTTCCTGTTGAAATATTAACATATTTAGCAGAACTACAACAACACAGTTAGTATGGATAAAGAAGCAGTAAAATTGAATGTATTAAACAATTAAAATTTTGTGTATATATATACACTTTGTGTGTGTGTGTATATATATATATATATATATATATATATATATATATTGTTTATTATATATATTACAGATAACATTAATGCAAGTGAGTCCACGGGCACAGCTAGTATTCTATAGATTCAAAATCTATATTATAAAATTCTAAAAATGTTGTTTCTCTACATTGAAGCTATTAAAAAAAAACAGCTGTAATACACTATATAGACAATGGAGAATATGATGCAATTATTTTTAGTTTTCTTGTCTATTTGTTCGGGATACAAATAAAATCTACTGGGCCAAATTTCAATGCAATTTTTTTGCATAAAATTAGCTTATAATGACATCGTTTTCACTAAACCAATATCACAACATACATATAACAATATATAATAGACAAGCTTACAATCTTTTTTAAATGCTGCGGTACTTTGATTCCTGGGAATTCTGCAGGAATTATAAGTCAAGTATGGACTAAGTCACAGACATATCCTAGTAAATAAATAGAAATAGATATGTAGAACATTGTAACCTTCTAGAAGGCCATCATTGTCTCAATAGTAATTAACACTCAAAGAAAAAAAAACTATAATAGGTAAATAAATATCTCATAAATATTTGAAAATGCCTTTGCCATTTTCTAAATAAATCAGTGGTCTAAAGTGTATATGAAATAACTAACAATTGCATTATACTTGAGGGTGTGAAGATGACACTAACCAACAAATATCCAAGTAATTGAAAATACCTTTCGCATCTATTATTGGAAGATGGTGTTCAAAACTTTGTATTTTTTAGCTTTAAGTAACTAAATTTTCTTTATTGTATACATTAATAATATGGCTAGCATACACGAAACTATCAACATTAAAATGTATTATAACATTGGTTTGTAACCATGTCTAATGCTATACAAATATGATTCAATTTGAATTATTTCATTTTAAAAATTTTATAAATTAAGTTCATCAGAGGAAACTAAAATTACATACAAGATTTAAATGATAATAAATAATTATGCTAATTAGTGAATATCAGTTAAAACTTCCAAGCTTCGCACTCAATTAAAAATGCCAAAGATGGATATAAACTTAAAATAATTATGTAATTCTACATACTTTTATAAATAAATTACTTTTACAAGCAAATTTAGACTTTTGTTGCTTAAAATGTTTATAATATAAAAAGCTAGCTGTTGTCTGGAGAAAACAAAGTCTTGAAGTGAATTAATGAGGTATGTAACATACTGTAAACCCAAAGCATGCTTATTGACAGCACCAATCAATTTGAATATAAAATTATTTAGTAAACTCATATCATGTTACTATCAAAATTGTTCAATTACATAATTATTTAGACACTTATATGATTTAGTCAAAGTTCCAAATTTGAACAATAGTACTTTTGCTTTGTTAGTCCCATCAGTTAGTAACAACCCATTGTTTATGATGTTACCATTGCATTATTCAAAATAAATAAGTTGTTATACCTAATATCATCTTCAGATTTTTCCGAAATGCCCTGCAACACTTCTCCCACAGCCTCATAAACCTCTTCCGTATCTTCAAATTCTCCAGCGCTGTTGTCAAGGATGTCTAAAAATTAACACATATTACATGGCAACAGTTAAAAAAAGTGTGCTAATTCAATTAAACTTCCTAGAATAAACTCAGAGCAGTATCTACAATAAAGCACTTCATATTTAAAGTAATTTATATTAAAACGAAATAAAAAAATCATAATAACCTCCAGCTTTACATACCTTCAACGTATTTTTTTAGCTCATCATCAATTAATGGAAACTGGCTTGTTAAAAATTCACCACAACCAGCCATTTCTAAATATATTACTGATTTTAAATAAACCTATATTACTTTCTAAACATTTAATTTAAAATATTGGAATTCACAAATGTACCGACAAGACAATCCCTTGTCACGTCACTTTGAGACACTTCGATTGACATTTGACAATAGGCTTTTGTTGATTTTGGCTCCAACGCCTTTGGCATTGATTTCGCCAATGTCGCCGTAGATGCGAAAAATATACGGAAAATGACAGGTGAACTAATGTAGCAAATTAAGCTCTATAAAATAAAGACTTTATTTGTGTATTACTTGCTTTCGTCAATTTGCCGAACGACTTTGACATTTTAAATATTTTATCACAAAAATGTGTTTTTTGAGCGTTTGTTCTGTCAATATAAATTATATTGGAAAATGAAACACTTGCCCTTAATCGTAATATAAATACGATATTAAAGGTTCGCATAAGAAACAGCGTTTTTCAAAGTCAGATAATTTTAATTTTTCGTAAACTTGTTTGACGGCGCGATGTTTATACATATTCACTATCTTGCATGGCAGAGCTTCAGTGGGCGGAGCTTGCAGGACTCAAAATGCTTCCTGCTTTGTGTTGCCGGACGCAATACAGGCTGCAATAGCACTTACAATACTAATAATACGCGGCAGACTGACTTGCAGTATAGCCCCCTTTAAAATAACTTGGCAACATTGCCAAAGATAAAACTTATTACCAATTACCATTAGGGATGAACAATGAATGAAAAATCGATCAATTAATAATTGATTTTTTCGTTTCAATATAAATCGATTTGTAAAAAATCGATATATGAAGAAATAATCGATTTTTGTACATAAATCGATTTTTTCTAGACGAAACATTGCCTATTTATTTAATATAATAACAAAACTAATAGAATAGTATAAACAATTTAGATCGAAAATAATTTAATATAATAAATATTAAAAAATAACTAAAATGACGACCTTCAGATTATTAATACAGATTTGAATTATTGATACAAATTTTCAGTACTATTAAACATTTATTACAGTTTAAATAAAACAAATGCAATAAAAAAAAACAAAACGATAAAAATAAGAAATAAAACGACAATTGTTTACTCTAAAAACTAAAATACAAAACAAATCACTCCTTAAGGCCAAAATGTTTTACCGTAAGAAGAAGAAAACTCAAACTCAAAGAAATTAAGAAATAATTGGTATCATTTCTTTCATCGAATCACTTCTTTTGCATAAGTACAGATCGTTTTTCGATTGACTTGTTCACGTTTTTAAAT
The DNA here is from genome assembly GCA_019925095.2 of Dendrolimus kikuchii. Taxonomy (NCBI): domain Eukaryota; kingdom Metazoa; phylum Arthropoda; class Insecta; order Lepidoptera; family Lasiocampidae; genus Dendrolimus; species Dendrolimus kikuchii. Next base: position 8,198,467 of record CM034392.1, read on the forward strand.
ACTCGTGTTTTTCCATCCGTCACACAATGGCACTATTTGCAAAACTTGATTTAAAATGTGAAATTCACATAATCAATTAATAAAAATGTATTATTACCATTAATAAAATCAAAATCAATTAAAAAAATAATCGATTTAAGTAAAAATCAATTATTTTTCCATCCCTAATGAAAATTGACGAAGAGGCGTTGTCGAGGAGTTTTTGGCGGGAACTGGAAGATGTTGTGCTGCGCAGTTTTATTTTCTAAAAATGTGTAAAATTACTCTAAAATGAACAATAGTTGTAGGATATTGATAGTCTTTGAGTAGTAATTATGTTTTTGTGAGAAATGTTAACTGTATAGTCAAATGTGGCCTTTCGAGTTTTCACAAGAACTCCGTTGAATGGTGTGGATTGTAGCCTACAATACAACTGCGCCTGGCTTAAAGGCCTAGTTGCCAAGCCTTAAACATAAAATAAATAATAGACGTTGTCGACATCAAACTTTGTGTCAATAATAGTCAATAAAAATTCATCAAAACTAAAAACTGTGAAATAAAAATAATCCATTGGATTTGGACATGGATGAACAATTTTGCAGATTCGCAAATCGGAACAATTTCGAAGACATGTGTTGACTTGACTGACCTTTAATAACATAAGAAATGACGAAATGAACTCATATATCCTATCAAATCGATATAAATAACTAAAATTGTAAACCTTATAGTGGCATGTTAGAATAAAATCTCTCAATCCGTCTATAGTTATACAAATTTGGACTAAAACAATTTCACAGTTGGAAAACGTCCACCACTGTAAATGATGGATGAAAACATAAACAACAATGTTGCAGTATTGGCTATTTTGGATAATCAATGTAAGTTAACATTCTAAACTTTTATTGGCTTGTAGTTTAGCTTCAGGTACTACTTAATTTGCAAAGCAATATTCAGTGTTAGTAAGTATTTACTTTTATATTGTTATGTTACAGCAACAACATATAAACCAAACATGACTCTGACAGCTTATGACCCTCAGCAAGTACATACTGTCAATCACGAAGAAACAGAGCAAAGTGAAAATAATAAACAGAGTATGTATATTATTATATTTAATGCTTAATGCTACTCTCAATGTAAAATTGTATACTCATTTTAATCCAGGTGTAACTCTTTTCCTCTTCACAGATATCATTTGGACCAAAAATGCTACATTGATGCTCTTAAGTTTGTATGAAACTAAAATTCATATGTTAGATAATCCTAAAAAGAAATCAAAAATGTGGATGTCAATTGCCGAGGAATTAAGATCATTAAATGTTGAGGTAATTTTAATAAAACTGATGAAGTATTACATAACTATTTTTGTAAAAATCTTTATTAATAGAATTATAATTTTATGTGTAGGTCACCACAGATCAAGTTAGATGGAAAATAAATGCATTAACAAAAAAATATAAGGACTGCAGGGATACTGGCCAAGGAGCAATGGCATTTAAATTTTACAATGAAATGCATCAAATATTAGGTCGATACAATGAAAACATTGATAATTATAGACTTGCATCTGGTGTAATTCAAGATAAAGATGATTCTGACAAAAGTAAAAAGAACATATCTCTCAAATCTACACCTTTTAGAAAGTTAAGAGCAGAAAGAAGGGCTAAAGTAGAATTAGAAAAACAGTGGACAGAATATTTACGTAGACAAGAAGAACTAAGACTTGTAAGAGATGAAAGAAATGAGAGGAGTTTGCGGCTTAGAGAAGAAGAATTGCAATTAAGAAAAAAAGAATTGGAAATTAAACAGTCATTAGCATTAAGAAAGTTACAACTGAAAGAAAGAAAACAAGAAGAGATGCTCAAAATAGAGAGAGAAAAATGTGCATTGCTCAGAAAGTTAATAGCTAATCATGATTCTATGCACCACTAATTAAAGTCAGTAAAGGTATAGATAAAGAACATTACGAGTCTCCATGTGGTGTCACTATTTTAAATTTTTATTCCATATAATAAAAATTTCATGATAACTGTTCAGGATAGTTTATATAAAATTTCATGAAAATTAATTCATTCCCAAGTCTATAAGGAAGAAATAGGTAAATAAAACCCTTTCAGATCATCTGTGGCTTACTTGATACCAGGAATAATAAAGAATAAAAAATCTAATTTATACATAAACAACACTTATATTTTACTGCTATATTATTATTAATTTTAAAGGAATTAAAATATATATAAGTATAATACTTACTATCATGTTTTATAAATTATTAATGCTACCTAATCTATACTTGATCTTCTAAGATGTCATTTTCATCAAGGCAATAATTATGCAAAATACATGCAGCCACCGTTGTGTCAGTTATAAATGCAATATTCCTATACACTGTGAAGAGTTTGATTCTTTTAAACCTCCCTTTTAAAAGTCCAAATGCTTTATCACTTAATTTTCTTGTAGCTGCATGTAATGAATTAAATTCCCTCTGTTGTGGTGTAAGCCTTTTGTTTTCTCTAAAAGGTGGTATAAGCCAAGGTAGAGATGGATAACTGGAATGTCCTATTAAAAATGTATTATTTGGAAACAATGAATTTCTGTTTTGAATTGCTGTGTTATATAATGGTGATCTTTTTAAGACTCTGGTGCAACTTGATGAACCTGGCTCTCCACAATATATGTTCGTAAATCTCATATTTGAATCTATTGTAGCCTGTAAAATTATAGAATAGTAACCCTTAGGATTACAGTACTCTCTTGCATTCTTGGGTTTCTCAATTTTAATATTAGTACAATCTATCACACCCAGCAAGTTTGTGATACTCGTTTGACTATGAAATGTGTCCGATATTACTTGTATGTCATTATAATCTTGTGGCCACTTAATAACATCATTTAGCTTTGTTAGGATCCAAGCAACAACTCTTCTAATTACACGAAATGTTGATGATATAGATATATCAAATCTTGTAGCTATAGGAGTTAGTGGCTCTGTGTTAGCTATAAATGATAAGAATATATAAAAACAAAGTTTTGGTTCTAGTGGTTTCAAGCCAAACTTGTGTGATGCTATAAAACCTGATTGTTCCAGTTCATCTGTAAATATTAAAATATTTTAAGTAAAATATTAAGGCAAATTTGCTAAAAGCTTTGTATGAACCTACAATCATATAAAATTAAAATAAAAAACTAAAAGAAAATATCCTGTTTCCAGGTACAAATATATCAGTTATAAACAGTTATTTAAAGCACACATGCCAAAATGCATCACTTTATAGTTGTGGCAATATAGAAAAAATAAAGATCTAGTCATGTTTTAACATTTGAATATTAATGTGGTTTGTCTGCAATGTAACTACTAATGAACTTCAACTTACTAATAAGCCGATAAGCAGTTTTTCGGGATAAACGCAAACGATTTTTAAATTCTGAATCAGTCCAGGAATCAACTATATGCAAATAATCATCTACTCTTCTTCTTCGTAATCGTATTAAATATTGCATTAAAGGAAAGAATAACGTATCTTCGTCAGCTTCATGATCATCGGATTCCAATGGTTCTACTTCCAACTTTTCACATAATACATCACTCCAACTGTCGCTGTCCTCGCTGCTGCTAATAGCTGTTGTTTCAGCCAACCACAATATTAGTTTATCGTTTTCCATTTCACAACTGAGACATTTTGTGTTTTTTCTATATTGTTTCTAGAATTTCTGAGCTTGTGAATTCGTATTTCGTGAAAATAATTTGTTTTTGATTTATTACTCTTCTAATCTTCTATTTGATTTTGGCTTAACAAGGTTTGTATATCAAGCCAATATCATGAGGTTATGTCACGCTCATTTGACTTTGACATTTGCCTACTGTACATATTAGATCAGGAGTAGGCATCAACATAGTACAGTCTCATAGCGCCCACGGTCCTTAAAAAAGTATTTCAATGGAATTGTGATTAAAAGACAGCATCAAATCCAATTTCATAAAATAAACGCCAAAGGTACTTTTTTTTTTAAGGCGGGGAAAATGCTATTTACGCACAATACTGGGTCCTTTGCAAGGGATTAGACCATAGTTGATCATGGAGGCTTTACCCTTTAATAAGGGGCAATCCAAACAGTAATCAACCAGCTTGTGTGGAGACTCAGAGAAGTTGCACGGGCAACAACCACTACCCACTAAAACCACCCTCCTCCCATGTGCCCCGCGCTTTTTATGTAGGAAAGGCTGAGACTTAGAACGTAGTTACGCTCAGTCCGATCCCACGCAAAAAGTGCCTAATTGTGCCCCGGGAATCAGAACACATCCACTTCGTCAGCGGGGGTGATGAATCCTTTGCTCCCTTGATAGCTAAAGGCCCCCCGAAGCGGTATTATTCAGGGTGGGAAGTCATGCGCATACCTGCGTCTCCGGATGCCAGCCAACCGCCGGCGTCCGCGAGGAGTCGCATTAGCACGCGCAATAATACTCCCCTTCCTATCTCGTTCAACGGCCTCTTTGAGAGACATTACCGTCTCATAAAAAGTAACCGCAGCCCCCCAGGTATCGCTGCTATGCAGCATGGCTTTCACCAGACTGCAGAGCGAGTCGATCGCTCCTACTTGTGTCTCGAGTTCAAAACGCTGCGGCGCCCATGCCACGCACTCGACTAGCGTGTGAAACGCCGTGTCGGGTGCGCCGCACTGGCGGCATCCCGGGGAAAGCAAGCAGCCCACAATGCGACACAGATACTTATCGAAACACCCGTGTCTGGTAAGTATCTGTGTCATTCTGAAGGTCAGGGTTCCGCTTTCGCGGGTGATCCATTCCATTAGCTGCGGCTTGATTGCCTCCACCGTGTATTCGCTGGCCGCAGGGTTTTCTAACTCTTGAGACCAGATGGCGAGCATGAAGGCGGTTTCCCGCTTCCTGATCGCCTCGATTTCGACCTGGCAGAAGACCAGGCCGCGAGCGAGAACATCCCGTCGGGAGCGCCGCACTTTCGCCAGTACGTCCGCCTGGAGAGGCCAGGGCGGATCGCCTGCCAAAAGTGTCGACGCCGTCCACGACACAGTACGGTACCCTCGAATAGTCCTCACGGCCAGAACCCGTTGCGCCCGGTGCAGCGGAGTTCTATTGTGGCGGTGAAGTGCAAGGGACCAAACGGGTGCACCGTACAGGGCCATACTCCGAAAGATGCCCGAGTAGAGCTTCTGAGTCGCACCCCCCGGGCCCCCCACGTTGGGAAGCAGCCGAGAGAGGGCGCCTGCGGACCTCACGAGTTTGGGAACTAACTGCTAAAAGTGCGCTTTGAACAGCCATTTCCCATCGAGAACTAGCCCCAGATATTTCATCTGGGGCCCTACTCTAATCGCCACCCCTTGGACCGTAACGGACAAGTCCGCGGGGGGATTACGGAAACGCCTATGGAACATGATGGCCTCCGTCTTCGCGGGGGAGACCGTCAAGCCCAGCCTAGCTATACGATCTACGACGATCGCCAACCCGTCGTTGGCGAGGTCCACGGAATCTGCAAATGACGCAGCGCGTGCCGTGAGTAGAGTGTCTCCTGCAAAGCAGATTAGCCCCACCCCGGGCAGGACCGGAACCCGAAGGATCCAGTCATAACCTACGTTCCAAAGAATCGACCCGAGGACCGACACCTCTGGAACGCCGCACGCGACGCACCGACGACCTAACGCGAGATTTTCGGACTCGCCGCCCTCCCAAAGGATGTGCCGGTCCTGCAGGTACGCGCCCAACAGTCTCGTGAGGTACGGGGGAACTCCATGCGCGCGGAGCCCCTCCCTGATCGTCTCATGAGGGCTCTCATGATGACTGTTAAAGGCGTTCGCTATGTCTAGCGACACCGCAAGAACGACATCCTTCGCTTGGACAGCTTCGTCCGTGAGCGTTCGCAGCGTCTCGAAAGCGTCCATCGTGGAACGGCTCCAGATGCTTAGCAGCCAGGAAAAGGAGCCGGCCTGGGACCCCGTCGGGTCCCGGTGCCGCCTTTCTGCCCCGGAGCCGGTCCAGGGCAACGTCTAATTCCTCCTCGGAGATGGAGTGAGGCTCCTCGTCCGAGGTGGTGTCGGGAACGACTGGACCCATACTGTGGGGAGTGAAGTTCCCCGGATCCGGGAAGAGCCCATCGATAACCGACCGGAGCACCTCGGGTTCGAGCGTTTCCGTGACCTATAACTGCACATAAGAACCTTGCTAATTATAATGTAAATCTTCCTTTATTTTCCCGACAACATTAACAATAACCAATATTTTTAATGTTATTTATAGCGTACCTGTGTATGGTTAAAGATGGCTGATTTGGTGTTTATCTTATGCCGCACCCTATTACACTACACACTGGCATATTTGAGACGTAATTATTTACATCTGGCTTCAATTATTTTAAATCACAAGCAAGATATTGAAAGATAATTAGTTATTTTGATTTATACCACGACTTTTTGACAAGACAAGTACCGGCTGAACTGACTGACAATGACATTTGGTGCGCTATTATAGGGATGTTCGATGTTGGAAAAACATCGATGATGGCATCGATAATGACATCGATAGCAGAACATCGATTCTCGATGTTTATTAAGCACAAAACATCGATGTCAGCCAACATCGATGTTTCTTGCAAACATTGATCAATTAATAAAACAGCCATAAAATCACAACGTTTTTATAATTCAACAAAATGAAAGATAAATTGAAGATATCAGGGCATAGGGACACCTTATAAGTTCCAATACTTTTTGTCAATTGACTGTAAAAATAATAACTTGGAAAGCGCAGAACCTTTCAACCTATTACGCTGTTGATATAGGGTTGAACCAGCCTTAGAAAATAATCTCTCAGATGGCTTTGATGTAGCAATAGTGCTTAAATATCTTACCGCAAGTTTTTTTAACTTTGGATAAGTAGAACCAATAACACTGTCCCAAACTTGCATAGGATCTTGTTTTAGAGCAGTTAATGGATTTTTAAGAAAATAGCTCAACTCTGAGGGCATGTCCAACTCGCTTTGTGAGGGTACACAATTTTTTTCTTGGACTAGTTTATAGTGATCATCGAGGCCTTTAAGCCAGATCTTACTTTACAATATAATTTCTTCATTTTCTTAAGCCTATGTCTAGCACAGCTGAACTGTAGGTGATCAGCTAGTGCCATTCAACGGAGTTCTTGTGACAACTCGAAAGGCCACATTTGACTATACAGATCACATTTCTCACAAAACACATAATTACTACTCAAAAACTATCAATATCCTACAACTATTGTTCATTTTAGAGTAATTTTACATATTTTTAGAAAATAAAACTGCACAAGACAACATCCCTTTCAGTTTCCGCCAAAAACTCGCACAGTCCACAGATTAGAACGAACTAATAGGGATGAAAACGATACATCGATATCTCTGAACCATCGATGTTTTAGTAGAAAAACATCGATGTTTGCCATCAATGTTCACTATTGCAAAACATCGATGTATCGATGTTATCTTATACGATGAACTTAACATCTGTAACTCATACTTCACAGAGGTGAATAAATTCAATTCGTTCACTGTCAATCACTGTAAGTGAGCAGCACCTCGGAACTATTCACTCACGAAGCACGAAGGCATGATCTTTGAGTTAAGTTATAACCTCTGGATCAAGAACTATAGAGTTTTAAACGTATTTTTCACGAAAAAGCCAAAAACATATTATTACACCGACTATTTGAACACACTCTGTTGTTCGTGCCTACCCCGCAAGGGAACTGGCGTGAAGTTATGTATGTATGTATGTATTTGACACCGCAACAATAACTACCATGAAACTCGTTAAATGTAATTTTATTGCCCCTACTCTACACTTTCCTTATTCTAAAGACTTACCTAATCAATAGCAATAGATAATATTGTTATAAACAATATATAATATACAAAATTTTACTTTTTGATAGATATTTAAAATAAAGAATCGAACTTCGGTGTTTCGATACATCGATTGTTTTTGGGCGATGTGTAGTGTACATTGATGTTTGTTCTGAAACATCGATGTATCGATTCATCGATGTTTTTGCTTTCGATACTTGCATCCCTACGAACTAACGACAGAGATTTTTTTTTTTGTGTTTTTGATAGAATCAGAATTTATTTGATAAATACTCTGTGGAAGCGTTCATAGATTGCGATTATTATGTACGCGACCAAATTTCGATATGTGTCCGTGACATCGATGTTACGATATTTTATATAATGAAATATCGATGTTAAAACATCGATGTTTTATGTTTTAACATCGATGATCATCAAAGATCGATGATCATCGAGCATCCCTACCTTATTATACAGGTTCAAGGCAATTAGGCATCAAATAAGTATAAAATTAAAAATATAATATTTAATGTATTGCGCATATTAAAATTACGAAATATTCGAGATTCATGAATACAAACAGATAGTGTATTATCTATGACAAACAGTATCTTAACTGTTCTGCAGAATGGATGTTTGTGTTTATGTGACTGCCGTTTCTGAAGAAAGTAAATTAAAACTCTTACTGTAATATAAGCTACTGTAGCTACTGGACAATTAAATTTAACACAATTCCCTTTGATTGTTTTTGTGTTTACAGATGCTCATGGTCAGGAGTCTTTAAATAACGACTCTGTACACAGTGACTTAAATACTATAGAAAAAGGAAATGAAGCTGATCCCTCTGAGAAACATAGTAAGCCCCAAGAGAAAGGGTCATTTTATTTTAATGAATGATTTATTAAATTAATTTGAGAACTGTTTTGGAAAGTTGTAATTTGTTTTTTATTTGTTATATATTATGAGTTGAATGTGTGTTAAAATTATATTTTCATGCTTTATTTAAGGTGCTGTCTGGACCAATGATGCAACATCAACTTTATTAAAACTTTATGAATCTAAATTAGAAATGCTTGAAACACCCAAAAAGAAGACACGAATCTGGCAAGCAATATCTGATAAACTAAAAGAACACAGTATAGAAGTAAGTGTTTCCTGGATTCACAAATAATAATTTGTCAAGGGAATGTTCTCGCAAGTGCTAATAGATTATGCCTAAATTTTAATACAAATCATGCCATACCTATTATAATAATTAACATGAGTTATTCATACTTTTCATAAATATATTTTCAGATGACTCCAGATCAGGTGAGATGGAAGATTAATGCCTTAACCAAAAAATATAAGCAATGCATCAATAGTGGGCAACATGAAAAATTCAAATATTTCAAAGAAATGGACAATATTTATGCACAATATAATGTTGATTGTGATTCCTACTTAACAGAGATGCAACACCAAAGAAATGATTTTTCCAAACCACAAAACATAAAAATGAACACTAAACAATATTCTGAGAGCAAAGCCATGATTGAGTTGAGAAAAATAAGATTTGCAAGAAGAATGGAATCTGATAGATCACAGGGAAAAATACAGCTTGAAAGACAATGGCTTCAATATTTACAAAGACAGGAGGACTTAAAGCTCTGGAGGGATGATATCTATGAGAAAAATCTGAAGTTAAAGGAAGAGGAATTAGAACTGAAGAAAAGAGAATTAGAGTTAATGGAATCATTAGAATGTAAAAAGATAGAACTACTGGAAAGAGAACATAAATTTATTTTGCAGAATGACAGGGAAAAGTGTGAATTATTAAAACAAGTGCTTTGTAAGAAAAATCAGGAACAATACTTAAAAAATTAATGCTTAAGGAAAAAGTTATTAAATTCTCATCTATTTTTATTTTCTTTATTTTGAAAGTACATATATTTGAATGGGTATTTTGATTTTTTTTTAATTCCACCCGTACTATTCAAAAATTAAAGGGACATGCCTATAACAACTTTGGAAGCTCTTATCTTGCTACCTGCTGGATAATAAATTGCGTGCTAGTAAATAAAACACAGCTAAAACGAATTATTAAGGTTTGTCCTAATGTCAGCCATTAAAATCCAATAGACAATGGTGGTATCTCTAAGTAATAATAAATTACCACTGTGGCTATTTCCTACACATAATCGTAAAATTAAAAAAAATAGGTATGGGAACTAGCGCCACCAAGAGAGGGAAGAAATCAAAATTATAAGTATTTCCATTAAGTGCACTTAAGATGGCGCTGTACATTATAGTTGAAGAATTACAATGCACTGACGAGATCTTAAGAGCAAAACGTGAACCACAAGTGATCGTCATATTTATATGAGCTATCCAATACCGGCATCAGCAGATACAGAAACTGCAATCTGAATCTGAAACGGCTCAACTCTGCCGTCAAAAAACTAGGCAACTGGTTCCGAAGATGGCGGATTGAGCTGAATTTAGAGAAGAGTGCTGCAGTTATGTTCTCTCGTGCTTCACTCTCACTCACCAACCGACTTGAACCCATCGATCTATTTGACCGAGTTATCCCTTTGGCCAATGATGTCAAATATTTAGGTGTAACCCAGGACAGAGGCTTGTACTTTCACAAGCACATTAGTGCGGTCAGGAACACAGCATACTGGATCCTAGGCCGATGACATGCAAGAAGAGTAAGATGAGCCTTAGAAATTAGGTGACTCTTTACAAAACTTGCATCCGCCCCGTCTTCGCCCATGCCAGTGATTATAACGTCTGGAAACTTCAAAAAGTCTAGAACAGATTTATGCACATTGCAGTCGACGCTCCGCTCTATTATGTGGAACGTCGACCTGGAGCTTTCCTCCATTAAAGACGACTATCTCTCTCTCGTAATATCTTTGACCGAGCCCCCCACCACCCGAACACTTTGATGGTGAAAAAACGGTCAATTAGAGATCCATACAGAATGCTCCCATGAGCTAACTCCGACCTCGCAATGTCCTCATTGACGAGCTAGACGCAATCGCTCAACTCCTCGAGATCATGAACTTCTCGAGGCCCGGAACATCAGTCTGGCAGAACAGACGCCGGATAGGTCCCGGTCCACCCATACAACGTTAAATCCACCAAGCACACTCACCATTACAGACACAAGACTAGCGTCTCTCTGGAGAGTTTCTTCCACCGCTTCTTCTCTACCAGCTATAACACATTGCGAATCGTTAGTAAAGGTTGAATAGGATCGGCTCCGCCGGGGAGTTGATGACTTGTCCCCACTTTTTCACTTCAGCCTGTTGGCTGGTTCATCCATCCTTTTATGGCTTAATCAGATAGAGTCATCTCTCCCCCGCAACGGTCAAGCCGAGGTCGAACCTCACAGGAGGTGCCTCCTCGAGCGCGCTGCTTCCGGACTGAACGCCTCCACTCCCACGAAATCAGTAAACCCACCAAGCTCGGTATTGCTAAAAAAGCCATCTGCGACTGTTCAGCTGGGTCCTGGACAAAAAAAAAATATACTTGATGAATTTCACATTTTTGCATAAAGTTATTATATGAACCATTTTTTTACTTTTGGTTTAAATTATCAAGTGTTTATGTAGTGTGTATACAGTTTTAGTTTAGGAGGGAAGGGTAAATGTAAAAAATATCAAACCCAACGAACGCTGTAATGACACTAATTTTATTATTGAAAATATACGAATATAACTGTTGTTAAGCATTAGGCCGCAGTTGATTATTTGTAAAATGCTGACTATTGTACATACTTTGTACAGTTTATATTAGATTTTTAAACTATAATTTTATTAAATCTTTCTCTTTCTTCCTATTCAAAACAATTTAAAAGTATCATTTAGTGGAATTTATAGAACTATACGACGACGACGCACGACACACCTTCCATGATCAAATTGATCGTGTACTAGCAGAAGGTGATGTCAGGAGCCTTAAGAACAGACGAGCTTGCATGACAAGAGTACTAGCAGAAGGTGATGTCAGGAGCCTTAAGAACAGACGAGCTTGCATGACAAGAGTTATGAATGTCAAAGAGGCAAGTGAGGTTTGTAAGAATAAGCCTAAATGGCACTCTGTTGTTCGTGCCTACCCCGCAAGGGAACTGGCGTGAAGTTATGTATGTATGTATGTATGTATGTATGTATAGAACTATAGATTGAAAGGCCATGTAGTGGTATTTATCAGAATATAATACCATTTGAGAAACCATCTATTGAGGCGATCAGGATGCGGGAAAACGCGACCACGATCTAAACTTGGCAGAGAGATTTAGAATCTCTTGAGGCCGGCACTGATACAGTGGAGGCGATTCGTTCCTACTTACTGCGATGGGTCCAGCGGAAACGCGGGCCACTGACCTTTAGGACGGCGTACATACCGGGCACGGGTGCTTCGATAAGTATCTGCATCAGATTGTAGGGTGCTTTCCCCTCAGTGTCGTGAGTGCGGCGCGCTAGACACTGCCTTTCACACGCTGGTCGAATGTGCTGCATGGCAACCTCAGAGGTTCGCGTTCAAGACGATCGTAGGGCCGATCGATTCATTGAGGGGACTGGTCGGTCCATAGCGATGATCCATGGCCATGGTCTATAGCGATGATCTGGTCAACAGTTTCTTCCTTTTGCGAGGCAGTAATGTCCCGCAAGGAAGCCGCTGAGAGCCACATCGTCAGGTTGACTTACGGAAACATAGGTATGCGCTAAATATCCTCCCGTGATTTTATCGCAGGGGTCCGCGCATCATGGGAATGCGATGGGTCCAACCTCTGTTGATGAAGTGGGCCACTCTGCATCCCAGGGCTCCCTAAACTTATTGCGGGGTTGAACAATGGGTGTAGCTTTACTCGTCATCTCATGTTCTTCCGCACGAGCGCCGGGTATGGGACGCACGTAGGTTTAGGTGTAGCGAAGTAGTTGATTCCGTCCATAGTCTCCGCACGCGCTGCGCGGCGCTTATTGCCGGGGACTCAGCATGGTACGAAATGTACTCCCACTGCGCATAAAAAAAACGTGATGATTTCAATATGCCTCCATTGTTCTTGTTCAAATACAATGAAAAAAATATGTTATGTCTATGAGATCTAGTAGTTTTCGTAGTTGTTTAGGAGTTTTTGGCGAGAACTGAAAAGAGATGTTGTGCTGTGCAGTTTTATTTTCTAAAAATGTGTAAAATTACTCTAAAATGAACAATAGTTGTAGGATATTGATAGTTTTTGAGTAGTAATTATGTGTTTTGTGAGAAATGTGAACTGTAAAGTCAAATGTGGCCTTTTGAGCTGTCACAAGAACTCCGTTGAATGGCACTAGCTGATGACCTACAGTTCAGCTGTGCTACACATAGGTTTAAGAAAATGGAGAAACTACATTGGATCTAAGATCTGGCTGAAAAGCCTAGGTGCCAAGCCATAAAATCCAGAAAAAAATTTAGTTGTTTATGACAGTTTATGTTCCAATGCTGCCAACTTAATATCCCGCCGCGACGCAAAATTGTATTAATTTGTGATTGTTATTTAAAAATTGTGATATTCATTTTTACGATGGCTGACCTTAAATATAAAAGATACGAAAAATCTCTTGGTCTACTAACAACAAAATTTGTTTCACTACTACAAAAGGCGAAAGATGGAGTTTTGGATTTGAAAATGGTGACTATAGCCTGCACGGAACTGTCAAGTAAATTTTAGGCACGAAAAATGAATATTTTAAACAATTTTTATGTATTATTGGAATCTTTTCAGGCTACTAATTTATTGGCTGTGCGACAAAAGCGACGTATATATGATATTACAAATGTTTTAGAAGGAATTGGTTTAATAGAAAAACGGAGTAAAAATAGTATTCAATGGAAGTAAGTATGGTTTTGTTTTTGCTTATTATCATATAGTAGTTTGGACCAGAGCATTTTTTTTCTATTAAATTATGAAATGTTAGTGCAAGATTTGCTAATATCAAAATGTGTAAAATGAGATTTTGTGTAGTCTGGATAATAATGGGATTGATGTCAGTTGAATAAGCCTTTATCTACAAGTTGCTAGCAGCAATGGATCATACCATAACTTTTTTTAAACTGACTAAACCTAAATTTACATAAACTGGTTTGTATTTTGGTTTATCCAACAGAACTGACTGTGTATAAAGGAAGATAATGTGTTTATTCATAAACTCTGTTAGGAGCAGTTCTTTTGAATAATTATTTTTGGAGCATATTGTTTTTGGTGGATGATCTAACAGGTAAATTGTTAGTTATTACGCAATCTGAGTTTAACAAATCAACATCCAATAGATTTGAGTTGAACTTCATTCTTTTGATTTGCTGATTGTAATAGACATAATTACTACTATTTGTCCGAAATGTAATGGTTATTATGGAACGACTAGGTAATGCAGTAGTCAATAACCGGATATGGGATCTTCTAATATCAAGTAACTAAATATCTGAAGTCAAACAGATGTCAGTGTGCCTCTAAACTAACATCTGTTCAAGCAAACAGATGGTGAAAGTTGAGTAACTGGAAATCTGAAGTCAAGACTGATGGCAGAACTTTACTACATGCAGAACCTGAAATGTAAATATTACTGGGTAGTGTCACTTTGGCGCACCATGTGGGCCTTTGAATATATGGTATTCAAACAGGGATGGGACAGTTTAGTATTGACACCCATAGATTGGGATTGACATCTACTGTGGATAAATTTCAAGAACATTCACTGTTTGAAAACTGTAGAAAGAATTCTTGACACTATTTAATAACCTTCAAGAGCAAGTTCTTAAACCTAAATACCTTTATACCTATTTTTGTTATTATTTTGTGGTAAGACTAGGCCACCACCTTTGTGGTGGCTATGCCCTTTGCCTTGCACTCCAATTATATAGGACTAAATCCTGGCTGGAGAGCAAGCACCATTTCCGCATAACATGCATAATGTGCCTATTGTTATAATTACTACATACTAGTGGTGAGAGAAGAAACATAAATACATAAAGATTACTAATGTGTGAAATCCATCAATTCACCTTGGACAAGTATGGCAGATGTATGTACCATGTGTTACTCTAAAATGAGTAAGCTTGAGCTGCTGAGCTCAAGGGATGGGATGTTTAGGAGCTGATATAATTATACAGCTATATCAGGTCCTGGATACAGAATCCCGAATATCAGCACTCAGCAGGCACCAAATGAGAGGCCAGGTTTTAGTAGTTCTATCAAAAATAAAAAGAAATCAATCACTGCTTGACAATGTTACAGATTGGGAAATTTGTAGTGACACAGTAATTAAAAAAGTGGTCTAGACTTTTGATTTTCAACATTTTCAGTTTTATACCTATTGTCACTTAACAAAGTAATATGGATCTTATTTCATACTTTTGATGAAATTGTTATAATCTGAATTCTTCCGGCATCTGCCTGAATTTAAACAGTACACCTGTATTTAAAAAAAAATTCCTTTATTTTTACTTAGTCAACTACAACAGAGCTCACACTGTACTGTTTGTTATGTTAATCAATGTTTTTGCAATGCCTAGACAAATTACTGGGAATAAAATAATTATTTCAGTTGATTTTCCATTAATTTAATACTGATTTGTATCTTTTCAGAGGGGTCGGTCCTGATTGTAACACAAATGATATTGGAGAAAGAGTTATATCCTTACGAAAGCAGATTGGGCGACTGGATGAAAAGGAAAGAATTCTAGATAAGTGGGTTCTTTTCTACAGTGATTGATAAGTAAATCATTAGACTCAATTGTAATTATTGTTGGTAAACAAATTAATATAAAATTCTTATCACGAAGAACACTTGTTTGTAATACAAAAGGTTAAAAAAAATATTACTTTTTCAATTTTAAGTATATCATGTGATGTCATACGTAAACTGATGCTATGGATTATAATCCACCCAAAATAAATATTTTCAAATACATTAGGCCTCATACTACTAAGCAATATTTTAATTTTACTGTATAATGATTATTTTTCCTCTCTTTGTCACTCCTTCCTTCTAAAAGTGATAGAAGACAAGAGCCTAATAACTGATTTTCACGGATTTTTTTATTGTAAAACTTTCAGACGTTTACACTGGATCAAACAGAGTATAAAGAATGTTTTGGATGAAACAGAAAATCAATCATTATCATATGTCACAAATAAGGATATTACAAAATACTTTCCAGGCAACCAGGTCTTAGTGTTGGAGGCACCTTTGGGTGCCCAATTGTCTGCTGGGTCAATTGTGGTATGTACATCTTTTATGTCTTGTTAACTATACTAGATTTTAGAAGAATTGAAAATGGTAAATTTAGAATGCTATAGGTAGCTGTGGGATCAATGAAGCATTGCATGTTCAAAAATACTTTTTATTTGCTGGGATTATTATGCTTTGGCTTGAGTGTTGTTCTGTAAAAGATTTTTTATCAGAAATTTATATTATGTTCAAAGAACGGGAAATTAAACTTTTATGTAATTAATAACAGGGCTTCCCAAGCGACATAAAAAGACGAGGAATCTTGGACTTAGGAGTTTTAGAGTACAAATTTTCAGTTTCTTATATAAAAGAAGTAGAAGTCATTCCACAGATGCCACATATGTTATGTGTAAAACAATTATATAAAATAATCATACCAGTAACAGTGAACAAAATATAATTTACTGTCAATCAAGACAATATATTAAAACACTGAGGGTCTAGAGTGGTCAATTTCGCAGATTCGCATTACGATTATTTATATATATTATTATTATAAAGTGGACATTATGCTATGCCTTATATCTAGACACGAGTTAATTTCACTAAGCGACATTCCAAAAGCGGCTGGTTTTTTTTTTTTTTTTGTCGTCCGGGCTCTCCATCTTAGGACATGACGGATTAAAAAAAAAGCGGCTGGTTTAGGCCCAGTGAGCTGCATCTGTTCCTACTTCGTAGTATTCAATTTTATTATTAATGACTTCTTTTGTTGCAGAAACAAGAGGAGAGTTATTTTCTACATGTGAAGTCATCAGAGTCAATTGGTGTAGTACTATTATGTGATAAGGAAAGCGAATTGGTAAGATATTATTGATTACTAGAGTTATTCACACTTGCTTAAAATTTATATCTGTATTCTGTGGAAACAGTAGTAACATTTCTCATTTTTTTTGATATTTTGTCACAATTGCAATCCTTTCATCATTTGATTAACAAACTTTTCACCCCATGCATTATTAACTATTTGTGGTCTTTAAATAAAATAAAAGAATTAGTATGTATTTTACATAATGACCTGGATTATGGGTCTAGATTACTTTAGGTTGTAATAAAGTATGTTTAATTTTTCAGGAAAAAGATGTTTCTATGGATGATAGTGAGGTACAGAGTTACACAGAGAATTTTGAAAAGGACCTTGACAATAATAGTAAGTAATTTTTTGAATTACTATAATTCCTGCATATGCTTGTGTTTGAGTAATATATAACAGATTACTTTGGGGCTGATCCCAGACTCCTAGACCATAGCAAATAACTGAGAAAATTTGTTTCCCAAATTTGCCATGCCAGGAATCGAACCCGGAATCTCTACTGTTAGCGAGGTAGGCCGTCAAATGCTTAGCCCGCTCAACCGTAAAGACAGTCATTTGTCGTTTTGTAGACAGAGGCATCCATAGTATTAATATGAAATCCAAGTGCTATATCCACTTTGTAGGATTTATGGACTTGTAAGGCCTTGACTGCCAGTTAAAAGAATCTCAACAATAAACTGTGGACATAGAGTTAATGTCATTAACAATGTCACATTTCAATGCATTAGACTCTTGGCTACGTGCGTGCTGGCTATATGCGTAACACAGTCCCTAACACTAATATTATGTCACGTGTAGCAGAGGAATTACTGAGGTTGTGATTTTTTTTATTCCAGATTACCTCCTAAGACTGAGTCCGCCTGCGTCTAAGCACGACTTTCTATTCTCCCTTCAGGCATCAGAAGGCCTTTGCGAACTATATGACATACCATATTAAATTTGACTGACTTTAGATTTAGATTTTTTTCAGACATTTGTATTATTATTTGTTAACATTTTTCATCATGTTTGTATATAAATCATGTAAATAACCAAAGCGTTATTATTATATATGTAAAGGAAATTAAATACTGAATAAGAGTAACAATTAAGATGTTTTATTTTTTCGATTTCGGATTAGATACAAATCTATCAAGCACTCCGAACGATTGCTTTGGTGCTTTTTGTTTTTGTTCTGGCTTCAATGATTTCTGTACTTCTTTCGTTTGCTCCAAATATTCCTGAAAAATAATTGACGATCAATAGAAGAAATCTACAGATAGTGAGTTAAAGAAAAAGAGTTTCATTCATTTATTTATGTACGGGGTGTGAAACTCTTTCTTTATCACCTAGACAATATTTTAACATTTGCGTATTATTGATAAATGATTTATTAATATATTAGTTTTTAAAAGAAGTGACTGCAGTTCAACATCTTAAACCTACGTTCTGCGGAACACCAGAATTGAGTGAAACAACGAGGAGGAACATGAAAAGAAATAAGCAGAGAAGGAATGTTTAAAGACAGTATGAGCATGATAATTAAGGTTCCAGAACACGGGGTCGCTTATATAGCATGGAAATTTCAAGGTAGGTGGGGAATAAATTTGACATCACAACCTAGTGTGATTTAGTGTTACCAGGCTTATCACTAAAATTAAAGACATTATTTCTTACCCTCCTTGCAGCCTCTTTGATAATCTTCTTTCTAGCGATATGAGTTTTTCCTTTGTTCTTACGTCTCGGTGTCGTGTCCATTTTCTTAGGTTTGACATGCTAAAATTAAAAAGTGACATTTCCTTTACGAAAAGCATACCAATGCTTTTATTATGAGGGACGTCGAAAACTGCCCCAAGTGGAAAAAAAGTAGGAAATCTGGCTGCACCGGAATATGACGTTGATTATTAGTGATGGAAATTACATCGACTTTAATATATCAATAATTGTTTTAAAGTTATTTCATTTCGTCACTGCTGTTTCACTGCTGAAAAATCACTACCCGATATTTTAGAACGGACAATAAAATAACAGTACCGCAACGTGTCCCGGTCACGACTGGAACTGCAAGTGATTATTGGAATTATGAAATGAAATAATACGTTGCTCTCTCAACGTTACGTCACGGCGTAAGAAATAGAAGTAACTCTAGCAAATGGATGCCTAACATTCAAAGAATAAGGTTCTATTTTACTCAAATAAGTTCACTCGTTTACGGTTTTGACTATCTGATTCGGTTTTTTTGTAATACGTGAAATAAAGTTCTGATGCAATTATTGGTCGTTTCCTATTCTTGTAACTGGAGCGAAGTGATTTATTTTATTAATGAATAACTTTATTGCACATACATAATGGTCTTCTGGCCACAGGCAATCTCGTCGAGACTACTCTACCTTTATATTGTTACGACCTAGACGCCGACAAAAACGAATTCACACCTGCATACCTGTAGAAAACACAATTACCTTTCGGCATTTGGACTTCTTTTGTTTACTTATTTATTGGCATGCGTTTACTAATTATTCTAGAGAACAGTCCATTGTTTTATTGTACTCGTTTATGGCCGTTGCGGTCGACTCATTAGCCAGGTGTCTCGGATTTAAAGTACAAACTGATTCTAGGAAATTCGGTCCACGCGGCCGGGCAGACATATTGCATCTGTGCAGAATAAAGCAATGCCCCAATTGAGGAACGAGGCAGTCGAGCGATAACCACGACCGAAGCGAGACGTGTGTACTACAATCGGGTAACTTTTAGTGACGGATTTTGCGCGTTTTTATGGAATTACGACCTTCTGCATTACGTTTGGACTTGTTTGTTCGGTTATATTTGTACCTGTGTTATTCGTGTTTGTATAGTTCTAATAAACTTTATAGTAATTCTAACGGCATTTTAATTCGAGTCTCGCGACTCGTAACAATATTATACCTTTTATATCACAGTTATTTAACCGGTGATCAGTAAAATGTGCCATCACTATTGAAAATGTAAAAAAAAATACTTTTAAGAGTAAAAGTAATAATCGGCTATAATAGACGAACAGACACAAGAGTAAAACAATACATATTTTTTTTACCTTAAGGGATCAAAACTCTAAACGCATAATATCAAATGGAGACAATGTTCTGAACAATAATGATTATTAATGTCTACTAAAGTTAGTTACCAAAAGTTTCTTTTTGGCCTCCATCTGCTCTTTCAGAGAAGGCACATCTACTTCTGTAACCTCGAACGGATTAAGCGTAATAAGTTCTGCAGGTATTTTGTCAAGCAGAGCCTTGACTTCCGCTTCCCTACGTTGGCTTTTGGTCTGGAATGGATTACTCTCCAAAGCGTCAAAGTTGGCTTCACCGCTACCTGTGAAGAGTTGCAGTTTAAGGTTTTTGTATTTTTTTTTTTTTTTTTTTTAGACAAACACACACATTATATATCCCCAAATTAAGCAAGTTACGCTTGTGTTATGGGTAATATACAACGGACTACTCTGGGGCCGATCCCAGACACCCAGACCATAGTAAATAACGGAGAAAATACGTTTCCGAAATTTACTATACCAGGAATCGAACCCGGAACCTCTGCGTTGCAGTGAGGTACGCAAAGGCTTAGCCCGCTCAACCACAGAGGCCGTCATTTTGTATGAATATAAAAATTGTTTCATGTTCTTGTACATTAACAACAATCAAGGAGCTTTTATTGCATATTAAGTAGAATGACCCTAGAAATGATAAGAACCAATTATTGACTAGGGATATCCATTCGGTTCCACTTGAATAAACTGGATACCACAAGAATTTTTTTTTAGGATATTCAAACTTGAAGGGTTTTTAGACATTACTATAAGTACACCAACCAAAACCGACACCAGAGTGACCCCAGACAAGTTTTGTTTTAAACTTTAGATATTGGTACCTTAAAAATAGATAAAAAGAAGAAAGATATACTATTGACAAGTAAATCACTTTTATAACATTATAATGTTTTTTTTGTTATTATTGCTGGAGTTCAGCAGACAGGCAGACGGCCCACTTGATGGAAAGCGGTTACCATTACCTATGGACATTTGCAACACCAAAGGTGCTACAAAGCGCTGCTGCTCTCTTAAGGGAGACTGGAACCTGGTCACTAATGCCGGAACACAACTCAAAGTTGTTATGGCGACATGCTTTAAATAATGTATAATGTGGATAAAATTTAAAATTATGCTTTATTTGTAATTAAGTTATTGATAAGAGTTGTATTACCTGGCACTATAATACTTGTGAAGCCATGAGTTGTTCCCACGCCTAAAACATCTTCGTATGGGCAGAATTTAAAGTTACTTATTGATTTCGCCATTCTGTGTCTTAAATATGGTTTTTCTGTAGTTTGTGTACAACAGTCACTGAAAAAATATGCATTTATTTATTATTCACATCATACTGCTCACTTTCATTGTGACGCGAGTTTAATTCTCATTAGTTGATGTAATGTTTATGTTGTTAAAAATGATTATGTTCATAAAATAAAGAAAAAATAAATAGAAAATGAATAGATAGATGAATAAGCATGTCGAATTATATCCGTTTCATTGAAATGGGAGGCTTCAGCGCGGCAATGAGGCTTACAAAGGTTGATATTATTTACTACATTGATGTAATAACTGTAAAAGGACTAGCACTTAAATTGGTAACATTTTTTGGTATTGTAAAGCTGCAAAAGGGATAGACGACCCACATAATGGACAGTAATTATCATTGCCTATAAACATTACAATTCAATATAGTAATTCACTTACACATTTAGAATAAACTAGGGTTTTAAAATTCTGGTAGTAGCTCTATGTTACATATATAAAAAAATATTACGTGTTTTATATATATAAACCTTCAATACTTAAGCTTCTTGTTGAATTCACTACAATTACAAAGAAACCAAGTTAATATAGTGTAGACAACTACACAGCAATACATAAAAAAAAGTCGCAGCCAACCTGATTTGAAGTACCTACCTAATACGTAATGAAACCTGACAACGTTTGTTATTACAGCGACGGTTGTCTACATCACAATTGCAGCTCCATCTATTTTGCTAATCCATTTATTCTAAGGAAACGACGTCTTTTATCGGGATAAAAAGTATCCTAAGTTACGCCCTCTGATATAAGTCAGCTCGTTTGGAGTTTCATTAAAATCCGTTTAGTTGTTTTCACGTGATGCTCTAACAGACAGACAAAAATTCGACAAATTGCATTTTCGGTATCTCGTGTTCCGAATTAGCCCTCCTGACTTTTTTCAAATTTTTTAATGCAACGTAAAATCAATCAAATTGAACCATTTATATTTTTTATAGTATTATAGATTTTCAATAGTTTATAGTGTGCACTCTATAAACGGAATTCCGTTTTTTCGGGAATTCTGTAGCATTTAATGCAATTAGTTTGTTCTGAACAAACTAATTGCTACAGGGCATTTGAGAATGATTGATTGATACCAAAGGCGCCAGATAGCCGAGTGGTTGACATAAATACAATTCTTGCTTTAAGATAAATATCTTACAACTTTTGTTAATTTTTAATCAAAATACATTTCTGAAAATAAATGTAAGATTAAACGAAAGGATATTGGTGGACACTAGATTATATTTATTAGCTATAAATTATGGCACAGTTATAATAATGTACAATATACATAGTACACAAAGTTCTTATTTGCAAGATATTCTCATCTCTAACAATAAAACTGTACAGCAGAATGTCACCCACCAAGTTCCTGACCTTGGTGAGTCAACCCCTAAAAACTCCCAAACAAAATAATTTATAACATTAATACTACTTAAAAATTATGTTCTTACTTGTATATTTCTACAGTTTCATCTAAACCCACTGCTAGCATGTCCGTTTGGGAGAATTCCAAGTCAACAGGCGCCGATCTCAGTTTATAATGTTGTAATGGGCCATCAAGATTTCTTATATCCCATATTTTTAAACTTCTGTCAACGCCACTTGTGGCCATATACCTGTAAATACCAATTAGTACATTAAAAAGCGTTTACATGTACTTTAAATACTAACAATATATGCACTAAAATAAAATTAAGCAACACTATAAAACAAAACCTAAAATTAAATACTAAAACCAAATCAAAAAGAGGGTATAATTATAAATAAAATATTGGTCCTAAACCACTGTCACTTACTGGGAATGTTCCCAAAAAGCTGGCGGCGTTACCACGTTGAATAGCAATGCTTAACCTTTGCGCAAAATAGACGCCAAGACGACCAAGAGGCGGGCAAGTGAGAGGTCTACTAAACGTCCCGGGGACATCTCGATAAAGTTTTAGAGCGACCCAGAGTTTCCACCCCAAACGCCGCAAATGTCTTAACTATTTCCAATGCCGGCGTACCTGCGGCGTTTGAGGGCCTCCCGTTTGGCTGCAGCAGAACCGGCGGTAGCATATGCACTTGGTAAATGGGACATTGTTAGAGTGTCCACGCAAGTAGCATTTCACACTAAGGGGCGGCCCATCTTCCAAGATACTAATGTCATCCCAGTCAGTCTTCTGTCATCGTCGCGGCACGAGCAATTTGGTTACAGAACAGCAGGTACCCCGGCGGTGACAAGAGTCATTGAGAACAGAGTGAGAAGTAATTCTACTGGCGCTTGTGCTGCAAGATAATCCATGGTGTCCTAAGTGATCCACCTTATCCCTGGATTGATATAGGTCAGGGACCACTCAGGTTGCCACCAGGCGAATGCTGGCACAGAGTTTGATGATAGCATCCTATACTTTATATATATCATAAAAAATATATTGAAATAATATAGTTTTTTGATGTGAGTTTTTCACTAATATTTTCTTACAGTATTTTGTTATTGAGTTTTTATAAATATGTCATAAAAGTCTCTTGAAACTGGTAGCACTTTGGTAAAAACTTTTTTCATCAGACTGTACGCTACAATATATAAATAAACCAAATTTTAATTATGTTAATTTTTTCACAAAGCATACTCACATTCCTCTATTATCAACCGCAATAGCAGTCAATGGTGTTTTATGGCACAGTATCTTTGCTAATGGTTGCTTCACAGTTGGTGCCCACAGTGAAACAACACCCTTTGGATCCCCCAAGCAGAGTGTAGCATTATATGGGTTCTGAGTCATCACTGAACATCTTCCTAAATGGTTATTATAGTGCCCAACTATTTCACCGATTGAAATGTCTAGCCATGTTAAGAAGCCATATTCACTCTGAAAATAGTAAATTCTTGTGATAAAAAATATAAAATCAATCCATAGAGTCCAAACTAGCTCTTTTAGTCAATAAACTTGGGCCTCCTCATTTGTAGGGGAATGGGTTCTATACCCGCCATCCTTATCTAAGACAGATTGATGATTGATTACATACATTTATTTGTCATTTTCATGTTTAGTTTTCCTCAATATTTTTTACTTCTCTGTCAACATGTAAAAATTATAGTAATATTATGTATATATATAATCTTAAATACATTATATATAAATACATTGTATTTATCTGTGCAGGAATGGAGAAAGAACACAATTTCCTGCGGCTGGCCGGCCTGTCCTAAGAGGAGACAAAACAACCCACAGCCAGGTGGTAGGGCATTTGCCCAACTGGATGGCTACTACCCCTGGTCTAAATTATGTCGCCATAACAACGTTGAGTTGTGTTCTGGCATTAGTAACCAGGTTCCAGTCTCCCTTAAGAAAGTAGCAGCGAATTTGTGGCACCTTTGGTGTTGCAAATGTCCATAGGCGATGGTGAACACTTTCCATCAAGTGGGCCGTCTGCCTGTCTGCTTAACTCCTGCAATAAAAAAACTAAAAATAAATAAATTATGGTATATTAGATTTTATATATATTGTGTGTATATAAAATTTCTTAGAAAAACTGCCCAATTTGACTCTGACTCTGTATTTGATTAAATAAAAATACTTTTGAATATATGAGGTTTAAATATGTAATATGAATGATAGTACTACGCACCACAACAGCCAACAAGAAATGATAGGGCAAGAATTCCATTCTAAGAATCTTGTCTATTTTCTTTACACAGTGCAGTTCAGTCCCAGTGTTATCATAAATGTGTAGAAATTCTTTTTGAGCTGCTGCAACCATTGTCTCTATGTGCAGCCAACTACAAAACAAGAGACAAATATTATAACTATATTTTATAGGGCACCCTTCTTAGTCCGATTTGTGCTTATTTATCAAACCACTAATCATAGAGCGCTCCATAATTGCTTTAACATCAATTTAGGATAGTTTTTTTATAATAGTTTAAAACTGTGTCTATGTTAGTTTAGTATTTATGCACATCTAACTAACTGGACAGAATCTTTTATCCGTACAGGAATGGAGAAAGAATACAATTTCCTGCGGCCAGGTGGCTTGTCGTAAGAGGCGACTTAACAACCCACAGCCAGGTGGTAGGGCACTTGCCCGACTGGATGGCTACCACCCCTGCTATAAAGTATGTCGTCATAACAACCTATGTTGTGTTCTGGCATTTGTGACCAGGTTCCAGTCTCCCTTTAGAGAGTTTGGAGAGCAGCAGCGCAATTGTAGCAACTTTGGTGTTGCAAATGTCCATAGGCGATGGTAACCGCTTTCCATCAAGTGGGCCGTCTGCCTGTCTGCTGATCTCCTGCAATAAAAAAAAAATATCTGTACAAATTAAACACTGTCATATGTATGAAATTAAATGAAGTTTTAAATGAACAATTTAGTTTCACACTTCAAGGTGGCTTGGCAGGTTTGACAATTTAGTTATCTCAACATGCAAGATTCATCAAGATGTTTTACCTCACTTAGGAGCACGAGGTGTTTGTTACAATAAGTGCATTTGATCTGAAAACAGCATGAGTGGTGCAAGTTAGTCAGAATTCAAACCTATGTCATTTAAAACACGTCTGTGTCAACCACTAAGCTATAACAGCTTTTTTATGTGCTTTTAAATTGATACAAATATTTAAAAGTATATATTTTGCTGACATGGCTACTCATGTCATATTTTGCTAAAGTACAATAACTATATACCTGATGTCATGAATAGACTCCATAACATTAATTTCAAAGTGCAACTTTTTTGTAATCCAATCAAAAGCAGCTAAGTGACCCTTTTTACTGCCTATCAATAAATGCCTGCCATTTCTGGAGTACTTAGCTCTATATGGACCAAAGTCAAGATTTAGTTCAAATATCTTTGTTGCTGCTGCAATGTCAATATTCTCTGCAATGATTTTCTGTGAAATTGCCGTTGTTTTTCCATCTTCATCATCTATAGTTATCCCTCTGTCAAAAGATAGATTAGTTTTTATAGTAAAGTCATAACAGGTTGAGCTGGCAATTTTCTAGTGAAGTGATATTATTATGTACTATATTTATATTTTTGATGAATTTTATCCTTCAAGGCTGGCAGCAAATTAGCAGCACCGCTGGTATTGCTAATGTCCATAGGTAAATACTTTCCATCACAGTAGGGCCATCAGCCTGTCTGCTGTGCTTCAGCAATAAAAAAAAAAATAAGCAATAAAATTAGAGTAAAATTATCACACCACTTTCTTGCTTGCTGCAATTGAAGTGTTACTGTTACCATAACTATCCTTGTTAAACTTTTTAAAAACTTTATATACACATATGCAATAAATTTCCAATGTGATTTATAAAAGATTTTTCTTTTCTAATATAAAATTTATTTACTTTAGATAGGAGCTGCTACTTAATCGATAATTTATCTATACACTTTAGGATAGAATTAAATAATTCTATAAATGTTAATAAATCTTACCCTTGATCTTCAGTCAGTAAAATCTCAGCCCTAGCAGATTGCACCTGAGCATAATTGATTTTTTTCTCTTTTTGTTTCAATTTCTCTTTATACAAAGGATGTCTCACACCCTTTCCTACAAGACCTTTACCTCTGGTGTACTTTTTCAATCTTTCAGGGTCAATCGGGGCCTTGCCTGGATACTTCTGAGTTTTGTTGAACTTATTATATGTGTTAGGTTTCACTGATTTTCTGTGTTGTTCCTGATTTTAATAACAACAATGTACACAGACGTTAAAAGTTATGAAAGATTCTCACAATAGAGTAGTAAACCTTAAATTGATGGGATAGGAATAAATCTTACCTTAAATTTCTGTGCTTTTAATATTCTTGGTGTAATTTTAACATTGTAAACTTTGACTTCTTGGCTTTGGCCTTCAGATTTTTGTTCTGTCTCGTTCTTATCAAGTTCGAAATAGCGTTTGTTAGTTTTCTGTAATATTAAAATTCAATTTATGTACGGTAACCTAATATGTTTTGGATATTAGAATTACTTTTTAAAAATATATACCTTATTGGGTTCCTTCATTGTATTTTATGTTTATTCAATAATGATAAATGTTTTACGTGTAGCACTATTAGTTTTAGTTTATAATTTTTATTCGCAAAACTTATATTTTAAATTCAATTCAACATAAACATGTGATTGTGAATTGTTGTGAATAATGAATATGTGTTAATAACAGGGTTACCAGATTGAATGTACGAAATTACCTATATCCGTCAATAAATCTCAAAACAATGCTATGCAGAAACTTTTCCACACATATTTTTGGATGAAAAAAATGGACAAGTGCGTTCGCTCCATGCATTTCAAAGGATTTCGTATTTTTTTTAAACCGCCTGCATAAAAAGGAGGAGGATCTCATTCGTAAAGTAAATATTTTCTTTATATGTATAATTTGATTATAAAATCAAAAAACGTTACAATTATTATATAGAGACAAGTTTACATTTAATTTTTATTAGCTAGTTGATGCGATCTCTAATATTTTATGCCATTTTTACTAAGGTTAGGGGAATTAAATACATCCCCAATCTCCTCAGCGCCAAAATTTTCGTCCCCAACAATATACCCCAAGAAATTCTTGTCCCCAAAAATACCGCTACCGCAAAACAATATCTCGAAATAGGGACAAACCGGACAAATCCCAATGTGAAGACTAGTTTTAATAAGTTGTTAGGTACTGTCAAACTAGTAGAAGTATTTTATCTTCATTACTTGAAGAATAGGCAAAGGTCCTAGACCATACAGCCTCGTCATTTGTGTGTATTATTGTCAGTGTCGAAAGTATAGAGAATTTTGAACGGTACTTTAATTACTTATATCTAAGATTGTGTAAATCTAGTACTTCTATTTCTAATTTTATGTTTTAAAAACAATAAATATCATTAATGATAATTTTTAATTCAGGAAAATTATTAATGAACTTTATTCCAGTTTTAAGATTTCCGGTACAAATAATGTAAAATGCTGTCCCTGGACTTATCCACCTGACGTCGAACGAATATCATAATTCTATATGGGTGTTGTTTTTCCTATTTAACTTCGGAGTACTAATAAATAACAATGAGACTATTTGATATAGGTATTTAATAATGTTTGGAAAATATGTATTCTGCTGATTCACTAGTGAGGTACTCCTCAAAGTTGTACGATGTTTATCTTTAGATTCATATCTCTTTTATAGGTCGCTTATGGTGTTGCTACACATCCCCTTTAGCTATGACGCGGTTTCTGTTATACCGATTAAGTTCTGTATCATTCCTACTATTCTTTTCCGATGTCATACCGATTGTTCATTCAAATTCAAAAGTTTTTATTCCAAATAAGTTCTACAGAACACTTTTTGTAGGTCATATAAGTTAAAATTTAATTTTACTTCCTAGTCTATGTACACTGCTTCGGAACGTGTTATTGCTTTTAAGAAGAAGCGACGAGAAACTCCCCAGCAACACGTCTAGCTAAAAATAAATTGACTCAAACTTTTTTCAATAAATTTTATACAGAAATATGTTACACAATTACTTTTCGAAGAATTGATACGGTATTTGCTTTGCATTTGCCTTACTATCGTTTAAAAATTGATTTGCCCTAACATTGGTTGGATTTTGACAGTTGTATGGAGTTTGTCAAATTTTAACCGATAGAAAGGCAAAAAGAAAGAAAGAAAGATAGAAAGGATCGATTGGTAAGATATAGGAAATGGCCATAAGTTTGCAGATTTTTGTTGTTCGTTTCGTTTTGCAATTTTATTTTAAAAATATTGCTTTAAGTGAACAATAGTTACCCGATATTGTTCTTAACCAAGAGCTTTGTGATTGTGTTAAAAATCTTACCTGTTTAGGGAAAAATGTAGATATTTTGGAGCTTCCACAAGAAGCTCTTGTTAGGGCTTAGTAAAATAAAATCCAAACCATTCATGGATACTTCGACTTGATCTTAGATCATATTATCTCAATGGGCTTCATACTCAAATCGTGCCAGCCATACTTACTTGTAGGAAGAAAATGCTAAGTGTGGTTACTTGGCGCGAAAATTTGCTTAATTATAGTGTTGCAATAGGTGTTAAGGTTTGTTGTAGATTTTTAATTCTGGTATTGTGGGTATGAAACTTCTTTAATCAAGTAAACAGTGTATTAAGTAAATATTTTTCATGGTATTGTTCGGGTATGAAACTGAAGGTAAGGAAAGGAATGCTCCGGTGGTTCGGGCATGTGGAAAGAATGCATGATGAAAGAATGACTAAACAGATATACAATGCAAAAGTGGATGGATGCAGAAGTCGTGGAAGGCCACGACACACCTTCCATGATCTCGTGTACTAATCAGGAGCCTTAAGAACAGACGAGCTATGACAAGAGTTATGAATGTATTGTGTAAGAATAAGCCTAAATGGCACTCTGTTGTTCGTGCCTACCCCGCAAGGGAACTGGCGTGAAGTTATGTATGTATGTATGTATGTACATTATTTCGCTAGATTATAAAAGCATTGTATTATTGAATAAAACTACGTCCATAATCTTGGTATTTTATTATTTTTATTCTCTTTAACAACACATACTCAATATTTTACAGAAACGTATATGACAATCAGAGTAGTAACATAGTATATTTAATAGGTTTTAGTATTTAAATGCGAATAATTATAGCATTCCTGTGTACCGACATTGGTTTCGATGCAGTTTGTAAATGGATATATTTATCTCGTAATGAAAATGCTCTGCATTTTTCATGATGAAATTATAAAAATTTCACGTATTTATTTATAAAGCACGGCCTAAAAAAATATTGCAAATTAACACTAGCCCGATTGAATTTAGCTATCACATCGTGTAAAGGTAACAAACAATAAATAATCAATAACATGTAACATAATCACAACAAAGTGTACATTGGCTAACAAAGAAATTGGGTAATTTCCATTTATCCCTAAAGTCGATTATCAATTAATGACTGATTTAACTTACACAATCTAATGAGATCTCATTATTTACTAATACAAATAAAACCGCCCTTTTGACGTGTTAACTATCATTATTCACAATTTTATTTACAAAACTGACTAGAATGTAGTCTAAGTCGTTCATTTTTGTTTCATAATTGTTTATTATTTCTAAATTATTTTAGTCTTAATACAGCGTTCGGGAGCTGCTGTGAATTGAAAGCATTTGGCACATTCCCAGTATATTTTTTTAAGATCAGCAGTTACCTCTCAGACATTACGTCAATGTCAAAACTTAATAGTATCTGTTTACGAATTTTGAATTTCCTAAACAGGGACCACACTGAGTGTCTCTTTTAAATAATAATTTAGTAAATAAATAAATATAGGTACAATATTTACATAAATAATGTCCATGCGTCCGTGTGACTATAATCGCTTAAGTGTCGCAGTATAAACCTTTTCACCTAACAATTACATTAAATTTAAGCATACGAGTAACAGTTTTTAAAATTTATTTAGTTCCTATAAAGTCCAGCTTATTGATTAAATCGAACAAATCGTCGAGTGTTAACGTGATGTCTTAAAAGAAGTCACACATCGTATACAACGGTTTACAAAACAGACATAGTTACCTAACAATAGAACACAAATACAGCGCACGTTGGGCGCCACTCACAGTTTCATCGTCATGAAATTATATCGATTCACTGATTTATTCCGATCACTTTATTCATAAATCTTTGGTATCGATTTCACAAGTAACAATGTCTGCACTTAATTCAACACATTTAAGCTCCGCCGATCGTATAGCAGGTTAACTAGTCACTTCACTGTCTGTCCGATTCGGCGGTGCTCTGTGAACCTTAAATAGGCGTCGGGAGCACTGTGAAGTCCTGCAGCGCGTTTTTGACCGTTTCGTATATTGGACGATTTTCGTCGGGACAATAACCGTCTGGTGAGCATAGGGTTTGGAGCTTTGTGAGGTAAGAGTCGAAGTTGTCGTGGGCTGGTTTTTCCCCGGCACCGGGCGGAGGAGGCGCCCCCGGTGTCCCTGCTGTGATAACCGGGGCGGTTCCCCCGCCGGGTATTTTCACGTGCTCCAACAACGTGATGACGTTGTTGCGTAAACTCTCATAATAGTCATTGAGATTGTTATTCCGATGTGAAAGCTGCTGCGTTTCCTGAAATTTAAAATAAGAATAATTTTTAAATGGTATTGCATAAACAGTACCACAACCTAACCAACAACGGTCAAATTAATAATTAGATTAATTTTAATGACTCTATTATTAAGATTTTAAAAGTACCAAAGAATATAGCAATGGTACTCACAATGTGTAGTAGAATTAGTGGCACTCAAAGCTGGATGTTTGAAGCCATGACTGTACCATCTACATGGTCAGAAAAATTTATTGATTTATTCAGAGACTTAAACATCATAATTAATTCTAAATTCAGATTTTGAAAAAACTATCGTAGTAATGAATTGGGAACTTACTCTTTCACTATGCGTTAAATGGGTTTCCATAGCGTTGATATCTGACTTGAGGCGCATCATTTGTGATTCTACTCGAGCGTTTTCTCTTTGTAATTCTGTTATTTCTTGTTCTATGGTCATCAGATCTTCTCCATTGCCTGTTTGCATATTTATATCCATACCTGAAATGGTTTTTTTTCTGAATTAGTCAGTTGACCTTAGTATGGAATATAAACTTAAAAAGTCGTCGTAGTTTAAAGGCTGCGGCACCCGCTTCTTATTCCAGCGATGTAGTTTTCAATCACGGCCGAGCAGCATACACTGCTTGAACTCTTGAAAAAACTTTAAGTATTGCGTGAGAACTAAATTTATTTGAAACATGAGAGACCGTAAATTTTACATTTTTCCTTACACTTCAAGAATTTTTAAGAACTGTAACAATTTATGTCTGAACTAATACAAAAATACGAGAGACTAAATCTGTTTAGATATCTTGTTCCCTCTGGCCTTGAATATAAGCCGATTTGCATAAAAAAAAATACATAATTGGTACTTTAGACGTCGTTGAAGACATAAAAAAAATGTATTATGTCAAGTTGCTCTTATTGAATTACATTAAAGTAAGAATTTACAAACCTGCATAAGGTTTAGGATATAATGGCGTGATTTCATCAGGATACTTTGGTTTCTTAGGTTGTGGCGTAGGGGTGGCCGTACCAGCCACTGGGCAGCCGGACAGCGAACGATGCGTTAAAAAGGACCCGTTAATGTGTCCCGATCCGTCGCAGCCAGGTGTGGGGCAGTTCACTCCGTCGAACTTAATCGCCGAAGCCGCCGCGGCTACTGCTGCTTTATGCTGTTCTACTGTCCCACCGCTTTCGAGTACCCTCATTTTGTTGCGGTTCGCTATAGGACACCCGGAGGCACTGTCGGTAAAACAGCACATATGATTTAGCAGATCAAACCAAGCGAGCCACTTACTAACGATAATGTTAATTATTATTGTTAAGTATTGATATAATTATTTACGCACTGAACATCTACTTGCTGCACATATACGTTGGTCTTACCTTCGATGCGATAAGAATTTCCCTGTAGCGTGTCCAGACCCATCACAGCCCGGTATAGGGCATCTATGCGGCGTGCAAATAATCAAGAAACTCATTGTAAACGATAAAAACAGATCATATACGAAAATATTAATACCGATTTGACAAAATTACTTGACCTAGAGTTAAGAGTGCACAATTGTTTTTGCAACAGAACGTGTATGTATTGTGAAAAATGTAGAATTTCAATAGCATACATAAATTACGACAGCATTGTGCATAATTAGTAACGTACTCAAGTATCTTGAATACAATGACGACAGTTTTTATTTAATATTGCAAGTAGTTTGAAAGTAAATTGATATCTGTAATAGATCATCCGGAAGTGTATTGACGGTTGATATAGCTTCGTTTATTGTATTGATTACTCGTACCTACACTTCAAACCAACCTACTATTTTAATAAGAATGATAATATGTTATGTAAATCAATAAGTGCTAGGTTTCTTTATATTACTATTAATTTGTGTAGTGGCTAAATTTTGACATGAATTCCATGCAAGTGATGTAAATTTTCTACCACTAATAAAGGAAAAGGTAAAGTTAAGATAACGTGGAGGTCTGTTAGAAAAGGAACGAGTATACAAAAAGACGTTGCTACAAGAAAGAATAGTGATGTGTAAAATAGAAGAAGAAGAAGTAAAACAAAAACTAGCGATTTTATGCATATTGAGTTACAATAAGTTTGTAAGCTTCTTTAAGGTTCTTAAAGAAGCCTACAAGTTTAAAGGGTAAGTAAATTATTTATGTAATTTAATTTATTTATTTAATTCGTGGTGGTAGCTTTTTCCAGTGATGTGAAGCGTGTCGGGAAGAATACCTACACTGCTTGTGCAATTTTGCTGACATAGTTAAATATAAATAAATAATGTGCGTGGTAATATATAATAATATTAATAATAGATTATTATATACAGGACGTCCCACGGTTATGGGCATGGAGGAAAATTATTTTAAATATTGTATAATAGGTAGATAGAATAAACTTTATTTTGTTTTTAAAAGTAATACTGTGATAATGTGCCAATCCTTATGTATGACCCGGTTGAGATCGGCAGCATGAAATACAGTACGTAGGTACTGTTTTTTTTTCACATTTAGTCGCTTCGATACCCAGATGAGGCAAGCAACATTTTAAAAATCTTTGAATGCAGTATTTTGGTGGTATAGATGGAAGATGGAAGAGAAACGAGTTGTTTGTACAGAGAGAACATACAATTATATTATTTTTTTTTTACAGAGAGAATATAATTTTAATCCTTTTGCAACACGGTTTTACTGACACAGTCAGTTGTAAACAGACAATTCTATATTTAACACAAACCAGCTTGTGATGAACTAAAAAGTTCTCAACACAGTATTGCTTATTTTTTAAATAAAATGTATTATGTACCTACAATATTTAAAGTATTTTTCCTTCGTATCTCATAGCCATGGGACATCGTGCATATAGAGACTATGAAAAATGAATGATAATAAAATATTAAAATCTCACCTTAATGGTTCAGAGTCCTGTCCGTCTCTAGGCTTGCTCTTTGGTTTGTTGGCTCGAGGGCAGCCAGATAACGAGCGGTGCGACGAATAGTTGCCCGTGACGTGCCCGGAACCGTCGCATCCGGGTGTCGGGCACTTAAGCTCCTGGGAATGCGGCTGGAGCTGGGAGCGGTCGGCGCGCGGACAACCCGACAGACTGCACATAAACAGACTGCTTACAATGCCGTGGTAGGGTATCAAATTGAGACTTGCGCTTGTTGTGTATCATAAACGTATGTTGATAATCCTGATACTCGTGTACAAAAAAAAATGTTTCTTGTGCATATTGTTCTGGAATGTGGCCAAACCCAACCAATTAGAAGGACATTTTGCCAGAGTCGTCATTGCATAGTGGAGGAATAAATATTATTCTAATGAACCCGTTGAGCAAGGAGTCTGGGTTATTACTTAAATTTATAGTTAAATTATAATTACATTTAATAACAGATAGATAAGTATAAAATAATAAATAAGTATACATAATATGTACAAAAATGTAAATTTGTCATCTCCTATGAAGCTGTTGTCGTCAGTAGTGACGAAAATATCGATAAAAATTAAATTAAAAAAAAAAAAACGTTAAAGCGTAGTTTTATTAAAAAAATGTTCTGTAACAGCGACAAATATTTATAAATTTTGTCATTTGATTTGAAAACTATTTCATAGAGATACAACTTATAATTCCGATGGAGTTTTCGTTTGCGCAAAACAGAACAGATCGGTTTTCGACATGTAAGTAATCTATATTGAACTCTATTTGCAAGTAGAAAGGTAGTGTTGCTTGCTAGGTGTTCTTTGCTATGTTCCACTTACACGATTCGTACACTGTCGCGCGCTATTAAAATTGGTCTACTGCGCATGTGCGTGTTTGGTACATTGCAAGGAATTATTAGTTGTGTAAAACTGTACTATATAGTATACAGTATTTATAAGCTCCTCTAACTATTTTTTTCCAGAATTTTCCAATCTTTGTAATATGGACAAAGATAAAGGGCGAGGGCTTTTACCACTTTAGAAGCCAATATTCCACCGCCATCTATTTATATAATAAAGCTTATGACTTTTAAAGACTTGTCTTGCACACACATAAACGCAAACGCCTATCTATATATACTAGCTCAAACCATTCGCAATATATTCCGAATATAATATGTAGTATATACATAAATATTTATTCCCATTCATACGCAATGTAAATCATAATTTTATATAAGTACATATATTCAGGCCGAGCGCAAAATGTTAATTCGGATTTATTACCTTATTATGTTTGAACAAATATTTGTTCAAACTCTCATTTTAAGTTTTATTCGGGAGTCCTCGCATCTTCTTCAATTAAATTATATAAGGATTGGTATTGTTAATCCTTGGACTAACGTAATTTCCTTTCTTGTTGAGATAAAAATGTATTTTCTGTATGTTTGTGTCCGTAAAATTAGAAGAGATCGACTTATTTGGCTCTCTTAATAAATAATATCAGACTGAACTACAACGAGCTGTGGGCGAATTTAGTTAGTATACAAAGTTACCTTCCGGACCTGGTAAGTAAATTATTTATAATAATAATTCGTGGTGGTATTTTCTTTCAATGATGTGAAGTTTGCGGGGGAGCATACCTACACCGCTTGTGCAATTTTGCTGAAGTAATTAGCATTTTGTTACAAATACTATGACGTGCTGGTTGTTAAGAAAATAATTGTGAGTAAACCCTGTGGGTCCGAGATAAACAGTGTGTGTTATCTGCCAATCCGCATTATACAAGCTATACTATAATATAATATATATTCAATCCATTCCCCTCCAGTGGATAAGTCCTTGTCTAGAAGTACTAGAAACTTTGAAGTTTTAAAACTATTTAATTATCCAAATTTCCTGGTGTTATTTACTCAAATAAAATATCTTTTAGGTATATGTGTATTAGTAGAAGAAACATTTAGTATATTTAGTAACTTAACATTTTAGCAATATACATAAATTATACTCTTTTACCGTAGTAAGTTTGCTGAAGTATTATTTATTTATTTATTACATACTTCACTAAATTGCACACAACTTAGAAATAAAACTGGTAACAATGTTACAAAAAGAGTACAACTGGAGGTCTTCTCGCTATGAGCGATTCCTTCCAGACATCATTTGAATGTAAAATCACATTTGCACAATTTGAAGTACGATATTTATATTAAGCGTAAATTATTTTTATAAATAAAAGATGTATAGAAAAAGTAACTGCAAAATCAAAAAAACTTTTCTCAAAATAAACTTGAACTGAGTTTTGGAAAGAACTTATACACATCGGTCTGGTCTTATCTTTGTAGGTATTTGATAAAACGATAACCAAATTATGTAGATAATAACTCATACTTAGGTACACATCTAATATCTTTGTCATTGAATTGTATGTTAATTATTATGCTCGAGAGTTGTCAATTAAAAACAAAATCTGGTTCATATGTTGTTCTATTTTGTTTTATTATCGTATTAATTTTTTTTTATGGACACTAAAAGGAAACGTGATCGTGAAACTTTTTCCTTGTCCCTCTTATCAGTATTAAAAACAATAGGTACAAAAATTATTGTTTTTATGATTGATATAGATCTACATAAATACCATAGTATTGAAAATATCATTATACAAAATACTTGTCTTACGAAGTAAAATCACCTTAATACAAGTAAAAAATGGCACCTTAATACAAACCTAAATATATAATTTCTTTCTATAAAAGTAAGTGCAATGATATTGTACGAAAATTTTTTGCATACCGATTCTCATAAATGTTTAAAAATAGAATATACTGGCCGAAACGAATTATTCCAAAATGGCCGACCCCGTATAGCAAACAAAACGACAAATTACAATCAGAAGGTTTAACTGACTTCAAAAAGGACCTTATCCTTTTTCCTTCTCAATTCGTCTGTATGTTTTTTTGTTTGTTCGTTATTCGATTTCTCCGTCAATTGTGAACCAATTTTCAATTTTTTTCTTTATCCGTAAGTCTATACTCTCGAGTTGGTGCCATGGTCACAAAGTCGGGATCTGGTGAGTGGATTCTAAGGAAATCGAGGGTAACATGTTAAAGAACGCGGAGTGCTTATATTCTTAGAATAAAAAGCTTGTATACACGTGTCAGTTTACATTTTCTACAGGCGCTTCATTTTTTGTATGCATGGTACGCGATTTCTCCGTCAATTGTGGAGCAATTTTCAAATTGGTTTGTTAACTCTCAAGATGGTCCCACAGTCGCCAAGTCATGATTTGTGGATCGCAAGGAAATCGGGAGCAACCCTTGTATTTAACCGACTTCTTTCTACGACATCTTGAAGTCAGTGTCGAGTAAAACATACAAAATATAATATTTTGTAAAATTGTTATTGTTGTTTTATGTTTTACTTGGCACCGACTTCAAGATGTTGTAGAAAGAAGTCGGTTAAATATTTATTTTTTGGTTTTTAGTGTGAAGTCAGTTTTGTTTTTGTTAAAAAAAATACCTTCTCGCACTCCAATTGACTGAAAAAGCAGATTGTGTGATATACATTCAGTTTCAGGCTCGCATTCTAGAACAATAATCGAGCTCAAACCGACGCTTGATAATATTGAAACTAAAATTGAAGAATAACATCTCAAGCGAACCATTGTGTATATTTTATGTACGTTTAGAATACGGATCTCAAAGTAACTTGTTCTCGCACCCCTTTTAGAACCTTCGATGATACTTGGTCTCCATTAACTAAATATTAACAAAGGGAAACAAGAAATCACTCGGTACTTACCAAGCTATAGTGACCAAGCGCAATGAGTTCATTATCTACACGTTCAGAAATGAGCTCTGTGCTGGATATTAGTGAACTGATATCATCAATTTAAACAGTTCTAATTGAACAAGTGATTATGATTCCAATGACTTTTTACCGTTTAAAACCAATCAATCGTCATCATTAAGACAATACTTATAATAATATTATAAAATTCTAAGAATGCCGTGTATGTGCATTGAAGCTATTAAAAAAAAACTGGAATACACTATAGAAAAGATGGAGGAGCCGATGCATTTTATTTAGAATTCTTGTCCGTTTGTTCGGGATTCACGTAAAAACTACTGGCCCGATTTCGATATAGTTTTCGTTGATCGACAGCAAATTCTGCTCTGTCATTTATCCTGGATATCCCGTGGTTTTTTTTATTGGGAATGATTTAAAATGGCCAGTTAAAAAAAAACGAGTTCCAATGTGATTTTTTCATTGACCGATAACAAATTTTATGTAATAAAACGTGTGATTTTTATTCGACGACCTCTGTGGTTGATCAGGGTTTAGCCTTTGCCGGCCTACCTTTGCAACGCAGAGGTCCCGGGTCCGATTGGTGGCATGGTAAATTATGGAAACAATATTTCCCCGTTATTTTCTATGGTCTGGGTGTCTGAGATTGGCCGCAGCGTAATCCGTTCATGTTACCCATAACACAAGCGTAACTTGCTTAATTTGGGGATATACAATATGTGTGTGTCTACCGATTATCTTATCCCGGGAATCCCGCGGAAATCTCGGGAGCAGTTTGTAGGTGGTCGTGTGCATAAAAATTATCTTATTTCGACACAGTTTTCACTAAAACGACAGCTTACATTCTTTTTTAAATGCTACGGTACTTTGTGTCCTGGAAATCTCGCAGGAATTTCCCGGGAATGGTATAAATTAGTTAGATTGCATAAATATTAGCTGATTTCAATACGATTTCACCATAAGGATAGCTTAGGCCCTTTTTTAAGTGATTCGATACTTTGTGTTCCGGGAATCCCGCGAGAATTATCCCGGGAGTGTTTTAAAGTAGATATCATACATAAATATTAGCCAATTCGAATCCGATTGAGACTAAAACAATATAATCCGGGACTTTTTATATTTCCCGGAATTCCTAACTTTGAAACCACGTGATATTAGGATTTGCTTATTATGACAGTTGCTATGTTTATTAAACATCTCTAGTAGAAAAGACCTTTAGTAACATTACTTATCCCGGGTTTCTCCGGAATTCATGTATTTTCATACTAAAAAATCCGTTGCCATGCTGAAAATACCCTTTGAGTTTAAATACTGGCAAAATAACTGTAATCTACGTTGCCTGTCAAGCGTGGACGAAATCGCGGGTATAAGATATACCCGTTTAGTCATAATATCTCACAATGACCAAATGATAACTCATACGTTTTGCCGTGTTTTACTGCAATTAGTTAAAAAGTGAAAAACAACAGTTAATTTATAAAAATAGACTAGAACGTTATGCATCTGTAAACGACGCGATGAAAGTATCTGTGGTGCGATTTACGTACGGCGCTTGAATGCTTTCATTCCAGTGACCAGAATACGTATCTACATAATTGAACAAATTAATACAATTAACATTAATAAATAGGTGGAATTAGATGTCACATTAAAGCAATGTAGCTTTTTGTTTACGGAACAGAAATTATAAGTTTGGTAAATTATTTTGTCGGGTAGTGGTTACTCGTATAAAAGTGGGCTGAATGCCAATGTCATCGCATTACGAATTCGTCCTTCGCCGCGTTGATGACATTAGTGTTTATTTAATAATTAGTTATACGTATAGATATGGTTTTGTCTAGTTAGTAAATTTACCATCATTTCAAAATTAAATATGAAAGAGATATTTTGTATAGTTTTCGCCTAATTAAGTATATATATTAATAGATATCTTAGGAGATTGTTTTAATAATGATAAAAATGAATACTTATTGGATTTACAATATTAAACCTTAGTTATAAGCTTGTACTTAAAATTGTTGGTGATCCTTACATAAATAAATAAAAATGTTCTACCTTTTGAATCCAGTTTTTTAATTACAAATTAGTTTAGAAAATGACACGTGAGATGAAACAAACTAGCTACTTTGTATAATAATATATCTTTCAGTTCTTAATACATACGTAGTATGAATG
The DNA here is from genome assembly GCA_019925095.2 of Dendrolimus kikuchii. Taxonomy (NCBI): domain Eukaryota; kingdom Metazoa; phylum Arthropoda; class Insecta; order Lepidoptera; family Lasiocampidae; genus Dendrolimus; species Dendrolimus kikuchii. The sequence goes on from CM034392.1 coordinate 8,238,694, forward strand.
TCTAGTTGTTATCATAGAGATGCTAATCGATTTATGAAATTGCATACTCAACTATGATATTTTGTACACTTATACATATTATGTAGGCATATATTATTTTGATGTTTGTTGTTTACATCTATAATACATATTGCAATAATAGTTTTCGTTCTGGTAACTTATTCAAACGTGATCAAGCAAAAAGTATATATACATCATATAACCTATTTGTTATAAATTCATTTAACTAGGTCAAATCTTTTATATAAATCTATGTTCCAGAATTAACCGTTAATACAAATGATGTTTCGAGCCTATAATTTCATAAGTGATGCTAGATGAAAAACTGTAGTAAATAATATTATATTAACATATTACAAAGGACCTAACATGGGTATTTTATACTAGTCTTGCTAATACAGTGGCTAAGGCAGCTGCATCTCATTCTTATGACCTGGAGTACAATAACCATGTGCTCATGGTAATATAAAACCTCGAGCGGAAAGCTGTAGATCGAGATTATAGTTACGTGAAATTCGCTATTGCCCCTGGAATGGGGAAGCCTGGGCCCAATAACTATGGTACGCTCGCAACTATATTTTAGCAACTCAAAATGCTTAGAACAATACATATTAAATGCCGGTTCCTATATCTTACTATTCATTCACTTGTCTTACTATCGGTTGAATTTTGACATTACTTGTATATAGTAAGGCAAATGAGCGATCGGTAACATATAGGAACAGAACATAAACAAAATACCTCTATTATACATTGCAACTTTATTTGGGATGTGTGTTAGTAAAAAAGGACACGTTACGTCACAGGTTCACGAAGTTATGTGTTCGTAAAATACAGAGGCATGCAGTTAGTATGTAGCAAAATCGCGATGGACGCCGTCAATTGGCACGGAAATACGCAAATTGCTGTTCATGAGTGCTGTTATTGCCAGCGCTCTAGAGACGACTGTGCTAATATAAAACAAACGTTATAATTATTATTCGTAAAGTTAATTTAATTAATTACAAACATTAATTCTATTATATCATAAGTAAAACTTTAAACTCATTTGTAAAAGTTACGTGTAAAAAAAGCAGACCTTGAAATTCTAAAGGATGATGAAAACAGTTTAATTGAACTAATATAAATTATTTATAAAATAATTTTGAATGTTTGCCTTAGTTCCATACTTTTGAATTATCGCTTAAATGAAAACATTGAATGCAGTTCACCGGTGTTTTATATTTGCACAGCCTTCTCCATTCGGCGATCGCGGGTAAAGTGCACAGCGACGCGCGAATATTGCCCGCTTGCCTGCGGTGTGTGGCGAAGTTGCCCGATATGTGACCGGAGCCGTCGCAATCCTCAACTGGGCACTGGATCAGCTCCCTCGACTCCCGAATCCGGAATGACAGTTTCCCATAATAGTCGTCGCGATGGTAGCTAGCGTAAATAAAAATATATACCACGTAATCATTTCAAATAATAAAAACAAATAAAAAAAAACAACGACCGAAAAGTTTCTAAAAGTTGCCATAAAGTGTAAAAAGTAATTTAAAACTATCTAGAATATGACCTTAACGATTCCTATTTTAGCATCAAGTATGTCATTAACCTATTGCAATCACGGCGCATTTCTATAAATAATGCGTAAACTAAACACTAAATCTGATGTTATCTTACGCATAGCAAAGTTATAAAATGTTTACAAAGTTTGGCTATTATTACCAACTCATTGTGTTTACGTCTTGAATGCTACAAAAATAAACTTAAAACTTTTCAAAACTATACAAAACTTTTTGTTGCTTACCTGTTTCGTCGCATATTTGTGTCCTTGGTAAATATATAACACGCGAAAGTGGCACAAATATTTTATAACGTATGTATCTTATCGTTCATGTGTTGATATCTGACATGTTCGTGCGCCAGTCGGTGCGGTGCGCGCCTGCACCCGCGTCGGTATATTTAGAATGATCCACCAAGTGTGACTTGTGGTACGTTCGAAAACACCCGTCAGAGTAGTATATTTCTAACCTAAAATAGTTGCGCGCGCGCAGTCACGTTACTTATATAAAAAAATAACCACGTGCATTTTATTTCAACCTTTCGAGTTTTTTTGTTATCTTCAGTTACTTTTGTTCTTTAACGTAATACTGGTTTAAAACTTTTAGTTCTAAAAAGTTTTTTGATTCTAGGTATTGTCTTAAATATGATTCGATGAAAAGTAGGGCATTACATAGTTTGCATAATTTAAAATAATTATTTTTATTTGTACGATTAAAGTACGAGGAAGTAACTTTTGGATGTGAGAGTTCTATTAATTAAGCCGTTATTTAACTTTCAGAGTGATGTAAAATTGTAATAACAAAGTGTTAACTTATATCAAATAAGTGAAGAATCGTGATTAATAATTCATTAAATTAGATGTTTATGTTGATACTATTGTACGCTCTATATCTAAATAAGTATGTTACAAAATTAAGATACTCGTGGTTATAATTAAAACTACATATTAATAGATTTTAGTTTTATTTTTAGACAAACTTTTTCAAACTTCTAATTTTTTCTTTAAGGTTTAGCTTCATTTGACTTATCAATGTAGCCATCGTTTGATAATTTTATTATTGCCGATTTTGATCATCAAATTTAATAGTATAGGGTAAACTATACCATTGCTGTCATAACATATATGACAAATATTATTTTTTACGTAATCAAAAGAGACATGGATTTAAATATTATATGAATATTAAATACATTTTAAAAATCAAAAGCATAGCGCGTTGTAAAAATTCACGCATCGCGCGCGCATTTGAGATATCCACCCAATTGCAATACTAACCGGGTTCCAAGAGCTTGGTGATAAGTGGCAAGTGAATCTAGTTGTGAAGCGGGAGATATATAACAAGAGAACACGCACTGCTGCTCCTGTATCGCAGACGCTCCGGTTACTCAGCTCATATTATTACGGGTGAGTCCATTTATCTCCATTCCCTCTTACCCTTGCACCCTTGAAATCTGGCAATCGGCCAGATCATATGGTCCTTCGAGCCGGATAAAATTTTTTTTTTTTTTTTTTTTTTTTTTAAATTCTCGTTTGCCTTTCCTTTTCTTATTGTGCACTTCTCATCGTCATGCCTACCAAATCGCAATCTGCCATCTTTATGCAAACCCATAAGTACATAACTTTCCTATTAGAGATAGCTAACCTTATATTAAAAGGAGACAAAAAGTATAGTGTAAACGATTTCATAGGGCGCTTTACAAAATTGGACGATATAAAGGGCAAGTTGGATACAGTATATTATGAGATCTTGGACTCTAAAGACCTTGACGACAAAGTGGAAAAATGGTACTTTGACTACTACACCTCGGCTATAGAAGCATATGAAAAAATTTTGGTGGCAAACATCACCATCAGCTCAAGCATCAAACCAAGCTCGCCCACATTCTCCACGTCTACTGTTCTGCCCAAAATAGATCTACCCAAATTTTCTTCCAAGCTTGAGGATTGGCCATCTTTCATAACTATTTTCAAAAGCCTTACGGACACTGCCGGTAATTTGTCAGGTGCAGTTAAATTACACTATTTATTTTCTTGCCTCTCCGGAGAAGCTCTCAGTATGGTATCACACCTCAAGGTTACCGATGAGAACTACGATGTAGCGATGACAACACTTGCCAATCGCTACGAAAATCGCCGAGTTCTCATTGATAGGTTTATAGATATGATACTAGAGTTACCCCACATCACCACCCGCTCACAAATCAGACAGTTATTTTTAGCCCCTCTTATTTCAACCCAATCGGCGCTTAAAAACCTAAACTTACCACTACATGACTCAGACTACGTCCTAGTGTCAATAGTAGTGCGGAAGTTAAAGGGCGAGCTTCGCACATTATTTGAACGAACGCATGGGTCTTCAGACACTCTGCCCACCTTAAAGGATGTAATCACATTCTTAGAAGACCATGCACGTTGCACAGAAACTGAGACATATAACCCACCCCCCCCTCCCCTCAGCCCGACATACAGACAAACTGAACGTGCTTCTCCCTCAGCACGGTACCAACCACGCGCTTCTGCACCCAGACCAGAAATTCGGCACGTTCGTTTTCAGCCCACTACTTCCGTCCGCCCACCTTTAACGCGCCCTGCATATCCTCTACAAAGTCAAGCGTACCCTGTACAGTACGCTCAAGGATACCCACAGTCTACACAATATTTCGAGCCCATAGCACAAGATTCCGCCCACCCACCAGCACCGACCAATAATTATTACTGCCCTTGGTGTCACGTTAGAGGACACAGGTTGCTGAACTGCGGTGAATACCTAAGACAGCCTACGCAAGGGCGCTGGGATTTTATCCAAGCTCATGAACGGTGCCGTAAGTGTCTAGGACCCCATTACTCTGACGAGTGCAGATCCACAGGACGGTGTAGAGAATGTGATAGCGAGAAACACCATACCACCTTACATCGCAGTGGCTTTGAATCACCCACATATGACAATTCTCACCTCTTGCCCCCACAACTAAGAGGACAAGAACACACCCGCCCAACCACGGAATCAAGAAACTCTTCTCGTCGTAATTCACCTATTAATTCACAACAATGACTACCTGCTACTCACTTACACAATACTACACTACACCCACCCATACCATCGCTACAATATACACCATCCACTACATCACGTAAACAAAATAAATCCCAGTTTCATACTCAGCACTATGATAATTTTATCATAATAATCACTTGCCCGCAGCCCTGTTACTTCCTCTGATAAAGCTAACCAAAATTCATATTTCAGCACATACTCAGCACATTACAGTACACGATCCACCAGTTTTATTACCCACTGTGTCCCTAGAACTAGCAGACAACGCTGGAGTATTTCATAAGTTATTAGACAGCGGTTCCAAACCTTGTTAACTAAAACTATGACACAAAAATTACGTTTGCCTGTCGAGCACACAGAACTAAAAATTACAGGAGTCGGTAATCAACAGACTCAAAACTCTAGTTCTTCAACTACCATCACATTCCGCCCTATTCACACCGAAGTCCCAGTAATTAGCGCAAAGGCATACATTCTACCAGATTTGACAGGTCTTTTACCATTAACAATGTTACCTGACGTTGTTCCACTCCTCGACTCGACACAGCTTCCCCTAGCAGACTCGTCTTATCGTTTTCCAGCCGCTATTGACTTGATTTTAGGTTCTGATGTCTTGGGCCAAATTTTGGATGGTAACAAAATTTTTTTGGGCCCCGGCAGGCCAATAGCCTTCGGCACGATCTTCAATTTCGCTCTTTTAGGTCCTATCAATCCAAACTACACAAAGCCTGAGCCTCAAGTTAATTCAGCACTAGTAAATATTGACTGTTTACAACCCCAACACTCAAATAAAGAAATACACTCCGCTCTGGAGAGATTCTGGGAAGTCGAAGAAGTGCAATCAAAGGACAACTCAACCTCTGACGAGTGTGAGGAGAACTTTCGTTCTACCACCACACGTGATCCCACAGGGCGATACATAGTATCCCTTCCCTTTCTTACAAAGGCACCTAAGCTCGGTGCAACCCACGCTATTGCACTACGACGATTCCTTAATTTGGAGCGCAAACTCCAAAGAGATCCTACCCTCCGCTCAAAATATATCGACTTCATGAAGGAATACATTGACATGGGCCACATGGCTCTTTGTCACCCCAGCACATTCAAAGGAAAAGACCATTTTTACGTCCCGCATCATGGCATCTTCAAAGCCAACTCTGAAAAACTTCGCACGGTTTTTGATGGCAGCTGTAAGAGCTCTAATGGTGTCAGTCTTAATGACTGTCTGCACACTGGCCCACCGCTCCAACGTGATATTACTGACATCATTCTAAATTTTCGTACTCACAAAGTGGTCTTTAGTACAGACATCCAGATGATGTTTAGAAATATACTAGTTCACCCAGACCACAGACGGTTCCAACTCATTCTATGGCGCTCTTCTCCAGATCAACCTCTGCTCACTTACGCCCTGTCCACTGTCACGTATGGCCTACGACCCAGCCCCTTCCTCGCCAATCGATCTATTATACAGCTGGTCACTGATGAAGGTCACCGTTTTCCCCAGGCTGCACAGGTTCTTACGCACTCCATATTCGTGGATGACATTCTGACTGGGCATGATTCAGTTGACAAGGCAATAGCTCTGCAGACTGAACTCATTGAGTTACTAGCCCTAGGGGGATTTCATTTGCGAAAGTGGACCTCAAACTCTCGTCAGCTTTTAGAACGCTTCCCGGATGATCAATGTGACATACCCAAGGATTTTGATGTTGTACCCGACTCCAATGCAATCAAGGTACTTGGTATGCAATGGATACCCCAAACGGACGAATTTACATATCACATTTCGGTACCTACACTGGAAAAATTTACCAAAAGGTCAATACTCAGTACCATCGCTCGTTTATACGATCCTAGTGGATGGATCAGCCCAGTTATTTTCCGCGCAAAACTGCTCATTCAGCACCTATGGACTCTAAAGTTAGACTGGGATGAATCGGCTCCCAATGATGTCACATTTCAATTTCAGCACATTTTTGAAGACTTACCTCTACTCTCTGCTCTTCGACTCCCCAGAACAATTTGCACCAGCAAAGATTCCACCTACACCCTACACGGTTTTGCCGATGCATCCGAATCCGGATATGCAGCCGCAGTCTATCTTCATGAAACGAATATCACGGGTCAGGTACACCTGCCTGGTCTAAAACCCAGAAAAATGGTAGCTCACATCGCGGTTCCTGATCTAGACACGGATTTACTCACGAGATTCAGCTCCTTAGACACACTTGTAGGCGTAACCGCATGTATTAAACGTTTTGCACACAATTGCTTGGTATCTTCTCACTCTCGCATCGTTGGTCCCATTACCGTAGACGAACGTAAGAAAGCGCTCTTACACTGGGTACGCTCAGTCCAACAAAATATGTTCGCTGAAGACATCCACCGACTGCAAACTAACAAATTATGTACAGTGCGAATACAACGCCTCTCGCCCTTTCTCAAGGATGGTCTTCTTAGAGTAGGAGGGCGCTTGTCCAACTCAGCCCTTAGATATGACACACAACATCCCCTCATCTTACCCAGTTCAAGCCCCCTTGTGGACCTAATTATAGATCATTTCCACACTATACACTGCCACCCGGGCGCAGATACACTACACGCACTACTCCGTCAACAATACTGGATTTTATCTGGAAGGCGAGTCATTCGTCACCGTGTCTTTAAATGTGTACGCTGTTTTAGGCATCGAGCTCAGCCGAATCCCCCTTTTATGGCCGACCTACCGGCTGATCGAGTCAGCCCACAACCGGTGTTTAGTCAAGTGTCCACGGATTTTGCCGGACCATTCCTAATTAAATCAAGTACTCTACGCAATGCCAAACTTCTCAAAGGCTACTTTTGTGTTTTCGTTTGTCTCGCCACCAAGGCAGTGCACTTAGAGGCTGTCTCGGAACTTTCTACGGACGCCTTTTTTGCGGCATTGCAAAGGTTCGTTAGTCGGCGCGGAATCCCTACCCTAATTCGCTCTGATTGCGGTACAAACTATGTCGGCGCAAGAAATCAGCTCATAGAAGTACAAAACTTCTTAAAGGCCAATGATGATAGAATTACGCACAAGCTAGCCACACAGCAGATCACATGGTTGCTCAATCCGCCCTCAGCTCCTTCTTTTGGCGGTCTGCACGAGGCAGCCGTGAAATCTACTAAGCAATTACTCTATCGCGTATTAGGTGAGCAGCATCTGACCTTTGAAGAATTTTCTACACTCTTAGCCCGTATTGAGGCCGTTCTCAACTCTCGACCACTCTGCCCTCTGTCTTCAGACCCTACAGACTTCGAAGTCCTAACCGCTGGTCATTTCCTTATAGGTCGCCCACTTACCGCATTACCCGAACATTCCCATGAATCCTCTCCTCCATCAACCCTACGACGTTTTCGCTTAGTGCAAGCGTTGGCTCAGCGATTTTGGACCTTGTGGTCGAAATCCTACCTGCACACTCTCCAATCCCGATCTAAATGGACTACGGAAACCAGTCGACCCAAGATTGGTGAGCTGGTACTCATAAAGGAGGATAATCTTCCCAGACTCCAGTGGAAGATGGGAAGAATAAAGAAGATTCTGCCCGGAAAGGATGACGTCGTCCGAGTCGTAGAACTCAGCACCAAGGATGGCAGCTTAACGAGACCAGTCACAAAGATTGCTCGTCTTCCCCTCGACGACAACAGCACTTAGTCAGCACTATAAATGGGAGCCGTCACCTTTTCCCCGGGCCCCAGGATGTTCACGCCACCGCGTAACGAACGATGATTCCCCGAAAAAGTAATTTACCCCGCACTTCCGCGTCTCAACGATCAGTCTGAATCGATCCGTCGTAAAAACATTCACGCATCGCGCGCGCATTTGAGATATCCACCCAATTGCAATACTAACCGGGTTCCAAGAGCTTGGTGATAAGTGGCAATTTGTTTACATTATATTAATTAATTAATTTCATTCGTAAACATAAAAATGATTTATTTTGAAGATTATTTGTGAATCCTTTGCGCCTTTGAGAATTAAGCGATTACTTATAACGAAATTTTCTACGAGTAATTGCAATAACGGAGATAAACATAGGATAATTTTTATTCAGGAAAACGGGATATTTTCGCGGAATACGGATTTGAATTTTATACAGGTTTGAAAGAATGAACTGATTGATAACCCAGATATTTCTGTAAACATTCCTAATAATTAACATCATACTGAGCTACAGCCATAGATTATATACCGATAGCGATGCGTGGCCAGGTTTAGTAATACATAATATATCGGTGGGTCCTATGTATGGGCTAATGTGCAAATTGACAACTTTTCAATAGATGCTCAAAGTTTCTATTTGATATATATATATATATATATATATATATATATATATATATATATACACACACACACACATATGTACACACACACATATATATATATATATATATATATATATACATACAGTATATTAGTTTATTAATTAATGAAGATATGGCTATATAAGCGTTTTTGTTTTAATTATACTGAAAAATTAGTAAAATCTTTTTACCACTAGCCAAGGTAATTTGGAAAAAAACGTGTATTTTATTTTTAAGTTTTTGAGTAATCGTTATTTATAAAAAATATTTAAAACAAATAAATAACTTAAACAAACAATAATAATGTAATTATTTTTATAATCTAGTCCACCACTGAGTCACTATTATTTACAATACCAATTGCTAAATTGACTCCGAGTTCTACTAAACTTTGAATGATATTTGGACGTCATGTTTAACTAAGTTACATCTAATCACATACATAATATTCACTAAAAAAAATGGATATTATCACAGCCCGACATTGTTTCGTGTGACGTAGAAGTGCTCAACTGACGACGCGGCGTCACCCCACATACAAGTCTCGAATAATCGTTCAAATAGTATTTTCACTTATAAATATGTATTTTTTAATGCACGTTGTCAAGTAGGTAAAAAGTAGCATTTAATACAAAAAACGAAAATGTTCAAGTTGTTACATGGGCCCATATACGTGGGACCCATCGATATAATATGGTAAAGAATGAATATTTGGGGTCGTCTGTAAAGTACTAACGTCATTCTAAATTTTGCGCCATTTTATAGAAGCCTCCTATAAATGACACGTCACGGAAACTAGAACTCCCCCTTTTTTAACTGACTTCAAAAAGGAGGAGGTTTTCAATTCATCAGTATGGTGTTTTTTGTATGTTCATTATTCGATTTCTCCATCAATTGTGAACCAATTTTTTTTCCTTTTAATCGTAAGGTCCCAGTTGGTCTCATTCTCACCACGTTAGGTTCTGATGAGTGGATCGTATCCCAGCGATATCCAGAATAACTCTTCTTAAAGAACGCCTTGCGCCTAAATTTTTGGAAAAAAGCTTGTATACACGTGCTGGTAAGAAATTTTCTACAGGCGCTTAATTTTTTATATGCATGTTACGTGATTTCTCCGTCAATTGTGAATCAATTTTTTTTTATTCGTAAGTATATACTGGTGGTTTCAAGGTCACTAAGTCAGGATCTGATGAGAGGATCCCAGAGAAATCGAGAGTAACTCTTATTAAAAACGTCGAGCCTACATTAAAGAAAAACTTGTTTGTATACGCGTGCCAGTACTATACTTTCAACAGGCGCTTAATTTTTTTGTAGGCATGTTACTCAATTTTTCCGTCAATTGTAGACTTATTTTTAAATTCTTTTTCTGTATTTGTGGATCGCAAGGAAATCGGGAGCAACCCTTGTTGAAAAGCATGTACACCGAAGAGTGAGATGGCAGTATACGCGTGCCAGTTGTACAATTTCTACAGGTATTAAATATATTATTTCTAAAACTATTGAAATATTTGCGCAACTAAAAAGTAAGTTAAATTTTTTTTAATTTGTTGTTGTTCTTTTATGTTTTAATAGGCACCGATTTTAAGATATAAATAATAAATATTTGATTGATCTAAAGAAACACATGTTTACATAATGTCAAACACTTCGTTGCATTGCAAAAGTATAAAACTGTGCTGCAATGGATATTGTAGAAAGAAGTCAGTTAAATATTTATTTTTGATTTTCAGGGTGAAGTTGGTTTTGTTTCATTTGTTTTAGTTTAAAAAAAATATGTTTTTTTCACCCATTCGTACCTATCCTCTTGTTACATTTTGTCACGAAGCGATACGCATCGCTCGATATGCGAAAGTACTTTATGGACGGCCCCTTACATCTCCAGGTCGCATATTCACCTGCTGTCCTTAGGTTTGTCGTGCGGCGCGTGAGGTGGAGGCATATAACAAGGGGGCGAGTATGGCGGTGCATGGGGCGGGTACGCCGGCGGCGGGGGGTACGCGCCACACTGGTACTGGTAGCCGCCGTAACCCGCTGCCGCAGCTGCCGCCGCGTAGTCGGGCTGCCCAAGCCCGTAACCGGCTACAGGGTGCGGACTGACACCGCCATATCCTGAGAGCAGATGCATAAGTGAACTTTAAGTAGATTATTGTTTAGTTTGCGGCAATTGAAAAATTTTGTTTTATTCACGAGACGCAAGCAATCTATTTACGAATCTCTAGTAAGGGATATATTGTGGAGTTGAAATGCTGTATAGAGGTTTGTGATGAGAGAGAGATAAGTGCATAAAGAAATACATTTCGTGGTGTCCATAATAACCATGGATTACTACATAAATGCGAAAAGTGACTTTGTAAGAAGTTGTTTTTATTCGCGGGCCTGGATGTGAATAGGTTTTAATGAAATTAGGTATAATGACTGAGAATATGAACTTTCCAATGAATAACTAGATAAGGAAAGCTTACACACCAGAAGCTTCACGGAGAGTCAGTCATATCTTTACCGCTGCACCAAGAATTGGATTCATTATTATATTACATCGTTAATTGACTTTTTCGTTTTGCTTTTTATTTCATTTAAGTAATTCAATTTATTACGGAAACAATTTGTTTACATTCTTAAAAAATATTGTGAACTAGCTGCGCCCGAGGTTTCACCCACGTGGTGATAGAAAATCGTTATATCTTGGATAATTTACACTATATCTTTATAAATTATAGTCTATGTGTTATTCTGATGTGTAAGTTATATTATTGTAAAGTTTCATCAAAATCCATTCAGCAGTTTCTGCGTGAAAGAGTAACAAATATACATCCATACATCCATGCATTCTTACAAACTTTCGCGTTTATAATATTTATAGAGATTATAAAAATGCTTTTCTACTCAATCATAAATTAAGAATGATTTCTAATTGCTTTTTGAGTAAATCGGGCTTTAACTTTTTTGGGTGCGAGTCAATGTATTTAGCGTTATAGACAATATATATTATTACACGTATTTTAGTATATGTGCTGTGACAGTAAATAAAGTTGTATGTGAGTTTATTGCTAAAATCAATCTGAACATTTTAATTAAAGCGCGAAACGTGGCAGTCAGCAAAAACCGTCATGTTACAGTCTACACTGGCATGTTAAACCGCACTGCTTGGTAACCGTGGTGCAAACGTTCACTTGGATTAGCAATGTGCCTCCGCTGCGCGTGTTGCGGCTGGCGGCGTTGTGGCGCACCGGCTCCACAGCGCGGCAGGGAGTGATTACCGCGGTCGCGTTTTAATTTGTTCGACGTGTTTTACGGCTCCACTGTGTACAGTTCCTACTTTTGTAACTGTAGGTATGGGGCATGTGACGCCTTTAATACACGAAGAAAATAAGATTAATATTTTATGACTTTAGATCAACATCAATTTTTGTTCAAATTTAACTGTTAAATGGATAATTCATAAATATGAATTTTCTTATTTTTTTAACGCTATATGATTTCTTGCAAACCTTTATGTTAACCGACTACTTGGTATACAATACACTTCGCTTAATTAGGTGGTACCTAATATATACCAATTAAAGTAAATCTATAAAGTAAACCGATAAAGAAACGGAATGTTGTTCGAATGATACTTACCAGCAGTATCTCGATGGTAGGCTTCTAAATAAGGATGACTACCTCCACTATCCGGCGTTGATTCTCGGCTATAAGAAACTCCACCAGGAAAGCTTCGACTGTCAAATAAAGAAACTACAATTTAAAACCCAAAAGAAATGTGATACTGGTCATTCATAATAATAATTACGTAATGAACAGATTTGACAGCTGTGTATAAAAATAATAAAAATATTCATAAAGGATTAATTGAATACTATTTTTCCTTGTAATCATAAATTTAATTTGCACATTTGCGAAGTAGAATCTGATTATGTATATATATATTATAATTGTAAGGTAGGAAATGACAACTGAAACAAAGCAGCTGACTACAGTCACGATTTTTATTTCGCAATGTTACATATTATGAGACTTTCACAGTTTACGGTCTACAGGTATATTATACTGCAAGGAATAAATATATTCCTTGTAATTGTAAAAAGCAAATGTCTAAATGAAGTTTATGAACAATAATAAAACACTTCGTTAATGGAATTCTGTGTTTAATTTTTGGAGTACGTAATTAAAATTAACCTATTCATTGAGTGACAGATACGTTTTGCAGCTGTCAAATCGTTATATACCTATTACAAAAGTAGGGTTGCCCTCTCACCTATGTGGTAAACGGGATACGCTAAGGTCGAGGGTCTGGCCCTGCGGGCTGGGCACCTGGGGGCTGGCCGTCAGCTGGGGCGAGGATCCAGGCTGCGGACTGCCCCGTGCTCCTCCCCCGCTGCCACCGCCGGCGCTCGTGTACACCGGCGATGCGTATGGACCCTGATAACAAATAGGATTCGTCACTTTGGCCACAAACATTTATGCAGAAGGATTTTTAAATTTTTAAGTTTACAACAAATTTTATATTTCATAAGGGGACTTATACATGTGCGTTGATTTCAAAAGGAGAATTCATAAGAGTATTGTCGAATTTTTTAGAATGGACTGGAGGGAGCTCTCACCTGTGGACTACCACTAGATGTGGAAAGATCTATCGCCGGACGTGGATCTCTGGGATCCCTTGGCGTCGGGCTTCTCGGCCTTTGCGCCTGGGCGGCCGCGATCTTCACCGATAGGTTGATCGCGGAGAAGCCAGGCGGGACTCCGGGACCCATCCCGCCAACACCACCTACTCCGCCACTTGTTTCGTAGTGGTACATTGGTCTGGACGGACAGGATGTTTTTTTAACATAATATCTTGGATTTATCAAAAATGTAAGAGAAAGATGTCGCGAATGTTAAAAGAATAATGTTTGTGCCATTTTTAATACAGAGATTTTTTTCAATAATAATAGATACGTCTCGTTTACCACATAAGTAAGGCACTACTTAGTTCTCGCCTACACAAACTATTCAGCCAGGTTAAGCTTTGTTTCACATACCTAGGGTATATTGGTCCCGAGCTGGTTTCTTGTTCGGATTGGTCGGTTTTCATGGGCGTCGGTAAGTGAGGATCATGATACCGCTCCTCTTCCCAGCCGTAGGGACGTTGAGGACACTGCGCGGGGTCGTACCGCTCGAAAGCTGGCGCCCCCTCATAGCACCGAGATTCGTAACCGTATCGAGCCTCATTCATTTGGCTAAGGACACAAATTGATTTGATGGAGTACTTTGCCAAATTTGTATTTAAAAATATAATAATAATCTAGCTTACCTGTGCCCACTTCGCTGGGCATCATTAAAAAATTACAAAATATAATTAAACACAATCAAATATAACCTACGTCACTCAGTAATAATGTAGCTTTTTACTGGAAAAATAATTTTAAAAATCGGTTCACTAGTTCAAGAGATTACTTCCTACAAACAAACTCACCAACTTTACCTCTTTATTATAATAGAGTATAGATAGTTGAAGTACTGATATTTTGTAAAAAGGTTTTATTTGTTAAAATTGTTACAAACTCTTTGTTTGTATAAAATTTTGTGTACAAGACCTTTCTGTGTACTTGTAGACCTACTAAAAAAGTAGTGTTCATAAAATTGGAAAACCTAAAAAAATAACGGTTGTTTCTGCTGTATTTAGAACGAAATATATTAAAAGATGATCACATTTTAACTTTTTACACTTTACTTACCTGTAGGAGCGGACGTGGTCGTCCGGAGGCCGGTCGTACGGCGATCGCTGGTCCGGCGGCGCGCCGTAGCCGGCGTGGCGCGTCTCCATCCCGGGGGAGTCGCGCTCGGGCTCGGCGGCCTCTCTCTTGGGCACGAGCAGCTCGGGGGCCTCTCGCTTCACGGCTGGACTGCGCGGCGACGCCGCCGGTTCCCGGTCACGGGACGCACTGCCCACGCTAGCGATGCTGCTCGCCACGCTCTCTGTGCTCACCGTTATAGGCGCTGCTATTGGCACTGTGTTACGAAAAAAATCGATTAAGGCAAGATTCATCACAGACTGTGCAGCCGCAAGCTGGCGTAATTATCGGACAAGACTTTTCGCTCTCTGCCGTGGTGCTGGACATGGTTGGGAGTGACACTGTATAGAACGCCGTCGTCTCATTCTGTGAGACGGCAACAGAAACGGGGAAAACTTCGCGTCTCCGCTCTCGCGCACGACGGGCTCGGTGTCACCGAAAAGCGTTGATTGACCTCTAGCCGCCATAGTCGCATAGCCACGGATCATGGTCCACGGGGGCCATTAAGCTGTCACCCACATTCAGGACAACAAGGGGGAGATGTCCCGCGTGCCCCTCTTGATTCAACTTAAACAGGAGTTCTTCTTCTTCTTCTTCTTCTTCAGCCACTCTCAAACAGGAGTTGCCGGGTGCCAACCATCCCCCGGCCCAAGGACAGGATATAATAGCAGACGGGGGTGAGCTCACATCAGTCAAGGCTGCGGCGTAGGCCACAGCTGGTTCCCGTTACCCTGGCATAATTATGACGACGAGAGGAACACCGGGGTGTTCAGTGGATATTCTGGCGAAGTTAGCCGGCGAGTCCCACGCTACCTCACTGTTATGGCCCTAAGCAGTGAGGTGTTCGCAAACGGATTTACCTCCACAAAAAAGGCGCAAGCCGCGCCCTGTATGGGGTCGAGATGGTTACCATCGCTATCGATAGACATCTACAACACTTGAAAACTGACTCCCGATGTCGCAAAAACTACAGGTTTTTTTTTTTACTAAATGCTGCGTCTTAGAGATACGACATTAAAATTAAAATCTAATCTAAGAAAGAAGACTAAGAAATAATTGAAATCTGACCTAAAATACTAGATTTAATTATTTATATTAAGAATGTGTCCAATGACACTTTTCTAATAGTCTCTATTAAGGAAAAGACACTTTGTTCGTATGTTCTTTATTAATGTTAAAGTTACAGCGTAATTGAAGAAAATAATTTCTTATGAATTGGCAATAAGCGGTATTTACAGCGTAATACACCTAATATAATATCAGTTAGTAAATGTCCCACTGCTGGGCTGGGCCCGCCTTTTGTCAGGAATGAACAGTATTCCCAATACTCTTATCCGAGATGGATTGGCGATCACACATCGGCTATCTCGATGTGCAGGTTTCATCACGATGTTTTCCTTCACCTACACTGTCAACACACAGGGTAATTGTACACAATAGTGCATTCTACTCGGTCAGGATTTGAACCCAGATCGTCCGAAATGCGACAGCGATAGCCAATAAACTGCTACAGATTTTATTTTATCTATTTACTGCGTGAAAATGCTTAATGGATACGTTATTAAGCTTGCTCATATGACACTTTTTCTTCGGCGAAAGTATTGGCAGAATCTTTATGCACAGTACCTGCAGGTCTAGCCCTCTGCGACCTGGCAGCCGCCTTTCTGGCCGCCGCCGTAGGGCACCCTGACAGCGAGCGATGCGTGCTCCGGTTGGAGCTGACGTGGCCGCGCCCGTTGCACCCCGGCGTGGGGCACTTTAGGATCGTCTCGTGCAACGCCAATACTGTAGGTACAAGACATCAATTGTTACGATTTTCTTCCGTAGGGAATGCACAGAATTTAATGCACTATTACTACGAACGAAGGTGCAAAAAATAATTATGCTACTATACTTAGGTATACAGTTTACTTTCACTGGTCATTGTATAAGTAATTTAAAACATCGTACAAGTATCCAATATTGTGAATGATAAAGTACTTTAAAGAACCTTGTCTCGCAAGTTCATCATCCTATTCTAGTGTTAATTCCCGGCTGTATTAATTGCGTTCACTTCGTAACCCGGGGTTTCCTTTCCTGTTTTTTCTTTTACACTCTACGAAGTCATAGGCATACTGACGTATGCCTATGACTTCGTAGATTGATTAATATTTGTAAGTTAAATTATATCATTCGCGTTTAAGTTTATCACTTCTAACGAGATCTAGCGCAAATGTTATTGCTATGTATTTGTTTGTTCATATTAGTAGCCGAATTCTGTATCATGTGAACATTCCAGCATAGACGATTCGTGAGTTCCTAAATTGACAGTTTCGTATAACTCCCTATACATACTGAAATATATTCATCTCTGTGACACGTATTTCTTATTTGTGTCGTCCAAATTCAGAGCGTGTTTTACTACCATACAAGAGGACAGTTGCTTTGCAAATTATGGACAAATTGTCATTGTCAGCCAATTGTAATTCATAGTTGGACGTAGACCTCCCAAAATTGTACTAAAAAATTACACTGCAATTTAAACTCTGATAGGTAATTGTACGAGGTTTTAAATTAAGGCGCAATGACCAATACCAATGACAACGGTTATTTATGGCCGGTTCCTATATCTTACTATTGATTCCCTTGCCCTACCATCAGTTGAACTGTGGTATTAGATGTATGGAGTTTATGTCAAATTTTAACCGATAGTAAAACAAATGAACGGTCGGTAAGATATACGATCCGAATATTATAGATTAAGGACCGATTTTTCAATCATCAGATAAAAGTAATCCATCAAATAAATTAATAACCTGACTGAATATAAAAGTGAAACGGGTCAACTGTTTTGTTCACGAAACTGTAATTTATAGTTTATTCATGTTGTATTTTATTCGATGAATAAATTATCTGACGATTGAAAACTCGGTCTTTAATAGAACTTATTGATAAACTAAAAACTTAAAAATCAGAGACTATTATAATTCAAATAATAATGTCGCTAGAAATAAATGATTAAGTCAAAATTATAAAAAAATAACGCAAATAAAATATAATGAAGTAGCACCAAAATACCAATAAAAGTGACTTACTCTCCGGAGTAACTTTATCCTTTCTTGGACATCCTGACAGACTGAGGAATTAAATAGAAAGGGAGTCAGTATAATTCTAAATCTATTTCAATCACCTACGTTCTATCACAGGGTATAATATTATTGAACCTGTGTAAATGAATCATATGCAACCCTCAGTGAGTTATATGGTTGCACCGTTTGCTTTTGAAACGCTTGGAACGTGGGGTCCTGAGGCCATAAGCGTCTATCAAAATTTATCAAAACGACTCATTGACTATCCAGGTGATCAGGGTTGGTGCCTACCGCGGACAACGGATCAGTATGGCGATCCAGCGAGGAAACGTACCCCATAGAAGTCGGTGATCTAGGCTCAGTATTCTACTTATAGTCTGGAGGGACTATGAGTAGAATAATAAATAAATAAATAAATAATCGGCAGACAAACACACATATTGTATATCCTCAAATTAAGCAAGTTACGCTTGTGTTATAGGTAATATACAACGGACTACTCTGGGGCCGATCCCAGACACCCAGACTATAGTATGATAACCCAGACCATACTATAGTAAATAATGGAGAAAATACGTTTCCGAAATTTACTATACCAGGAATCGAACCCGGAGCCTCTGCGTTGCAGTGAGGTAGGCCGGCAAAGGCTTAGCCCGCTTAACCACAGAGGCCGTCGCATAGAGAACACAATATAAATAAGTTTTCTTTTATTGTACATACATACACAATATCACGCCTGTTTCCCATGGTGATAGGCAAAGACCACTTGTGACGATCCTGACAAACAACTTTTGCTTCATTTGCTTTCATTAACCTCTTCATACACGCACGTTTGAAATGCTTTTTACCTGACCTCTCTTTAAGACTTGTGATAAACGTCTCGGTCTACCGGCAGCAACTCTACCATTCACAATACTGTCATACATCTGTTTTGTGATTCTACTTTTATCCATTCTCTCTACATGTCCAAACCACATTAACATTCCTGTTTCAATTTTTGTTATTACATCTTCTTTCAATCCACAACCTTCCCTTGTATTGTATTATTTTATAAAGTCATTGCATTATTAAAAAAAAACATGATGAACTGTGTAACTGTACTGGAATGGAGTACTTTGTTGAATATTTTATTGCTGCGCTGCTTTTTACTTGGACTGCGTAGTGAAATGCCACTAAATAATATCTGATGATGGTTTTGTACAGAATATACATTGGCATATTTCAGGCCTCCTCTAGAAATATATTTGTGAGTAAATTGATACGTAAGATGGTAATTAGTTGTATTAATACTGAAATGTTGCAAAACTTTGTAAATTCTTGTCCAACTTTATGAAATCTTATGCGTTAAAGTACTTTTTCAAGATAGACATAATAATATTATAGCGTTGGTTTACGCATAAACATTGTTTTAGAACACTGGTCTTATACGTCATAATAATATTAATAATAATTACGCAGATTTTGAGTAACGTTTCAACTGTTTGTTTGTTAAGAAGACTATAGTCATAATATTATCTTGTTATTAGTTTGTATAATTGACGCGAATACGTCGATTTATATAACTTACACCTTCAAATTCGGAATACTTGGCATATTGGGATTTCTGCAAATCATATAAATGATGATGATGGCCTCACCTTCTGTGGTGCGTGTAAAGACCGGTGACGTGGCCCTGCCCATTGCACCCGGGTGTGGGACACTTGTTGCCTTCTGCGAACAAATCGACCGGTGCACAAATTAGTGTTATCGTATAATGAGGGGGCGCGGGGCGTGGGCGGCGATCGATACGGGCGGGCGTGCCCCCGGCCGGGCCGTACCTGCGCGGCCCCGCCCAACACCCACACACCCATACACCCACACGTACAACTCCAAAGAAAAAATAAAGAACGCTCGGCGGCTGCGCGCGGACCAAGCATTTTTCTTTCAGTAAAAGCGGGGCGGCGCGCCTTGACCCCGCCCACCGCGTGCCTGACCCGTTTTTATTACTCGTCGTTCTGACGTAAATCTAGTCATCAGCCAGTATATACGAGGAAAATGCTCACTTATATACGACATGAGGGAAGGTGGAGTCTAACCTTATTTGGACCGTCGTTCACTAATAAATTACTGTAGATATCTAACAAATAAGAGTCTATATATATCTTTAGCTTCGTGAAATTCTAGGTAAGAAACAATGTTGTATACAAAAGTAATGTAATTGCTTTATTGAATTTCATGTTTTCCTATTTATTGATTAATTAAAACAAGGAGACTAAGCCCAAAGTTACAAGACAGTACAAGATGAATGCGGGATCTGTGTTATGAGATATCGCGTCACGACCTTGAAACAAACTTCGACTTAGTTCAGTTCATAGCGCGGAGTTCTACGTTATGACCTGGTCGTTAAGAAAGTTTGACTATCGTTGTTTGAGGTGAGCGTGGCCGGTACCTCTGGCGGCCGGAGGGGAGAGCGCCGTGAGGGGTCGGGAGTCGCGGGCGGGCTGCGCCGAGGGCACAGCGCGGGCCTCCTGCAGCGCCGTGGCCGCTCGTGACCCCACACCCGCCGGCTGCAGCACCGTGTACTGTTTCGAACTCTTGTGCGCGGAACTTTTCTCATGGTCGTTGGAGTAGCCACCGAAAGGTTCACTGGGCAGCGTTACACCGTGTAGTCTGTGTTTCACTTCAGCTGGAGGTTTAAACGCCGATTGGGTCGAATACGGCAGAGCAGCAGTCGCCGCCTTATAAGCGTTGTACAAAGACTGCTTGTTCACAGAAATCATTTCACCTTTACGTTTCTGTTTAACGTCCCTATCCATATCATATTTGTCATCACAACGATCGGAAATGTCAATTTCTAATTCATTGGAAGACGAATCGACGAGCTCATCGAAATTGGGGCCGTCGTAATTGTTGGAATATTTGTTGTGCCTATCATCGTATTCTTCACTCCTTTCTCTAGAGCGACTTCTTTTTTCTTCATTGTCATTATTGCCATTTGTATTGTGTTCGATAATGTTTTGGTTTCGTATCGAGAAACTTTTTTGCGAAGTATCCGCGCTTTCGGATGATTGCGACGGGGAAGACGGTAGCATTTTATCAGATTGCTTCTCATCAAAAAGTTTTTCAAATCCATTTTCTTCATCATTTTCGTCACTGTGTGCAGAACACTGAGTTTGAGGCCAGCTCCCTGACAAGGATTTTAAAGCTGCTTGTGTTTCCCTAATAAGAGTTTCGTCGTCTCCTTCGCATTGTCGCATCGCTTGCGGTCTGTGGATAGGCAAGGGTCGCCGACGTACGTCGATCTCATCGCGTCTTTCATCGTCCAATAATCTCCTTCGTCGCTTGCCGACAACGTCCTCCTCATCCATGGAACCGTCACTGCTGACGCGTTCGAACCTCCTTTCTGTTAATCTAAATGCTTCAATATCTACCCCGAATTCCAGCCGCCTCTTGTTAAGTTGGGAGAGCGACGACTGCCCGGTCATTGGCGCACTCCTGTAACAAACAACTTAGTCAGGCAGGTACTCGTGTCTTTGGAATAAAACAAACATTTATATACGGATATTAATAAAAACAATTCTTGTACTTGCGATTCGATTTTTCATCCACAATCAGAATATTTTTACGCGGAAATGATTCTCAGCGTTTCCAATGGACGGTATCACATTAAAAGCACTAGGTTGTTGTTTTAATCGCACAAAAATCGTTCCCACGTAAAAACCATTTCACTCAAGAGCTTTCAGACCATTGAATGTTTATAAAATCGGTGGTAAATAAAACGATTGATAATAATCAAAATTATGACAACTTGTAGAGATTGTATTGTTACTATTTATTGTCTGTCTTCGTATCATCAGTCATCTGCAGTATGTTTAGTAGTAAATTAATGATTATTCTGTAGAACGACATATTATAAATATAAGTACGAGGTTTTTGAGCCGGTAAAGGACAATAAGACGATAAGTATTGATTTCTAATCCGTTATCATTTTTCTTCCTAGAACCTGCTTTATAAGTAATTTGCTATTGTTTTATATTGTGATAACATTTTAAAAGAAACGCGGTACCACGCATTTGTTGTTGTTAGTTATTTTAACCGGCGCAAAGAGTACATTGTATATAAACGGCGTAACAAAGTTAGAAAAACTTTCATTAAGAAAATCAAACTTATGAAAACTTTTCCAGAAAAGTTTTTGAAGTGTGTCAAAGGGATTTTTTATTTAAGTTTTTTTCGAATGACTTTTTTAACCATGTTAAATAAAGGTTGCACGATGAAATAATAATAGACTCTTACGAATGTTAAAAAGTTTATTTTCAAAAAGGTATTAATAATTTATAATAGGTTTAGTTATTGTTCTGATTAGCCAGATTTGTATATCCTAACGAATATTATAAAAGCGAATGTGCATTTGTTTCTGACGTTTTCACGGCTTAAATACGCAACAGATCATCACGAAATTTTGCATACACGTTGTCAGGGGTATAGAATGGGACATATGGTACCTTTCATCCAGCAAACAGTAATGTTCCCGAGGGATAGACGAATAAAGCCGAAAAGATGATGCTCCGATCGCATTTTATTGGCGCCACCGTTTCAGTTCACTAACAAATACAACGTCATGGCAACGTCAATAACAACAACCATTTTAATATCCTGCTCTCATGGTTAGTTCCACCTTCGCTAGACGGCGGTACGGGTATATATGATTAGGTATTTTGAATTAAAAATTTATTTCGACATTACTAAGAATTATAAAATGCCCACTTCATGACATAGATATTCTTTTTTAACGCGATCAAAGCCGAAGCAAATGCTAGTTTCAGTATAATTTAGTTCTGTTATTCCCACTGGTAGAAAATTTGTCTTTACTTTATAGAGTTTATATCAATTTTCTATCCGTGAAAGGAAAGTAAATGAGAACACAATTATAGAAACTAACATTTAAAGTGTTCATTAAAATTCAGCTAAGATTTTTATTAAAAGGAAGTAACTGCAAAATATTTAAGCCAGTTTCGCTTAATCTATCTGTCGGAGGGAAATAAGAAGATTTGATGAAACCCCTAAGCTATATTGAATATCAATTTACAGAAGATGTTAAAATAACTCTATGGGGTGATTTCTCTCAAGAAAGTAAGTGATGTATTAAATACCTTATTCAGTGAAAATATGAAATAAACAACTCAATTTCAAGGGAAACACTAGGCTCCGAGACGCGGCGGAACCGAGCGGTAGGTT
Organism: Dendrolimus kikuchii; assembly: GCA_019925095.2. Taxonomy (NCBI): domain Eukaryota; kingdom Metazoa; phylum Arthropoda; class Insecta; order Lepidoptera; family Lasiocampidae; genus Dendrolimus; species Dendrolimus kikuchii. The sequence continues at coordinate 8,261,680 of CM034392.1, forward strand.
TCATTTAAACAAAGCGCACGAATCGTGCCGCAGCAGCGGCTGGCGAGTGCCGGAACCGACTGTATCCACTACACTCACTGATTCTGCTTTAGTTTAAACCGAACCTATTTCTCGACGCAACTTTCGGCCGCGTATCGAAACCCATTCATCATCTTGATTAATTAATATCCAAACAATATTAGTTCATATTTTTACTTTAGGAATTTGATAAAGTCTCCATTCATTGTCATCCTGGGAAATGGATAGAAACTTAGATTTTTGGTTGATTCTTTTTAGGGGTCTGTAGCATAAACGTCTCCCTGCTTCTATCAATCTGTCTTTGCATGTTATTTTTCTAGGAAATAACTCTGCAAGAAGGTGTAGTTTATATGGTACGCAATGGTGTAGTAAAATGTCTAAATAACGACAAAACTATGGGTGGCCCTACTTACATGTAATTGACGGTTGATATTTTTTTTCACCTCTACGGTACCTTCCAAATTTTGTGGATTTCACGCATATGCCCGATATTTTTTTATCTTTTTTCACTATTTTTATTAAGTGCTATTTTTATTATGTATTATATTTTATACAAAGGTAGGCATATCTACAGACACTTTGGAAGCAACATCTTTAAAAAAATAAGTCGTGATAGCTTAGTTGCAAAGGCACCGTGTCTCATCCCCGTTACGTGAATTTGAATCATAGTCAAAGCATGTGTCGCTCGTGGCAAATTTTCTGAACGAATGTTTTTTTATTGTCACGGTGAAAGAAAAACTCGCTAAGAATTCACATCACTGTTGTGTAAAACCTGCTAAAACTCATTAAGCAAGTCTGATGGATAAAATGTCCATACATTTAAAATGCGAAAATCCAGAAGTCGGAAGTTACTGGTCTGATAGTACCTACTAGAGATCTGAGAAGAATGTATTTAATAAAACTACGTTTTAAAGGTTTTAAGCGCGGTAATTTATTTGATTTTGGTTATTCCGATCTTTCGGCCACTTTTCAGTGGCCATGGTCACGGAAGACAAAGATGTCAAGTACCACCTGTTTGGGATCCGATCATCAAAACTATTAAAACCCAAACCCAGCAAAAACTAATTGCCAGATCTCAAGACACTGTGAGCTCTTTCTTCGAGCACCGGAACACAAACCAACATGACTGATAATTTATTTTATTTTCCTTCCACCCATTTTAATATTATATAAAATTATTAGAGCTAGGCATGTTTGCTGAAGAGTTTCTTGCGGCACTTCTTCTCTTCAAGCCTTAACATGTTGCGAATCGGTGGTAATTTCGATTAGGCTCCCATAGAGTAAATAATAACCATAAACAAAATTTTAACTAAATAATTAAAATGAACAAGTTGGCGGTAGGCTAAATAAAACTTTAACAATATGTCTGCTTTGTCTTCCGTGATCACGGCCACTGAAAAGCGGTAGAAACGTCGGAATAACCAAAATCAAATAAATTACCGCGCTTAAAACCGTTAAAACGTAGTTTTATTATGTATACAAGTCGCGAAAACTTAAGAAAATATTAAGAATATATTTACCTATATTTTTATCCCGACAACAGTCATAATTTGCGTGGAATACGGGTTCAGTATACATCAACTATTGCAAGTTGCTTTGGCTGTCCAAAAGACGTTGATACATTTTTGTACAGACAGCATGTACATAGACTGCTTGATCGTTTTAAGGCTTTACATTAAAGCGTAAAACGGCTTGGGTTAAACAGAAAATTTGATTGAGTACTTTTTACTTTATTATTATTGCCAATTTATATAAAATCTATACTAATAAGTCATTGTGAAAAACTGCGCATATTTGGTATTTTCACGTTAATTTTTTCCACTTCACAACTTTGCTAATTAACTGATTTTGAACGGTGTCTACAAACTATAAATTACTAATTTGAGAACATAAAATTTTCATCGTAAGTAATTTAGAAGCTTCATTTTAACTTAATGTTATTATTATTAAAATATTTAGAAATTATAACGTCCTTTAATATAAATTTGAATGATAAGGGTGTTTAAACATTTATAACAAGAATATATACCTTTTTCATAAAAGTTAGTTTAAAATTTTGAAGAAAGACTTTTTATATTTCATTGCATAATTAAAATACAGACCGTGAAAATAAATTATGTTTTTAATCATATAAAATTTACCTACATATTTATTTGTGAAACCTTAAGACCATACAGTCTATAAAGCTATCCACTCTGATTTATCGATCGCCAATATTCTCTCTCAAAGTTGTGCAATATGCGTTCAACTTAGCTAAGATAGTAATCGATGGCCCTTGACGAAGGTAAGGGCGCCCACCGGAAGCCCGAAATTCCGATAGCACGACGCCGGGCAAACATTTACGTACGTGACGCACCCTAGAACGACTACCGACCTAACCAAAATTACACAGAATCGGGAACGTCTCGGCCGACGCGCATCGGGTGAAAACACGAGACTACGTCCGCCGAATTGCGTTTCAGTGTAAAGCATAGTGCGAGCGGTGCGCTTTGTTGAAGCGGATGCGGAAAACAGTATTCGCGAAAAGTTTAGTCGCATGCGCATCATGCTGTTGTAATAATATTATTAAAGATGAAACGAATCAATCGGAATATTGGGAAAACCAGTAGATTGACATATTAGTCACGGAACCGATAACATAATAAATTATCGTTAAGAAGCATTGATTCACCGTCTATAAAGTTGTTTAAACCACGCCTCAGAAGGTTGAGCTCATCTTTTATAGCCATCAAGAACTAACTCATGACCTATAAGTGATACATAGTAATATAAATATATGATTATCAATTAAAAAATCTATTTAAAAATTCATATCTATGTTCCACGAGCGGGAAACACCAACGTGCTTAATACTTTTTTATAGTTGGATAACAGAAGACAGGCAGACGGCCCGTCTGATGGAAAGCGGTTACGTATGGACGTTTGCAACACCAGAGATGTCGCAAACGCGCTGCCGGCCTTGAAAAAATTTTATGACACCCTTTTTTTAAAGCCCCCGTATCGTAGCGCTATGGGATAAACTCAACTGGAAGCTCATTCCAAATCTCCACCGTGCGCAAGAGAAACGTTCTTGTGAAGCACTCTGTACATGAGCGAAGTCACTCAAGGAAGTGAGGATGAACACCCAACCGATGACAAGCGGTGCGTGCGGTGGTAGGACAAACACGAAGGCACCATTCTGAACAGTTCGTCGGAATACTTCCCATTGTATAGTCGGTGGAATACGCTGAGAGACGCGAAGTCTCTCCAAAAACCTCAAGGCTGACAACGACCGTTTGCCCCGTGGCAGATTCCGCACAGGTACTACGGTTAAATACAAAAGAAATTATGTTTTTTTTTTATTTATTTTTTATTGCAGGAGATCAGCAGACAGGCATACGGCCCACTTGATGGAAAGCGGTTGCCATCGCCTATGGACATTTGCAACAGCAAAGTAGCTACAAATGCGCTGCTGCTCTCTTAAGGGAGACTGGAACCTGGTCACTAATGCCGGAACACAACTCAAAGTTGTTATGGCGACATACTCTAGACCAGGGGTGGTAGCCATCCAGTCGGGCAAATGCCCTACCACGTGGCTGTGGGTTGTTAAGTCGCCTCTTACGACAGGCCGCCCGGCCGCAGGAAATTGTATTCTTTCTCCGTTCCTGCACGGATAATTACTATAATCTAATAATATATATAGTGTTACTATAATCGCTCGTGGATTCCGCTCCTCGCGCCGCTTCCATTGTATTTCTACACTCAACGTTTGTGTGCAGGCGTAGGGTAATTAGATAAACCCTGAGGGCGGTGGATGCTTAACCGGTTTAAACTAGTTCTCCTGCGGACCTTTATCAGCGGGTGGCGAGTGGCGGGTTAATTGTAATGCTTGGAGATTAGGTTGCGATATACGAAAATATACAACTTGAACTTGCGGTGGAGATCGTGTTTCGATTCGAAGAAGGTGCTAAGGTTCTGAGATTCATATTGGTATACTGTGTCTCTAATTATAGACGTACTGAATAAATAGTTGAAAATCTGTATCACAATATCGGTGGTGATTACATAAAAAATTGTAATCAAATTTATTCTCTAAGCACTGTTTCTGCTTCAGTTATTAAAAACAATCATTTAGTAATTAATATTGATACTGGCTGGAGCGATCCCGAAAATAGTTAGGTATATGCATTGAGATATAGACGTTTATATGATCTAAGGGTATATGATAGGAATGTGAGTGAATTTTTCGCCTCTACTTCAATAATGTGTTATCTAGAATTTTTAAGTTTTAGTAAAGATTTTTTGAACCTTCTAAAAATAATTGTATCGAAACGAATGACTTTTTCTATCAATCTAAAATGTATAATAAAGAAAACCCCGTTATTCATTTCGATAAATTCATTTTTTGATAGTTTTTAACTAACTCTTTTTTAAAATTTCAATTTTCAAGATAAAGAGGCGATTTGTTTGTATGTTTCTTTTCTACTCCTTAATGGCCTGCGGAATGAAATAAAAGAAAATTATCATGAAATCTATACTTATATTATAAAGAGGAAAGATTTATATTTTTGTATGTTTGTAACGAATAAACTCAAAAACTACTGGACCGATTTCAAAAATTCTTTCACCATTCGAATGCTACATTATGGATCCCTACTAACACTTCAATCTAAACAACATGATGGCGCTAGAATCGGGTTCTACGATTTTCTGAAATTTTATGTGTGTTTGAGGGGGTCCAGGGATGGTGGTTTAGAATCACACTTAGACCCGGTAAGCGGCGCTGTAATTGGGTTCTAGTTTTATATTTTTCAGGGAAGGGAAACGTCTGCCGAGACTGCTAGTGTAGTATATTTGTAATTTTGGTAACATAAACAAAGGATATTTTTTATCTCTATAAATAAGTTGGTATCCGTCGTTCTACGTTCAGAGCGTAAGAGACTAAACTGATTATCAGGCGATTAGATATACCTGGACTTTTAACATCAGGAACGACTAAAAGAATGTGTAAGCTAACAAGTGTACAGTAAAAGTAAGATAATGACTGTCAAATTAAGCGGTCCGATAGGAAACAAAACATACGAATATTTGCATAATTTCCCATAATTCCTTAAAATTTCAGTAATAATTCCTTTGAGAATGAAAGGTAAGACCTGAGACCCTTTCCCTGCGTAAGGCAATAACAAACACGCGTCGGCCTCCCGCGGGCCCCTCAGACAGTGCGGCACCAAAATTCAAATTGCACCTTAGAATTCTTAATTATTGAAATCATAAATCAAAACGTGCCGTCTGGGCGGCGACCATAAAATTGTGAGGGGGTACGAACGAGCAAACTCGAGTGTGGTAGGATTAAGACATTATCACTTTTCTTTCGAGCAGCCGCGCCCTTCTTGGCTCGGCTCGACTGTAAATCAGCGAGTAAATCCTCTGGATTAGATTCATAGAGTTGCCGCGGCCTGCGGATCGGGAGCCGGCGATAATGGCGTCGTGTGCTCGCGTGATTTTGCTTTTAAATCGACTCCTCGGTAAGATAAATACTCTTCCAATTTGGCCTGAGCCCCGGTTCCCCGTTTAAATGGCTTTAACGCTGAGTTGAAAGTTTACAGCGAATAACAACTGAAGTTGGCTGATAACTGGACAGCGTTCAAGTTGAGCACAATGCTAAAGTTAGGAGATGCCTGTCTAAAGGATTATGACTAGTCTCCTATCTCTTAGAACAGGGGTACACTTAATCTGGTGATATAACACGAAAATTATAACTTAGCTAGAATAATTACGTAGCTCAGATCGCGTTAAATTCAGATAATGTATCTTGCGAAACCTGTCTAAGTAAAAAGTATTTTGTATCGCTATATATGTAACTCTGTTATCGAATATACTCATTCGAAAAGTAAGAACATAAAAATATAATATAATGTAAATATATCCAAAATCAAATATATGTTTAATGAACCAGATCAATCAAAAATTGGAAAGACACTTACTTATATGTCTAAAAATATGTTTTAAATAATAAAACATCAAAAAGTGAAAGAAGTATAGCCTGTGCAAGTGTACGTAGGAAGACTTAGGAGCTTGTTAGTTTTGGCAATTGTTATTACCAGTATTCTTTTTCCATGGCATTGGTATAAATTGATGGACTTGACAGAACCGTATATAAAATGGCTGAAAGCTGTATTTTTATAAATAAATAATAAAATGAGATAATTCACTAATTATTCTATCGCTGTAGGGATTTTCTTGGGGCAATAGAATAGACACCTCTATTTATATCTCACCTTGATTGTGCCACCATCACCCAAATTAAGAGTACACAAAATCTTTATAAAATTACTAATAACTGTGAGAGAACATGTACGTAGAAACTGTTTAAAGAGTTCAAATCCAGGTGGACAGGCGATATGATCCGATTCTATCCGTGCAGGAACGGAGAAAGAATACAATTTCCTGCGGCCGGGCGGCCTGTCGTAAGAAGCGACAAAACAACCTGTGGCTGTGACAGGTGGTAGATTATTTGCTTGTCTGGATGGCTACCACCCCTGGTCTAGAGTATGCCACTAGAACAACCTTGAGTGGTGTTCCGGCATTAGTGGCCAGGTTCCAGTATTCCTTAAGAGGGCAGCACATTTGTAGCACCTTTGATGTTACAAATGTCCATAAGCGATGGTAACCGCGTTCTATCAGATGGGCTATCTGTCTGTCTGCTGAACTCATACATAAAAAAATGATGAGAAATCTGACTTCGCAATGGAAAAAAATGCTATTTTGTATGAAAAGGACTTAATGTTATCCCGTGAGCGTCAAGAGAAACATAAATCGTAACATACAAAATTGCGCTCACTCGAACGTGATCGAATAGTAAAAAAAACTCGCACTAAGCACTCTATTCAGTAGTTTTTGAGATACGGGGTATTTACGATCAAACGCTTTTTTAAAGCTCCGTAGCCACCAAATAAGAAAAACATGAGATGTCTGTCATACCTGTGGAACTCTTGTTGCGCGCGGTCTGACAAGTAGATATAGTACTTATCCGATTTGTGTATGCGTTAAATTACTACCTATTATTAAAATAAATACTTGTAAACCACTTATTATTGGTTTTTTAACCGACTTCAAAAAGGATGAGGTTCTAAATTTTCGACTATATGTTTTTTGTATATTTGTTATGCGATTTCGCCGTCAGTTGTAAACCGATTTTCAATTTTTTTATTTGAAAGAGTATACTTCCGAGGCGGTCCCATTGTCACCAAGTCAAAACTATTATCAAGTATTTGCGTTATTAAAAAGTAGTTTTTTTTACAAAAAACATAACTGACTTCAAAAGTAACTAAAAACGCTACTTTTCAAGTCGGTTTTGTTTTTTGTGATCGCTAATATTCTTATAGAGAATAGGGTAGTCGACAGTGAAATAAATAAGAGTTACTTTTATTATACTATAAAATGCCGAAGCCTCCTAGATCTTGTACGAGTGTACTAAGTTATGACATCATATATTTAATAAGGCTAATAGCGTATTAATTGTTTACCCATTAATTAAAATTTAATAAAGTTGTAAGTCGTGGCAGCGTACGCGTGGCTAGCGCACGCGTCCCGAACTCAAACGGCGCGGGTTCGAATCCTGGCTGGAAAGCATGTACCACTTAGGCAGTTTTTATGACCTAATATTTATATTGTTACAATTACCACGTGCTAACAACGGCGAAGGAAAACATCATGATGAAACCTGCACATCAAGATAACCGATGTGTCAAACCTGCCAAACCACCTTGGATAAGCGTGGCGGGTATACTGTCCGTTGCCCTATAGTGGGAGTTCAGAGCCCAGCAGTGGGACGTTTATGAGCAGTTAATATAATTAAAATTATGTCTGTGATGATATTTTAAAAGAATTTAGATAACATTGTATTTTAACGGCTGTTCTCATAAATGAACATTATTTTAGAATCCACTGCGAGTTGACTCAAGTATACACTTTTGTTAATTAATAAATCAATCATTAAAATATTGTTACCAGTTTAGCGGGACTCGAATTAAAATGCCGTTGGAATTATTTTAGACTTTATTGGAACTATACCAACACGAATAACAGAGGTACATACAAATATAACCGAACACAACAAATCCAAACGTAATGCAGAAGGTCGTAATTCCATAAAACGTGCAAACTCCGTCACTAATAGATTACCGAATGTACACAAGTCTCGCCTTGATCGTGGTTCTCGCTCGACTCCTCCCTTCTCCATCAGGTCATCGTTTTATACTGCACAAATGCAATGTCCCCGTATCTAAGTCGACTTAGTCCGCAACACCTGGCTAATGACTCGGCCGCAAACTGTCATAAAAGAGTACAATAAAACAATGGTCTGTTTTCTAATCACAAATTTTAAACACAAAGTAAAAAGAACGAAAGAAGACGATCATAAAAGAGTTACAGGGAGTTTAAATGCCGGCAGGTAATTAAATGTGTTTTGTTTCAGATATGCAGGTGGATTTTGTTTTTGTTGGACCCTGAATTGTAACAATATAAATAAATAACCCAAAACCAAACTATTGTAGTCCGCATCGAATATAGACATGCCATATCTTATTTGGTAGCCTATGGATTCACAGTTCCCGTCTTTCGTTAGATGTAACATGTACTTATTGGTCCTAATTTTAAGTGCATAATGCAATAAGTGCATCTATGAAAAATTATTATTTTGTTTCTGATATTGTGTAAAAATAAATTTTACCATTTAAATTAATGCCTTGTTTAGTGTAGACATATGTTTTAAATAATATAAAATAGTTAATTGATAGTTTTAGAGGAGTTTTTCTATACCAAAAAGCGAGAGAACAAAAACTTAGGCCCCCTCTGCTTAACAATAGAAAAGTAGAACTAAAAAGGGCTTATTCGGAGTTATCTTTAGTTGCTGGACGGTTATAATGCCTGGTAACCTTATTTTATATTCTTCTTTAAAACCGTGAAGTGAGTACAAATAAAAATCAGGTTTTCATTCCTATTTGGGCTTTTGACCACATTGGTCCATGTATATTGCGATTCCATTTATCGTGAACATTGTTGTGCTATCCCGAAATAAATAAAAGACCATCTAGTTTTGCAACCGTATTTGTTTTGTTTACCTACTTTTAAAATAGGCGCCAAAGTATAAGCAACTAACTAACCCTTCAGTTTAATTATATATTTTTTTAAATTTCATTTATTTGGGAAACATGTAATAATAAATGTTCTTAAATATAAAACACAAAATTTAAATATATTAGTTTTTACGTGAATTCCGCACAAGCAGACAAAAAAATCTAAAAAAAAATAATGCATCGTGTTCTCAATCGTGTATCCCGTTGTTTTTTTTAAATAGCTTCTATGTACAAACACGGTATGTTTAGAATGTTCTAATATTACTATCTCTACCGACAGACGTTGTCCTGTTCTGAAGAAAATATAACATGAAATTTGTATTTTTCTTATTTATCTATAAAATTTAAAACCCGATTGCAGCGCCACCTACTGGGTCCAATTGTAAGTCTAAACCATTCTCGAATCCATCTGAATACACAAAAAAAATTCATCGAAATCGGTCCAGCCGTTTAGGAGCAGTTCATGTAAACAAGCACGGAAGAATTCTATATATAATATTATAGATATAGTACAGTAAACATTTGTATACATAAGATATGTGTACAATTGTACAGGTACCTAGCAATTGTTTGCGTATTACCACCACCACATCTCAATTTAAGACACTACGTGCTCTAAAAAGCAATATGTTTACCTACAAAATAATTATACACGAGTCACTTGAAGTCACACGAACTAAAAGTCATCGGAAATGTAGAACCGGAACACAACTCAAGGTTGTTATGGCGGCATACTCTAGACCAGGGGTGGTAGCCATACAGACGGGCAAATATCCAAAAACAAATGACGGTTCATTGTTGTCTTTCAATTTTGTTAGAAATGAGGCAATGTCAATTTATTATTAAAATAAACGAACATGGTTGTTATCATTGGTGGTTTCATATGTGACTTGTTTAACTGCTTATTTATTTAATGGAATTTCTTAGATTATAGAGTATTTTTAAGGACTAATTTTTGTTTAAAGTATAAAATATTGTATAAACTTATAAAGCTGAAGAGTTTGTTTGTTAGCTTGGACGTGCTAATCTCAGGTACTATTGGTCTGATTTGAAAAATTCTTTCAGTGTAAGATAGCCCATTTATCCAGGAAGGCTATAGGCTTTATATCATCACGCTAAGACCAAACCTTTTTTTTTAACTATTCCACGCGGACGAAGTCACGGGCAGAAGCTAGTAGCTAATAAAAATGCAAAGAATAAAATTTGGTACATTACACAATAACTTTAAAAAAACAAAAAATCAGAATAAAAGTCTCTTACGAATAGAACCTTTTTAACAATTTTTATATGTCTCGTTTCTATAGAAACATTCCATACATACAAAATTATATGGCAATTCCTAAGACAGTGAAGAAGGAATAAACAACCGTCTATATAAACTAGTTTGATACTAACACTTTCCTGCGTGAAAAACCCTAATTAGTAACTCTATGTTATTTACATAAAAAGTTAATTAAGTTTTTTATGTAAAAATTCAATGAAAATTTATGTAACGAATGGTAAAAATTGTTTCAAAATCATCGCTACTTTATTGTACACACAATGTTATCTGTTAATATTTAACGTCATTACCAATTAATAACTATACCACATCACAAATAACGCATTAAACACATCGCTACAAGCACGCGAACTAAACCGACATTTTTGTTTTAAAGAATGTATAGGCAAAGGAACTATATATACCTATGTATCGTAAAGTATTTTTTTTAATGAAATATGAACGATGATTTAATTTTCTTATGAGATATTTGGTTAAAAGAGGTTATGTTCTGTAATTTTTAGACCTAAAACTTTACTGTTTCTTGTTAAATTGACTACAATAACAAAGAAACTAAGTCTATATAGTCCAGACAACTGCCCAACAAAACACAGGTACAGATGACTTGAACCCAACCCGATTTGAAATATAATACAATGAATGACATGTTTATAACAACGTAGATATTTGCTAATGAATTGAAAAAACGCGATTGTAGCGCTATCTTCTTTCACTATTTTCGTTACCCCGCGAAAACGATTTTTTTTTCACATTTTTAAATGTACTTTACAAACTCGGAACAATTTACAGATTTATTATAGTATAGATAAATAAATAGATGATTTATATACCTATATTGTTATGCTATGTATATGAAACTTTGGTTTTAGTTATCCAATCAAAGTCTATTATTATATTTTTGTTATAACACGATACGGTAATACTTATGCTATCTGTGACTACATATTACAAAGTTTATGCATTTGGTCAATTTTTTTTATAAACAAAAAACCGAGCATGTTCGTGGCAGATTACGAACTATGATGACGCGTTCTAAAGAGCTCTTGTTATGGAACCATAAAAAATAGACTCAAGAAATATTTCTCAAATCAATTGCCATTGAAAGTAGTTTTAATGCTCTACAATGTCATTTTTAATTCAAAACTAGCTGACCCGGCAAACTTCGTATCGCCACAGAATTATTATTTTTCATATTTACTCTATCACCTTTTAAATCTTCCCTGGACTTCCACAAATAATTCAAAACCAAAATTAGCCAAATCAGTCCAGCCGTTCTCGAGTTTTAGCGGGACTAACGAACAGCAATTGATTTTTATATATAAGATTAGCCACCGTTTGTCGACAAGTTATAGGGATACACACAATTTTTATGAATTATTTTCCTAAAAACATTTTTGAATACTTGATTACATGTACAACAGTCACTCGAAATTACTAGCTTTTCTCGATTTTATTATATTATTATTTAGCGCCATATAAACTACACCTTCCTAATAATTTTAATCTACACAGAATAAATAGTTTCTGAGAAAATGACAATAACACACAAAGACAGACGGTGTGTGTGTGTGTGTGTGTGTGACAATGTGTGACAATTGAAACTGTACTTAAATACGCGCAAAAGTTTTTTCTTTTAGGAATCAGTCTTTAAAGGTTTTTGAAATATTTTTATAGTGCAGATGCAGCACTTTCACAATTTTATCACATCTAATAACAATATATGGAGATATTTATTGATACTTACATAAATAAAAACAGAGCACCAGTCTATAATTCCGAAATAAACGCCGATATCTGAAACCTAATAATTTTTGTACTTTTATGCAATTTGTGTCTGCGTGTCGGTCTGTCTGAATGTTTGACAAGAAACAGTGTCATAAACGGCTTAACGAATTTAATTGATTTTTTAAAGGATTGAATCAGAAATATTATTTTAAAATTAGAATGTTTATCGATATCTTGCAGGGTTCAGAAGACATTGATGTCAAGTCTAAGACTTGTGCAAAAAAAGTGGCGGCCATAGCCAGAATGTAATAAAAGTGAAGTTTTAACACTTCGACGTACATAAAGTATAACAGAAGAATATTAGTTGCAGCTAATTTGACTTGTTTTTATTCATTCATTCATTCGAGAGAGAGAGAGAGAGAGAGAGAGAGAGCGAGAGAGAGAGAGAGATAACACTTTATTGTACACCATTACAGGAAACACAAAAACACTTATAGCCTAAAAATATTCTAAATGTGCACAATGGGCGGTCTTATCGCTAAGAAGCGATCTCTTCCAGACAACCCGTGGCAGGAATAAAACAGATAATATTTGTCAAAGAAGGTGGTATACATAAATATTATACGATATGCAGTTACTTACATTATATTTTATTCAATAATAAACATATAAGTATGTAAAATATTATATAAGTAAGAATTATACTTAATAGACATAAATACACCTATTAATATTACATACATAAATATATACATGTGTATATACATATACATCAATATATGTAAAAATATCAAACATTACTATGTTGCAGGTAGTGTTTTTGTCATGTTCTTAAATATTGTTAGTAATTCAGCTTATTCTAATTCTAGCTCATTCTAATACGATATGTGGTTGTTGAACCTACTACGCACGTCACAAACAATAAATAATATATCAAAAATATTAGCAAAACGCTCCTATATGGCAATATAAGAACATCATTGTATAACCTCGTGGATTGAAAAAAATGGTGAACGGCAGTGTGTTGGATATCGATTCTGAATGAATACAAAAGCGCAACATGTGACCTCAAAAATCAATATCAAAATAGTTTAACCGTGTTTAAATAAGTGGGGTAATGGTACTGCGCGCGGTGCATTGCAACTGCCAGCCGCGAGGCATACCCTACCCTCCTTGAATAGAAATGCTGTAGGGTTGGCAGGAAGTTCCGATTCAATAAAAAAATTAAAATATATAATGTATTTCTAGGACGAGCAAGCAACTATTTAAATAATAAGTAAATACCATGACAGTGTCATGGATTCATTTGGGATTTGTGTTTCAGAAGCCAATTGGTGTCTAAGCCTTAAATCCATTGACAATTCTTTTCATAGTGCACCGTACGTCTATATATTACTCAACCAATACATTATCAGAGAAAATCTGTTTTTGGCTGTATGATTAAAAATATAGAAAGAAATGAAAATCTGTACACATACATTAAATGATGTCTAAGCAAACGGCATTTTAATATTAAATAATAAAAGAGCACAAACAAATGATTGAAAATTAGCATACAATATTAAGATGATTTCAGAAGATTATGAAAATACCAAAAAAACAAATAATAATTTGTAAACTTAACCCCATCCCAATACTTTTTATATATAAGTGTTGTCTTTGTGGTTAGTTTCACCTGGTACGCTAGATTGTGATAGTATCTAATCTGTTTTATTTTACGTACGTAACATCTGTGAAAAAAAACTATTTTTTTAGTTCTAATATATGCTGTTTAAACATGACATTAAAAATTAATTGCGCTTTTTTATTTTTGACTGATCCGATTAAAAATATTTAATGTGTATTGAATAATATAACAAGTAAACAAGTCTGGGAAGCAAAAAAGCCCTGTAGCGGTGCCGTGTAGATTTTAGTATTTTCAAAATAATGTTACTTACTGAGCAATAGTCGTTGGTACTATTTTTATTCAATGCTTAAAACAATTCAATATTGTGTAAATAAATAAACTACGTAAGTGCTTGGTAGTTTGCGTGGAATAAATGGTTTACGTAGTAGATATGACAAACGTTGATTGTTTTCGTTATTTGGCTATGGAATCAAAAAGCGTTTAATATATATAAGTATATTTAAAAATTAATTGCTGTTCGTTAATCTCGCTAAAAGTCGAGAACGGCTGGACTGATTTGGCTAATTTTGGTTTTGAATTATCTGTGGAAGTCCAGGGAAGGTTTAAAAGGTGAGTAAATATGAAAAAAAATGCTGGGAATGTAGTAAAAACAACAATTTCGCTTTCCCTTAGAAACTATTCCTACCTGTCAAACATTTGATGTTCGTTCCGTCGTTTAGAAATCAGTTAAATTTCAAAGTGAAGTTTTTTTTTCATGTTCGTTCCGGTTAAGTTTTGACCATATTTTTTACTAAAGTTGAAACATTCTACAATAATCATTCAGCTTTTTTATTTATTGATTCTGAGGCGATACGAAGTTTGCCGGGTCAGCTAGTTGAAAATAAAATATTTCAAAACTACTCCACTACTCAACGGATATTGTCCAAAACAATTGTTATTAAAAGTATTTTTGAGTTCTACTACCTTGATTTTTTTTTAGAATTTTCTACTCTGTAGTTCATCAGTTAGAAGGGATACAATTTTACCGACTTTGAAATCTAATATTCCCTCAACTATTTCTTTCATTAAAAAAACATTAAGAAACGTCATTACGTTTCCCGATCTGACTAACGATACCATACAAGACTATGTACATTGAAAAAATCAATCATTAGATATGTATGGCGGTCACCTCAAATTTTTACATTTTCGCGATTTCATTTCGTAACTTTGAAACGGAGAATTACGTTACACTTTCTGTATTTCTGACGGCGTTAGTGTAAAATTTCATTTGAGTAGTTATCATGTTTTTATTGCGAAGCTGGCAAACAGGCAAACGGCCCGTCTCATGGAAAGTGGTTACCGCTGCCTATGGATGTTTACACCACTAGGGGCGAAACCAACGTTTTGTCGGCTATTAAAATTTGATGTTTTTTTTTCCTGCAAATGGTGCTACTAATGTGCTACCGCTCTCTAAAAGGGGACTAGAACCTAGCTACTAATGCCAGAGCACAACTCATTGTTGTTATGGCGGCATACTCTAGACCAGAGGTGGTACCCATCTAGTCGGGCAAATGCCCTACCACCTAGCTGTGTGTTATTTGGACGCCTATTACAACGAACCGCCCGTCCGCAGGAAATTACATACATACATACATACATACATAACTTCACGCCAGTTCCCTCGCGGGGTAGGCACGAACAACAGAGTGCCATTTAGGCTTATTCTTACACACCTCACTTGCCTCTTTGACATTCATAACTCTTGTCATGCAAGCTCGTCTGTTCTTAAGGCTCCTGACATCACCTTCTGCTAGTACACGATCAATTTGATCATGGAAGGTGTGTCGTGGCCTTTCACGACTTCTGCATCCATCCACTTTTGCATTGTATATCTGTTTAGTCATTCTTTCATCATGCATTCTTTCCGCAGGAAATTATATTACTTTTCCGGTGCTACATAGATAAAATAGTCGGATATTAAAATTGTATTGTATTGATGGTATAAAGCATATAGAATAAGTAGGATAGCATAGTTCAGACAGAATAATAGGGACCAGTAGGGGGAAGTGGGCCATAGGACCTAAAAGTGGAGATAAGGCGTGAAAGCGTAACAAACAAACAAACTCACATCGGCATTTATAATATAAAAATTATAAATATAATATTGATAGCTAGGATATATAATAATTAAAATTTTAAGTTTCGCAGCCCTACGTTAAGGGCTCACTCACAACGAGGGTTATCGCGTTGTGAATCGTCCCCTCTCATGCAGCGTGTGGACACGTTCGCTATGTGTGTTTTGCTTGCGAGCATTATCGTATCTACACGCCGTCTCTAAGAAAATAAATACCAGCAAATTGAGTTTTACCTTATTATTGAAGTTAAGAGATTTCATTTGAGAAAACAGTAGATTTTAGCAAGCAAATAACACTAAATGTTTGAGCAATTTTTTATTTAATAGGTATACACCTTGAATGTTTTAAGCTAAAATGTCGAACGCTATAAAGTCGTACTTTATAGCCATAAAAATTAAGATGTCGTCATATTATCTCAATGTCTATTGTATATTATTACTGATTTCGAGAAAGATTTTCAGGTATTTTTCGAAATGCTCCATTCTGAGTAATCTTTGAATACTTTATAATATCAAGCCTGTTATGGAGAAACATTGTAAGCGACAGAATTTAGGTATTTTATTTTTTATATTACAGTGAAAAATACGGTTAAAATAATTTAGATTAAAGATCTTAAGCCCATATCTGCGACAATGGCAACCTTATGCATAGGTACACTACAAATCGGAGACCTGTGTAATGTATTAAAAATAATTAGTAATTTCATGCCTAATATGTTACTTACAATGTTCTTCCATAACAGGCTCGATATATATGTAGGCATGTTTCTAAACTTATTATTGCTATGAAGATTCGAGTAAAATACATAATGACATCTAAATGTAAAAGTGACTTTCTTTGCATAATGTGTTTGTTCCTTCTTCATGACCTAGGATAGAAAACAATTTTGGAGAAATTTTCTTTGCAAGTACCTACAGGTAAATACATGATTGTAGATGAATATAAGATTTTTTTGTCTCAGAAATGTCCATTTCTTCTCAATAATAAACCGAAATTTATGCAAGCACAGTAGTCTGAGGACTTACTACTAGTCGCAAAAATATTGTTGATTTATTCGTGAGAAGCCTCGTTCCTGAGCAAACGGTAATTATAGTGACAATATTGCGAAATACGCCTGAAAACCAGATGCGAATAATATAAGTATGCATGTGTCAATTATTAACCACTGACATCTAAGTCCCTTTGTGATTGCGAAAGTAGATGTCATCGAAACGTCAGATTCAAATAAAAATGGAATTTAAAAATGTATAAGTAGTTTTAGCTATTTGTATTATAGATGTGGGTAGTTTTAGTTATGAATCGATTTGAACAATTTAGAATATTTTTACACGAAATTATTAGTCTACGTAGGGTAATTAATAAAATTAGAACATTCCACGAAGTTCACAGTACCTGTGTTTATTGGTTGAGTGATTTTCCTTAACACTTGCTAGGATTTATTAATTTTTCACCACTATACTGATTTGATTATATACAGAAATTAAATTTGTTTCACCTATTGGACAGAGTTCTTTGTCTATTCTATACTAGAAGTAATCAGCTAACATTTATCTTTTATACTAACAAAATTGACGAATCTGTTGGGATTTTAATATAGATGTCTTTATTTAACAGAAAACTGTGTAGTGTTGTTTTATTTTTATTTTGCACACCTGCTATATCGAGTAGTAACAGGTGTGAAGATAAAAAAATTGTAAAAATGTCATCTATTTAAAATAGCGTCTAGTTGTTCAAACTAAAAACAACATGATTTCTCTGCTCATACAAAAAGCCTAGTACGTTGAAAAATGTTTATACAATTGGTATCCGAGTGAAAAATAAACCTCAATTAAACGGTCGAGCGGTGGCCCATCAGATAACACGGTCCTGGTTTGAGTGGAAACAATTTTAGCGGTTTATCTAGATGGGCATGCCTCCATTACACGTGAAATTTGTATACAGTTTGTTTAAGTTATTCCGTATTTCATGAACGTACGATGTATTGTGTACACTTGTCTATTTCATTATTAACTAGTGAGGTTTTACAATGCTAATGTTAAACGTATTCCCAAAAGTGAAATAAACAAATATAAATAAAACGTATGTAATTGGGTAGATGATTCTATGGGCATGTAATGAGGAAGGATGAATTTCACGTGACAAAAAGTATGTTAACTTGGAATATTGATGGATAAAACAGTAAAGGCAGACCAAAAAAGACATGCTTAGATTGTATGAAGTATGACAAGATGATTTGTGGTATAACAGAGGACGAATGTCAGAATAGAGGAGTATGGAAGCAAAATATATTGTCCCGATCCCAAATATTTGAGTGTAGACGAAAGAAAAGAGAAAGTATGAATTCTAAAATAATTTGCGTTAAAAAGGGCGGACGCTAACATACCACAATTTTGTCTTATTTTTAAAATATCATGATAAATATAAGTTTATTTCTGTTAAAACAATAACTGATACGCTATAATGACTAGTTTAAGTAGTATGGCATCTTAACTTGCTATTCTTGTACGAAATCCCCCTAGATTTCGTCGCTTCGGTGTCTTATACGAATATGAAAAGTATCTCAATTGATTTGACTGTCAACTACCATATTAAGGAAAAAGTGTATTAGGAATGAGAATTCCAATAGCTGTTGCCTTATGACCGGTATCTTGCTATTCACTCACTTGCCCTACCATCAGTTGAATTTTGACATAAGATGTATGGAGCTTATGTCAAATTTTAACCGTTAGTAGGGCAAAAGAACGGTTGGTAAGATATTGTACCGGGTCCTAATGGTATTCCGTAGAAATTACAAAGTCTATTTCATCGTATTTGAACCGACTTGAAAAAAAGAGCTTTTCAATTTGACGTGTAATTTATATTTTTGATGTACACTCGTTATGTTCAGCGCTAATTTCTGTGTTTGTAAATACGTTTTAAAAATGGATTTTGTGTTCGATTCAGGATAGCTTTAAAGTGGTTGCGTATAAATTTCATTGATATTGAATCTAGGACTCCGAAGATAAGTCAGCAAACTGCTTCAAATCAAATAGGAAATATGTAGTGTATTGGGGTATTGTTAGGTTTGAGACAACCCCAAAATAAGCACGTATCTATGACTATGACAATATCTGAACCTGAACTAGGAGGTCATAGAAAAGAACTTCTAACGACAAATAGCACGTAGAATGTGTAAATTGAGTTATGGTTTCCGTTTCTTGTTAAAATCATCACTGCTCTCACAATTTTTTGCTAAAAATCTACACTATTGTTTTTTCTGTATCGTATGTATTTATTCTGCATCGTATACTCTATATAGATTAAGAAAAAACAGGATTCTTTAAAATATAATATACAAAAATACGAATTATTATTACTCATTATGTATAACTGTAGACAGAACATATTATGTACGTATAGTAAAATATAATCTTGATTCATGAGAAGGTACTTCAATTTATTTATTTTTAACTCTTCACAAATCAAAATTTAAATAACAAAATAGTTTTCTTAAGTTTATAATTAAGTTTATTTGATTTGTTTACATTTGCAATGTACTTTTTTAATGCAAAAAATGATTTTATCTTGTCTTATAAAATATTAACCGTAAAACGTCAAAAACCGCAAAACAGCGCACTGCTGGATTCCCTTATGGTTGGATTATTTCATAAGAACGGGTGCAATTTACACGTCGGTTTTTCCAATATTTAGGTGTCCTCATGATGTTTTCTTTTACCATTAGTACGATATAATTGTAACAATATGCACATTCGTTTAGATAAACAAGCTAAGTGCCCATATTTCCCGGTCAAGATTCGAACCCACGTTGCTGGAATGAGACACAATTTCTCAAACTACTAACCTACCTATCATAGCTTCATATTATAATTATGTTATTGAATCTACTAGCAAGAAAAAAAGAAATTTATTTCTTGAAAGATTTTTTTTGTTATATTCATTCTGTTGTAGTTTGGTATCAAAATACTGAATATATAATACGGTAAAAATATATTGTCACTCTCCCATCCAAGGTTTCACTGAAATAACTAGTTTTATTTTCAAATATTCACTTCACATCAAAGTGAAAGTTATTTTTGTAAACGTATTAGGTATGTAATATTACAAATTTTTATTTTTGAAAATTTATATTTCTTTTTTTAATCGATAATAATTTAAGATAACAAATATTTTGTTATGACAATAGTGAATAGGAATGCTAACAACAACATTGGGTAACATAATTACCTATTATCTATTAAAATACAAGAGAATAAAAATCTTCTAAAGTAAAATATAACTCCATAAATTGCATAATTACGTGATAAATTAAATTATTTACTTTAATATATAGCATTTGATATGGGTTGTAGGAATGTTTGTTATAGCATCATTACGTATTCCGTTTCCTGCCTAATGTCGCGGTTATTTGCAGTCTCGCGGATTTAATTGAGGTGATTCGATTACCACAGATTCGAACAGGGGCTGAATAATCAACATCACACAACTTATTCACCTCAATCACACCAAATGCAAACATACATTAAATTACCCTTTAATAATAATGTTAAACGTTCATAAAATAACAACTTGAAAGCATTTCGTGAAATGGTTTTACGAGCGTGGGATTTGTGCGTTAACGTATTTAAAAAAAATCTTGAACACTTCTTGATTTTTTCACCGATGACGTAAACACCGCTGAAATGTTAATCACCGCATAAGTAACAAATACGTCGAAGAACTACCGCAGATATCAATTGAAAAATTAGTCGACGGGTATTTTTTTTTGTATGAATAGACTTACCACATGGGTCGAACTAGCGCCGACATCGCTATAAAACGGAGAGACTCCACATCTCGCACTTAAGTTTTTTTTAATATAAAAATTGCTCACGAGTTCACAATAAAAAAAATCACAGCACAAAAATTCACATTCATCTACAGAATGTCGGTGCGTAGTTTTACGTAGACCGTCGTAGCGGGGCTACGTCGGAAAAGTTTGTTCGTAGGCCGTAGCGGGCGGCGGTTTTCGGAGCGAGCTCCGCGATGCGGTTGGCTCGCGGGGCGCGATTCGCGGACTACGCGGAGGAACCGCAGGCCGGGCCGGGGGAGGGCGCCCGCGGGGTTACCGCCGCGGGGGAGGGGGCGGTGCGCGCGCACGCGAACGCCCACGCCGCTCCGCCCCACACACCCGCAACCTATTTATTTCTAGTTACGTAAAATTTACGCGCAATACCCGATACTGCATTTAGCCCATGTTACGATCTTGTACGATTGTATATAAGAAAGGCACATAGGCACCTATATAAAACCTTGTACCAGGCTCTTATCTCAAAAAACATAATATATTACATAATAACAACGTTATTCGGTTGGATTATAATATTGATATAACAGACCAGTTCTCGTTAAATTTAAATAAAAAGAGAACTGTTAAACATAAAATGCCAATTAGTCTTTTTACGCGACGCCACTTCTGGCCCGGGGCAGGTGAGGCGTTAACTGAAAAAAGAGGCCTCCAGTCGCCGGGGGTCGCGCCGTCAAATTTGGCAGACGAGTTTTTTCGACCGCAGCCGATGCTATCGATGTCACTTAAACGAATTGAATGGAAGTGTCGGAGGGCGGCCGGCGTCTGTCAGCCAGCCATTTTGCATCAACATCTCACTTTATCGTTCAAAAGTAACACGTCCCTTTATGACTATGACGTGGTGGAGCCATACTGGATTCATTACCCTGGTTACTTGTCTTAGGGCCGGTTCGATATGTGCGACACCATGCTCTCATAGAATATCGGCGTGAAACGGTTAGCCTTAAGCGTCAATCGTGTTGCGTACGCTGAGTGAGAGTTTCGATAGACCACTTATCCATCCCTTCACTCCGTTTCATTCTACTATCTCATACGGTCTATTCTATTTGTCTCGTCCCCTCTATCCCATTCCAAAGACTGGCAATGCGTTGGCTGGATTTCTGGCAACCCCGGATCTTCAATTTTTTTGAAGGGAAGGGGGGGGGGCATAACGGAAAAATGCCGCCCCCGCTCCCCTATATTTTTACCTTAATCTTCATCATCATTTGACGTCCACTGATGGACACGCGTGCGTCTGTGGTCTTTAACCTATGCCTACGTGCCCTGAAGTAATTTATGTGCTTAAAGTATTGGACGTCTCAGTGGTCAAAGTTGCATTAATGATGAGTTGTGTATTTGTCTGAGAAGTTTGAATTTGACGCCCTCTGAATTGAATGTCTGGGGCATGGGCTTGACCCCCAGCCCCCCTAAATCGGGCCCTGGTTCCTGGTGCTGCAAACGTCTATAGGCGACGGCAACTAATTTCCATCACGTGAGCGGTCTATCTATTTGCCAAGTTCGCAATAAAAAAAACTGTCTTTGCAAACCCCTCACATTAAACAGTATTGACATTAGGTTTACAACAGTTAATCAACTGGGCCTTTTGTTAATTGTAGCACGTACGTGGATTAAAGTAAAAGTTGCGACAAGTGTGCCGCGGCCCAATCAGCTGTTGGCGCGTTCGCGAGCGCAACAGACAATGCGATTAAGATCTACGCAGCACAACTTTCGCCGGCGCGCCGAGCGGCAGTTAGTTGTTATGAAAGAGAGAAATTTGTAAATTGTTCGCGCCCGAGTTCGCGAACTCCGTCGAACTGGAGTTTGTTTTAAGAGTCTAACCTTGAAACAAGAAGAAAAGTAGTCCTGTAAAACAAAGTTTTGCGGCCGCCGTCGCCGGCGCAAGCGGTTCAAGGATTGTGCCCGAACTGTCTGTCTGTACAACTTTACCGATTAAAAGCTCAAAAGCTTCCAAAGTCATTTTAAAAGTTTATCTGCACGCGGGCGTGCGGGGTTCGGGGGAGCCGCGAGGGTGGCGCGGGGTTCGCGGCGGCGTACTGCCCGGCTCGTTATCATCCCACCGCAATACTTTAGTTAAAACCTAGTTTAACTTATTTATAAATCGACGGCGGTCGATGGCCGGGCCCGCGCCTACTGCGCGAATTAAACTGTCAAAGTTCGCCAGCGGCCGCCGGAGGGCTGTCGCGCCTAGCGGGAGACATGTGCTCGGCCGGGGAGCGCCGAATACTTGCCAACGTACACACTAAGTTCCTAGACCCTTCGCTACTTTGTTTTACAGCTGTTCCACTTAGCGAACTATGCCTCGAGTTGGGCGCGAGTTCTTGCATGTGTATCGGCGGCACACAGCCGCATCCGAATAGTTTCATAAACATAACCCAACTTAGTTTTGGACGACTTTTCAAAGTCAATGCATACTAACTTTCGATGTCTAGGAGTGCGATATTACGATTGGATCAGTTTGCTGGTGACTTTAATGCATTCGTTTACTCGAAACTTTGTTTTATTGGATCCAACTTCGCGCAACAGGGTTAACGACGTATCTTCATTTATTATTAGGGAAGTGAACATTGTTCATAGAAGAAACTTTCTTATATAGCTGATCTAGTTTATTGTTGAAAGTTAATCTACGTATTTCGTTGATTTGTAGGTATTCAGGTTCGCATATTATTCCTAAACACGTAGGTAACGATTGCACAAATCTATACCAATATTATAAAGCTGAAGAGTTTGTTTGTTTGTTTAAACGCGCTAATCTCAGGAACTACTGGTCTGATTTGAAAAATTCTTTCAGTGTTGTATAGCCCATTTATCGAGGAAGGCTATAAGCTATATATCATTACGCTAAGACCAATAGGAGCGGAGCACCAATGAGGAATGTTTCAAAATCGGAAGGTTTTGAAAGCAAATTCCACGCGGACGACGTCGCGGACACAGCTAGTATTAGAATAATTCCATTGTAATAAATGATTTCATTATTTATTTTGTTATAAAAGTATTCTTTTATTGAAATGACTTGTGTTCGCAACAAAAGCATTCAGGCAGATTTTCTTAACTAATATGAATATTTTTATATTTACGAGTACAGACCATGAAGGAATACGTCGTGACGAAACTTACAGACAAAAATTACAAATATATGAAGCCTGCCAATAACACGTGGACTTGGTGTAGTGGGTGTAGGTATCGTTTATTCCTCTAAAATGGAGGGGCATAAGTATCCAAACCTCATTAGATATACTATTTTTTTTTTGTAATGTGATTCTTTAATTTATACTTTTCTTTTGTTTTTTATGTTATGCCAAACTATCTTTTATATATAAATAAACAACGAATACGGCTTCCGGCCCCGCTGTTGCACAGAAGATCCTGTTTTGAGAGTAACAGAAAGTGTATGTGACTGGAAAAAATCTAGAGTAATGCACTAGTACATGAAAAAAAATTATGAGCGACCTTTTAAAATTCAAATTTTGAACTGAAATTTGCAGATACTTATTATTTTTTGGTCTATAAAATTATACCACAATGTAAAAAAATTGAATAAAAAAAGGATTCGGTTTTTGGCGATTTTTGAAATCTTAAAACATTTGGAGCGACCTCTTAAATTTTTTTTTGAGCTGTCTTTTGGAGGGAGTTCTTAATAATTCTAATAATAATAACAATAATCCCGCAGGGGGGCTTTGTGGCGAAGCCTTAGGTGAGTAGCGACACCTCGTACCTGACTCCGGGGGCCAAGGCAAGGCCCCCGCCTCCGTGCTTGCCTTAGCCAGCCGGCACGGAGTGGAGATCGCTAGAGCTAAGACTCAAGCTCCAGGGGTGGAAGTGATAAATGGCCTAACGTCGGAAGTAGCTTCGGTGAACCTGCAGCCCACCTCTCTACACCCCTTAGCCACTCACACCCATGTTGCCCCTGTCTTTATGGCATTTTTTGGGGCCCATACAGGGAGTGGCGAGTCACCGTCTGCCCATTTTTCCATGTTCCCTGAACATTGCGACGAGCAGACGCCATAGTTCCCATATTCCCAGACCCCTAGTACCATTAGCAGTTCACCACAATAGCCCGGTACTTTTTGTCCTCATTTCCCACAATAGTCCTACACTGGCCGGGGCTTGTCCTTGGGTGCATTACTATATGGTGTAGACAGGGATAATCGCCGGTCAGTGTCACGCCACATTAACATTAAATTTGTCAAGGGGCCTCTACGTGTTGGCCTTCCCATGGCCCCACGCAAGCTCCCCAAAAGTCCGGGCCATTTTTATGGCCCGTGGTCTTGAAAGACATACAGTATAATAATATATAATTTAAATAGAGTCCGCTGACCATACACATTAGTATATTGACCATGATCTGTTTATACAACAAGATTTTAAACTTGCTATATTGACATAAATAGAGACTTTAAGTTAAAAAAAAAGTTTCATTAAATGTGTTTAGTGAGATCCTTGTTTTATTACGCATTAACTTGTCTTGTCCCTGGGGGGCCTTTAGAAAACGTTGAGGCACGATTCGTTCTCATAATCAGCGTAATTACCGAAATCTGCGTCGGAAAGTCACGATCAACAGTCAAGCGCGTAGATAAAGCTGCCACAACCCTCGGAGCAACGGATGGCATCGCCACTATAAGCTGGTCTACCCTGCCTTTCTTTATTACTCGATGTACATAGAAAACGGGGGTCATTTTGAGGTATTGTAGGGGTCTATAACCATGAGTCGCGACGTACGTGTTATCTTCCTTCGCCAATAAGTCACGCAATAATTACCGCGAGTCGGGGATCACGCGCGCTCCCGCACATATTTATGCAGCCAACATAAATATGTATACATAAATAAATATTGTACGCGACAATTGCAAGCGGGTTTATGGGCTGAAGTAATTGGTGCCGCGGGCTGCCTTGGCACCACTTTATTATCGTCTAATTTTGGTACATTCATGACTATTCTTCTTTTTATTAGGAAAGGTATAGCTGATTATAATTTTATTTCAACAAAAACACAAATCATATATCTATAGACATATTAATTTATTTGTTATGAGTTATTTATTGGTGCAGTTTGTTGTTGACATGCTTAGACCGACTGTTTCTGAGAGCATGAACTTCTACAAAGAATTATCAAAACGAGTCATCGAGTCTTCAGCTTCAGATAATATGGTGATCCAGCAAGCTAACGTAACCATCTTTCTGCGTATCTTTTTCGTAAAAGAGGGTGAGCTAGGCTTAGTGTTCTACTTATAATTTTAAGACATTATAGTTTTTTTTGTATGAGTCTAGGAGAGAGGCGGACGGCCTACTTGATGGGAAGCGGATACCGTCGTCTATGGATATTTGTAACCAATGTGCTGCCGTTCACTACAGGGAGACTGGAACCTGGCCACTGATGCTGGAAAACGACCGAACACCCGTGGTTGTTATGGCGGTATACTCTAGGCCAGGGGTGGTAGCCCTCCAAACGGATATAAACCCTACCACCTGGCTGTGGGTTATTTTGTCGTTTCTTACGAAAGGCCGCCTGAGCGCAGGAAGTTGTATTCTTTCTCCCTTCCTGCACGAATAAAATAATACAGCTAAGTAAAATTTTCTTTAATGTAAATATTTAAAAGAAAATACTCAGGCAATGTGAAATAAAATTAACACAGCGACATAACAATGAGTTACGTTATCGCAGTCTTTAAAAAAATCCAAAACAAAAATTCAATAACAATGTGTAAACTTTTTTTTTCAGGCATGGCGCATATTTTGGTCAGAAATTAGCAGTATTAACTCATTCTTCTGAAAAGTTTTCAAAAGTTGCTACAACCGAATAGCCTTTTGGTCCTGAACGTGCAAGCAAGTTTGGTTTATTTGTATGTTTTCGTTTTTATTTATTCCTGCTTCACTATACTCAATACTTCACCTTAAAATAATCAATTTTAATGAAATTTTGTGTATACACTTATTTATGTATATAATAGGTAGGCTATTATATACTCGGAACGAAGATTTTGTTATTATTATTGCGGAAAATACGATATTCTCCTAACGGATTATACACCGGGATATATTCGAAATAAGACAAGTGGAAAACCCTAATTATATAAAAACGATTTCTCTGTTTTAGTTCCCCTTGTTTCAACTCAATCGGATGACGTCCATCCGATTGAGTTGAACGCTTATTTATAAGCGTTATTTTTCCTTATCAAATTTTAGATTTGACTCACGGCTAGCTCGTTGCAGGTTTTTTTATTTGAAGAGAATGAATGCTATGCTATAGTATTTTTACGACCGACAAAGACAAATTCGCACCTGCATTTTATTACCTTATCGGCATTTGGACTTCTTTTGTTTACTTTGTGTTTAAAATTTGTAATTAGAAAAACAGCCCATTGTGTATTGTAATATTTTATGGTAGTCATTAGCCAAGTGTGATTCTAAGAAATTCAGTCCCCGCGGCCGAGAGACATTGTATTTGTGCAGTATAAAGCAATGGAAATGAAGAGATCGGCAGTCTAGCGATAGTCAGAAGCGAAGCAAGACGTTAGTGACGGACTTTGCGCGTGTGATTGAATCGTGCATTATGTTTGGACTGGTTGTGTACAGTTATATTTGTACCTGTGTTAAACGTGTTTGTATAGTTCTAATAAATTCTATAGTAATTCCAACGACATTTTAATTCGAGTCCTTTCAACTCGTAACAGTATTTACTCTGGCACCCACACAGAGACGTATCGAAATGTTGATTTGATTGTCTTTCACGATTTCTTGAACCACGATTTTGCGGTGACGTCTACGCGAGCATTTGTGAATCACGGGAAATTGAATACATAGCAAAGTCAATACTGTTCATTAGCTAGTTACTAAGTAAACAATAGTCACCTTTATAAGGGCCTGCATTACTTGGGAAACTTGAACTTGGGATATGATCTGAAAGCTCTTGATCTGTAACTTAAAAAAAAAAAAAAATGCCAACTTACGTTTTTGATGTAGAAGGCCGGAACAACTTGTGTGTTATGGGTTCGTCATCATCATTCTGGAAAACAAAGAAAATTTGATAGATAGATAGATATCACTTTACAGATAACTTACGAACTAGTATTATTTTAATTGTGTACAAAGGGCGGCCTCATAGCTAAAAAGCGAACTCTTCCTGACAACCTATGGCAAGGATATTGCTGATTAGCTGAAGTGGCGATGGTGGTATACATAATTATTATACGATTACTTATATTTTAATAATAAATGTATACATACATACATAACCTCACGCCAGTTCCCATGCGGGGTAGGCACGAACAACAGAGTGCCATTTAGGCTTATTCTTACACACCTCACTTGCCTCTTTGACATTCATAACTCTTGTTATGCAAGCTCGTCTGTTCTAATAAATGTATAACTATACTATATAGTATATATATACAAATATACAAGGTATAGTAATAAAATGCAACTATTTAAAAATATAGCTATATGCAATATAATATTACATACATACATACATACATAACTTCACACCAGTTCCCTTGCGGGGTAGGCACGAACAACAGAGCGCCATTCAGGCTTATTCTTACACACCTCACTTGCTTCTTTGATATTCATAGCTCTTGTCATGCACGCTCATCAATATAATATTAATTATATAAAATTACATATTATCATATATATATATATATATATATATATATATATATATATATATATATATATATATATATATATCATATATACATATATTGTAGGTAGATTTCTTGACCATGTTCTTAAAAGCTAATAGATATGGAGTAGATTCCAATAATGCAACTTTTAGAATTTTTGTCTGTCCGTCTGTTAGAGCATCACGTGAAAACTACTGAACGGATTTAAATGACACTCGACACAGAGCTAGTTTATGGTCCAGGTCAACACGTAGTACATTTTTTATCTCGATCAATGATGTCGTTGCCTTTGGATGAACGAATAAAGCCAAAGCTGCTGCAATTAACTAATCAACGTAGTCATAATAATTTAACGCGAACTAGATTTCGCTGGGACTACTAGCATTAAATAAGTAAAATTTAAGGGGTGACCACTAACCTGGATGTAATTGGGGAATGACAAAAATAATTGAGTGTACATAGGCGCATGGGTCGTTAGTACTCGGTAAAAGTTGATTAGGTCAGTAAACTGCCTAACTGGCACATACCATCCACCGAGATTGCGATCCTTTAATCATTAATAAATATTTCCAATCATCTATTTTATCTTAGTTTTAAGTATTCACTGGCTTTATAAACTAATACAATAAAAGAAAACTGAACTTATTAATATTGTGTTCTACCCATAGTCTCTCAAGGTTATAAGTAGAATACTGAGCCTAGATCACCTCTTCTTCTATGGGTAAGGTGCCCAGAAGGCTGGCTACGTTTCTTCGCTGGATCGCCATACTGACCCGTTGTTCGAGGTAGGAACCAATTCTATTCTAGTATTCACTTAAGTCTATTATAATATATCTAAATCATATCAATCACCAGCATAAAATTAATCTTTTTCTGTTATTTACAATAATGATTGTTCTAATTTTATACAGCATTTGTTTATTAAATTATGAAGTCTTTTACAAATGATTCATAGAAGGTTATAATATAAAAGTAGCAAGTGAAAACACAAGATTTATGTTTATAATCTTTATCCCGTTGACATTATTTACTAATTTTTTTTTGGTTTTATTATATGTACAATACTTGTGTGAAGGTATCATAATATAAAATAATTATGATATTAATAAATTGTTAGCAATAAATTCACCGGAATATAAAATAGTTTATTCCATGTTAGCTATTATAAGGTGTAATGACACGGCTGTAGTTTAGTACCAGATCGGTAATCCGGTATAAATGTTGGTATTACGTGTTGCCAACGCGCATAAAATGTGATTTTAATTGATGTTACACGGACTGTCGACAAACACTTTAAACACACCGTCACGATGGAATTATTTTATTAAATAAATTACTTAGTTGTTTCTAAACATTTCTATTCAATTTGTTTGAAGGCTTAACCATATTTGTAACTCTCATTAATTCGTATTAAATTAGATTAGATTATTGTAAAGATTGCTGAAGAACCACAGGCTACTAAAATAATCTCTATACTTGTGTTTGAAACTTAGATTTACAAAACGATTGTAATCATATTGTATTAGTAGATGTCATTCCCCCTTTGACATTAGGCATTCACGTAAGCAAAATAAAAATTAAGTATAATTAATTAAGTTTACTTTTAGTTAGTTCGAGTATCGAAAATCTCATTTTACAAGCTTTTATTTAACTTGTAATGTTTGTATATAAGTATGTACATATGGAAGGCTACGACATACGTTCCATGACTAAATTGATCGTGTACTAGCAGAAGGTCGTCTTAAGAACAGACGAGCGTGCATGACAAGAGTTATGAATGTCAAAGAAGCAAGGGAGGTGTGTAAGAATAAGCCTAAATGGCGCTCTGTTGTTCGTGGCTACCCCGCAAGGGAACTGGCGTGAAGTTATGTATGTATGTATGTACATATGTTCTTGACAACAATTTTTTCTTGCTATTTAATTTCAAGGCATTGGCTCCCCAAGTGTGTTAATACGATCCATATTTATATAATATCCTTTATCGGCCGGTTCCTATATCTTACTGTTCGTTCATTCAATTGCTTTACTATCGGTAGAAATTGGACATTACCTGTTTGAAGTTTATGTCAAATTTTAACCGATATTAAGGCAAACGAACTATTAGTAAAATATAGGAACCGGCTATTAATCAATGACGGTACAGATCAGCTAAATTTAAAACAAAAGCGAGTGAAATCACAAGAACAGCCATACCTAGACGCCTAGACGAAAATTAATTTTAAGAATCTGTATTTTTCTGCTGTCGGTATACGTTAAGGCCTAGACCACATGCCACCGTGTGTCAAAGACTCAAAGTATTGCGTTTGCTTGCCACGTCCGCCCGTTTTAATAATTCATTACTATTTAATTTCAACATCTTTTTAGCTCTGTTAGTGTGTCAATGAGATCCATATTTATATATCCAGCCACAATGAAAATGATTCTCAAACGTCTAAAATAAATTAATGACATCAAAAATCAGCTAAATATAAACAAAATTAAAAGAAAAAATGTGATATATAAATGAGACAGTTTTTGAGGGATATAAAAATCGAAATGCAAATGAAATCCCAAGTATAGCTTTAGTGCTTCTATTAATTTTAAGAAGTTGTATTTTCTGCTGTCGGTACATGTTAAGGCCTAGTCCACATGTCACCGCGTGTCAATGTACTGCGTTTGTTTGTCGGCGTCCACATCAGGTGAGCGGGGTACGTTGGCCATACCTCACCAGTCCGTAAATTTGATTTTAATATTGAGCACGTAATGCGCTGTTAGCTTACGACCACTAATTGATACGGCCCTCTTAGCACGCGTCTAATACCAGTCATTATTTTCCAATTCATCGGCTCTGCCTTTTAAACGATGGATTATTCAGACGACTTGCTTGCTACAATTAATTTTGGGTTAGTGTTTGTTTAAATAATTATGAATGATGTAAGTTTCTATTGAAGATAAGTATAACGTTTAATAATTTATTTATGATATTTTTCCATTTCAAACTAAATTAACAAAGAAAGAAAGTAAAGAAAAAAGAGGTTATTTATTATATAATATTTATGTATGCCACCCTTGACAAATATAATCCGTTTTATTCCTGCCACGGGTTGTCTGGAAGAGATCGCTTCTAAGCGATAAGACTGCCCATTGTGCACATTTCGAATATTTCTATACTATATTTTTTTCTGTTTTCTGTAATGTGTAATGTACAATAAAGTGTTATCTCTCTTTTTCTATCTCTCTTAATTCGAAATGCGACACATACAAAATAACAGAACACATAATTAACAATAAGAACCATATTTAAAGAGATTGTATGTCGTAATTTGAGAAATGAGTTTGGCACTCAGTATTTTGCTATGGTTCAATGTTAATCTTCAAAATAATATATGTCATGCGACCTACGGTAAAGAATTAATATTTGAACGTAAATTAGTATAAGAAATAAAATATATACAAAAGTTTATTAATTGCTAGGATATGCCCGTGACTTCGTCCACGCTTGACTTGAAATTCCCGCGGGATTAACGGAATACAAAGTACCGCAGCATTTAAAAAATAATGTAAGTTATCGTATTAGTGAAAACTGTGTCGGAATAAACTAATTTTTATGCACCCGAACAACTACAAACCGCTCCCGAGAAAATTCCTGCGGGATTCCCGGGACAAAAATATCACAAATTTTATTACATATCATCATTGTGGAATTCGATTGATGAAGTGAATTTTATTTAGAATCTTTGTGTTTTGAAACTCGATGAAACGAAAAAGTGACAATAAAAAGAGATAAATAAATAAATAAGCCTGCGAGAGAATGAGATAGAATACATTATACTTAATAATTTAAAAACTATGCTCATAGATATAGAGCTGGAAATGTTTTGAAGTTTTTAGTTAATACTTCAAATTTCGTGTTTTAAAGCTTAAATATATTATAAAGATATAATACACGAAATTTATAATACCTCCCACCCCTTGTCACACTTTCTTAGACTTCTACTGCATGTGAACTGCACACACAGAGATTTTTTTTCTTAATCTGGCCATTTTAAATCATTCTCTGAAAAAATTCGGCGGGATTCCCCGGATAAAAGTAGTTCAAATTTTAAATCTAAGTAGTTGCTGTCGATCAGCAAAAATCGCGTTCAAATCAGCTTAGTAGTTTTTACGCGAATCCCGAAAAACAGACAAACCGGCAAACAAACAAGAAATCTAAAGAAAATGCATCGTCTTCTTTATCGTTTATTTAGTCTATTCCAGTTGTTTTTTTAAGCTTCAATGAAAAACCAGGGCATGCTTAGAATTTTATCTTAATATATATAAATTACGTGTCACGTTGTTTGTCCGCGATGGACTCTTAAACTACTTGACCGATTTTAATCAAATTTGTACACCGTTTGCAGTTTGATCCGACTTGAAAGATAGGATAGCTTACATTTGGACCCGGTAGGTGGCGCTAGAATCGGGTTCTAAATTTTATTTCTTCAGGGAAGAACAACGTCTGCCGGGACAGCTAGTATATACATATAGTTTATTTCTTCAGGGCAGAACAACGTCTGCCGGGACAGCTAGTAATATTATAGATATTATGTGTCCCCAATCGATGTCCGCTAAGGACGTTCCCGAAAATTCTATCCACATTTCCTTGCTGATGACAAAGCTTATCCGTTACCCCAAATTAAAGTTTGTTTAATAACTTTCCGCCACACAGGTCAAATTCACAAAAGATTTATTTTGAACTGTAAATAGCTTTTAGAAAATACTGTTTAGAAATCACTGTTGCATGAAGGGTTATTGATATAAAAGTGAATGTTATATTAAATAACCAAAGCGAATTTGGAAGTTACTCCATAATTATTCTCATCATGTTTCCATTATGTTATGAATTTGTAGGGGATTGGTAGGATGTAAATTCGAAAATGCCGTTGAAATTATCACAAAGTTTATTAAAAGTACACACACGTAATTCACAGTTCTTACAAGTATAACCGAATACAACAAAACCAAACCGTAGGGCAGAAAGTTGTTATCACACAAATCGTGCAAAGTTCGTCATTATAAGATACTCGCGAAAGTGTACTAGGTAACGTCTTGTTCGCGGTCAGAACACGACTTGCGTATTCTCCAACTGACCGACTCTCACCCACTTGTAATTTAGACATAGCCTCCTAGCAACATGCCGCCCACTGGTTCTTGAAATCGTTACATGGTCAGCTTAATGGCTTCCAAGAATTTGCATGAAATACCACCAACCAATAGAGGAAAGAAAGTTTTATGACGTCTTACGGTGGCGTAAACAAATAGATTAGCGCGAATAATAGATTACTCAAATTCAAAAGGGTAATAAGACACCTGCAAAGGATTAGTATCGGCTTGCAACAATAACATCAAAATTATAAAAGCAAAGGGACAAAATTTGGTCAACAGCATACCAATTTCAGATGAGAAATGGAAGGTAGGAAAGAATTTCTTTAAGTATTTCTAAGATAACAACGGCAATACCGCTGTACTGAGCGATAAAACCAGTTGTGCTTGTAGTGGAGATTGTAAATTGTATTGGATTCTTTGATTTGAATTCTTCGCTTAACATTAGACGATATCATAATGGTATTTGATTACGATATCGTCTAATGTTAAGCGAAGAATTCTGTAAATAAGAAAGAAGCTTGATGTCGATGGTTCTACTGACAACATAACAAGTCTTTAAAATTAAAATGATGACATGAGCTTCAGAAATGTCAGACGTTAGAAAGAGCTTGACGATAGCACCAAATAAAGAAAAAAATACATTCCAACAAAACGCTTCTGGTCTCAATTTAACCTACAATTCACATCCAATACAGGTGAAGTGGCTGTGTAGGTAGTAACTCACTTCTCTGTAAGACACCCTTCCCGCAGAGATTATGGCGGCGCCATCAAATATGCATAAAAGCCGTAAAATGCCACACTTAACCGCTCCCCGTGCCGTCGGCTCGCGGCGTTGTCACCTGCGAGTGTGGCTTCAGCCGAGTGTCGAGCCACTCACTCCGCGGCCTCACTCTTCCAGACTCGTCTCCAGACAGATGCTCAGACACAACGGTAATTAAAAATTGCCTCCGTCTCATAAATTTACATAAAAGACGTGGGACTTGCGTACGAATGTGACGTCGGTGATTTAATGTTTTGGATGGGCTGCTTTAAGAGTTTGTTTCACTTCAAAGCTACTTGCACTTTGAAATTCAAAGTAAATAAGTGTGGCGTAAATCAACCTTTTAGTTTGATACTTTCCGATTAATAGAGATTACTGACTTGTTTATAAAACTATGTTGTACATAGATATAAAATAATATCTGCCTATAAACATTGCTGATCTCTTGTCTCTCATCTCTTTCTTTCAGAGAATCGGTTGATATACCCGCCATACTTTCAAACGTACATACGTTTCAAAAATCGTTAAGCTCAATATGCAATATTTCCCTGCAAGGAAATTGAAAATAAAAATATTTTAAATTTCTAAAATTTTCATTATATCCGTTGACCCATTTCCAAGCTTAATAGAGAGAAACTCTCAGACAGATAGATCAAAATTCTATACCTAAACAGCCATTTTATAGTTAGCTATCATGTAAATTGCAGCTTTTACCTAAATTTTGTCATTTATAATGAAGTCACAGTCCCTGTAAATACAAAAAACTATTTTTACAATAAGTTTAATTGACAACGTGGTATCTGTATTTGTCATGCTGTAATCTCAGTTAATGAACTTGACATGTTCGCACTTCCCCATCAGGAGTGACTACATGAATAAGTAGTATGCAAACAGAAAGCTAGCAATCCCATTATAACAATCATCTTCCCGTTCATTACGCGAGGCAAGATACTAAATT
Organism: Dendrolimus kikuchii; assembly: GCA_019925095.2. NCBI lineage: Eukaryota > Metazoa > Arthropoda > Insecta > Lepidoptera > Lasiocampidae > Dendrolimus > Dendrolimus kikuchii. The sequence continues at coordinate 8,296,872 of CM034392.1, forward strand.
TAAATTAACAGCCCCTTGTTAGTTGAACTATGTACATCTGCGCTGAAATGAATGTTCATTTGCCAAGTTGAAATCGGGAATAGCGACTTTACGCGACACTCCTTACTCTATATCTGTTGGAAATTAAATTTATTCCGAAAATATCACTGTACTCTTGAAAGATTCATTTTCTCTTTTAATTTAGTTATTAGGAATATTAAGGAATAGTTTGGCAAGTCATGCACAAGTAAGAGTTCCGTAAAAGTGACAAACATCTTCTTTCGCTACAGAACTAATATAAACATTGCATACCTATATCCAAAATTACTCAACATATATTAATCAAACCAATAATTTTGAAATTTATTTTAAACCTCTATCTCTAACCTCTATTTCTAACTTATTACTTAATAGTCCATAATTTAGAGGCTGGGGTCATACTTTTTACTACTTTGGAATCGAACATTTCCCCATTTTTCAGACAAAAACATTTAAGCCTCACCTAGACTTAAACAAAATCTTATAAAAGAATCAGTGTGATTTTTAATACCTATCAACATACCTACACTTAGAGAAAAAAACTACACTTAGTTACATATTTTATGTTTATTGCGTGGCGGCCAGCCCTATTTTTTAGTTTGGTCGCAATTTCAGTACACCATTATACAAAGGAATGTATTCAACGTTTCAAAAACTAAGAAATAAAGAACACTGTTTGAACTGATTTTCTAAAACAATTCTGAATACGATTTTTCTCGTGTGTTAGTTATACGGCGGGTCATTTACTTTTTATATATTCAATACTTGAGTGTATACTCAAATCTAATTAAAGTTATTAAATATGTACTTTAAAATCATTTTATGACTGTAACATATTTTGAGTCACATAGAATTTAATGTAAAGATATCTATGCAAAACTATAGATCCGTAGTACCCTGTTAGCATTTACCGCGGTGGAGTCACAAGCAGCCAATTTAGCCACCGTCGCCTTCGTCTTTATCGTATCTTTAATGAACACTCATAAGCGCACACTAGTTAATGTATTGTGTCGGTGAGACTAGCTGTGTTAGTGACATTTAGTTCTGCATCGTGGCCAAATGAACTGACGAGCTTTGTGGAGATTACGTTTCGCAAATGCACAAAGATTGGGGCTTATTCGCAGTTCCCTAGTATTAAGAGACTAAAAAATAGTTGAAACAGAAATCGTGTGAATATTAGTGTACTTATTGTAAGAAGAGGTCGCTTTGAGCAATGTTGTACCAAGTTGCGGTGTATGTGTGACTGAAAGTTCATACCTATGCCAAGCATAATGACATGCATACACACTTCACTCGGCATAGAAATGACATGAAACAAATAAAACACTATCTTGGGAAATGTGGGAGATTTACGCATGTCATGGGACCGTTAATATAAAATAAACTACCTAAAAGGATAACAGACTCACCATCTGTCGGTTTATTTAAAATTCGGTTCAGGAACTGGTTAGTCGAGCACACTTTTTATAGTCATGAAGAGTTTATATCCTATGATATGACCTAATTTAAACTTTATATGTGACCATAATTATCACAGTATAGAAATTGACGTGTAACTTTGTTTTGAATAAAAGATTTCTGATTTCAATGTGTCCTATCAGTTATGTTGTACGGTGTGGAAACATGGACGCTGACAGTGAGGCTGGACCACAAAATTAAAGTCGCTCAGCGGGATATGGAATAAGCTATGTTGGGTGTTTCTATTATCAGTACGGAGCACGGCAAGGCAGGAGGAAGTGGAAGTGGAACTATCTAGTCTGTTCAAGGATTGATGGCCAATGATCCACACGAATCCTGAAATAGATACTGCGTTTTGACTAAAGTAGTGTAAGAAGTCTTCCGCCTCGGTGAATTGATGGTCTGCGAAAAGTTGCCTATACGACTGGATGAGGAAGCCAGATATGTAGTGCAGACACGAGGAAGCCTAGGTCCAGCCTCGGACTGCCAGTCGCTTTATTTGAAATAAGTAAAATATCTCAAGTTATGTTTTGGAAGTAGGTCTAACTAGACTAAAAGAAAGAAAAATGAAAATAAAACCTACCACAATAATAATAAAATCACACTACTACTACTGGACCATCGAAATTGTAGATTTTTTTTTATTTAAGGCATTATTCAAACCGCCTCCTGTTATTTCTGGTATTTGCAACTAAAGAAATACTTATACGTTAACATAAAATGTAAAGCAAATATTTGCCACCCTCCCAACTCAGTCTCGTAGAGAAACAATGTAGGCCTCGGGAAATGCTAATACGGGCCCGTTCGGCACAAATTGATACTCGATCGTCGCTCATATAAAACACTCTGCGAGCAAGATCGCCCCATGAATAATAAAGAATTGCCGAACGACGTGACGCGATGTACCTCACCGCGCTGTTCTACTGCGACGAATCTTGACGCGATTCTTTAAACCAGAAAATATTTTATATAACATTTAAGCTACATAAAATGTAAAGTACAATGTATGGAACAATGTAGCGTACAATGGTTTAGACTATAGAATAATTAGAAACCAAAAAATCGTCAAAACTTTGAGTTAATCGTAAGATGAGTGAGAGTTTTGATAGGCCCTCCCTCCCTTTTTTTTTTGATGACGCATGGGGAGTATCTTTTCTTGGGACATCATTCTCGGGTTTAGGGGCAAGGCTTTACACCGAGGGATGTGTGGGATTCTTGATCAGACGTATGTCGGTCCCTATGGCCTCCGAGCGAAGGACAGAGCGATGCAAGGCCGTCAAACCACCCACTAAACCTAACCTGCGCTCCTAGCTCACACACTTTTACGGGAGGCCACAGGAACTAGACCTATAGGTATTAATTTACTTCTTTGACCTCTGTAAACGAACCCAGGGTGTCCTGCTGGGAAAGACACCCTCTTCAACAACAGAAGGCGGCCCCCTGTGCTGGAATCATGGAGAGAGAAGATTTTGTGCGTAGCGGGGTCTCCGAACCCTGAGCCGCCATCTGCGTACAGGGTCCGCATATGCACTCTCCTCCTTTTGACTTCCCTCTCCCTCTATCTCTTGTTCTTATTCCATTCCTTCTGTCCTACTTCTCCTGTCTGATCTTTCCTATATTATTCTATTCTAAAGGTTGGTAACGCGTTGGCTTCACCTCTGGTGTTGCAAACGCCTATAGGTGACGGTAACCGCTTTCAATTAGTTGGGCCGTCTGTCCATTTGCCAGTTTCACAATAAAAGAATGCACGTTCGATATTCGTAAGTTGCTATGCCCGTCTCTTTTTTCGCATAGTATTTGTACTTTATATTTTAGGAACCTTACTTGTTCAAGTCGAAATGAGAGTACAAGAAAAGTTTTGCTAACATTTCTGATGTATTCCCTAATTTTTATTCAATTTCGTTAAACGGTTAGAAGCCTTTTAAAAACAAAGCTTTAAACTATCTGATAAGCCGATTTCTAAATCCAGTTATGTATGATTAGGCATGGTATAAGAAGCACTTTTCATTTAAATTCGTTCACTTTGAAATAATAGAAAGACATTTATATTTCTAGCATTGAAATTAAAAGGAAAACGAATTTAGGTTACATATTTTTTCGGAAAATTCAGCCCAGCAAGTCAGCAACTACGCAATACAAATGTGCTCTCATTCGGTGCACGTCCACTATAAAACATAACTCAGATTTTCATAGAGACTCGTGTTTTCATTCTGTTAAACACGCGCCCTCTTTGTCACATAAAAATACCCCAAACGGTTGTAAAAGTTATAACTTTTCTACTCTCTTCTTGTGATAATTGACATTTTGACTTTGTTGTATTTAAATTTACTACGAAACTGTATTTGGCGAGTCTGCGAGCCTACGAAGATTTATAACATCAAATTGATATTTTTAATAACTTTATACATAGTTACTTATTCATTTTCTACATTTTTTCTAATTCAAGTTTCTATTCAAAACAAGTTCATCAAGTTAAAAATTAAGTCCACTTCGTATTCTACGTTACAAAGCTTAGCAACGTGTTATTTCTGACAAATCAATTATGATTACTTAAATGGTTAATCAGGCAAAACTAAACCCGCAGGTCTATTACGTATAATTATTATAACGTATAGTCATTACGCACATTTCCGTAATAAATCGGTAGGAATTAAATCACTCTATGTCGAATATTCCCCGTTTACATGATCGACAATTAGTGTGCTCGTAGTGTAACGTGACAATACAAGGATGTAATAAGTAAACAATAGTTTTGTGGAGGATTCATGCACTAAATAATTTCATATCTTATTTTATACTAGGATATGCCCGCGGCTTCGTCCACGCTTGACGTGAAATTCTCGCGGGATTAGTGGGATTAAAAATATCACATATTTTATTACATTAAATTTTATATCGATCAGTAAACATATCACATTGGAATTTGATATTTTTTAAATCATTCCAAAAAAAATCCCGCGGGTTCTCAAGATAAAAGTAGTGCAGATTTTAAGTCTATTTGTTGTCGATCAGCAACATCCGGATCGAAATCGGCCCCTTAGTTTTTACGTGAATTCCGAAGAAACAGACAAACCGATAAACAGAAAAGAATAATTTGAAAATATTATAATTCTAAATTTCACACTCCACTCCACAACAGTGAGCAAACCAGATGTAGAATGTGAAGTGGTTAATTTTGACGATTTATTCACCTGTATTTTATAGTTAGTAAACTACAAAATCAATCAGCTAATTATACGTGTCAATATGTGTTTAAATCTGAATTGAAACAACCATTGTAACCTTGACAACCAGATCCTCGGTATTCGTATTACAGATTCGTACCTCTGTCACTCGTAAATGTAAACGCTAGTTGGCGTGTTGTGTTTACCTGTGGAATCCGCACAGGCAATTAGCTCTTTATACGATTAAACGTTCCAAATCCGCAGGTGTTGACGTTCCGACACATTTGCATGACACGCTTACATTTAAACGCTTACTATTGATTTCTAATTTATAGAATGGGGATGTCAAAGATTTTGGTATATCTAGTTCAACTGATTTTACGTGAATTTCTAAATGCTACGCGAGGGATAAAGTTAGTGTAAGTGATTGTGTCTCGCACATGTTTTTTTTTATTGCAAGATTTCAGCGGACAGGAAGACGGCCCACTTGATGGAAAGCGGTTACCATCGCTTATGGACATTTGCAACACCAAAGGTGCTACAAATGCGCTGCTGCTCTCTTAAGGGAGACTGGAATCTGGTCACTATTACCGGAACACAACTCAAGGTTGTTATGGCGACATACTGTAAACCAGGGGTGGTAACCATTCAGTCGGGCAAATGCCCTACCACCTGGCTGTCGGTTGTTTTGTCGCCTCTTACGATAGGCCGTCCGGCCGCAGGAAATCGTATCTTTCTCCGTTCCTGCACGGATAAAAACATGTAACACTTGAAAAAAAAACTAATGTAGCCAATCGTTAACGCTTTAATTTTTAATGCTATAAGTAACTCGCATTTCACCTGTTCGGAAGCTTCTAGCAGCTCTAAAATCACGTCACCGGAGGGTAGTTGCTCATCGAGTTGAAGCCTCAAAGAGTATTTAACTCGATACCTCAACCAACTCCACCCAATGTAGCTGAAGACCTGACTGCTCTGACTGACCTAATTTGATCGCAGTCACTACTACTGACGCATGTAGGGAAGTGTATGAGAAATAAGGATGTGCAAATGGGTATTGAAAAATGGGACCTAGACCCACAGAAGTGGGAATCATTCGAAATTTTGGTAGTAGATGATGACATTACACTTAAGGCGCTTCGTCAAGCAGCATATCTATATCTTCAAAGATAGGCGAAGAAAAGAATTGAATCTTAGGCGTAAGGAAAATTATCTGTGCAGGAACGGAGAAAGAATACAATTTCCTGCGGCCGGGCGGCCTGTCGTAAGAGGCGACAAAACAACCCACAGCCAGGTGGTAGGGCATTTGCCCGACTGGATGGCTACCACCCCTGGTCTAGAGTATGCCGCCATAACAACCTTGAGTTGTGTTCCGGCATTAGTGACCAGGTTCCAGTCTCCTTTAAGAGAGCAGCAGCGCATTTGTAGTACCTTTGGTGTTGCAAATGTCCATAGGTGATGGTAACCGCTTTCCATCAAGTGGGTCGTCTGCCTGTTTGCTGAACTCCTCCAATAAAAAAAAAAAAGGAAATAGAGATCCTGACCACTAATTGCTGACATATAGTCATGAATATTAACTTTTTTAATCTGTGTACAGTTGGGTTATACAATACTGGCTTAAAAAGGCTATCTATATAAGCCATTTGCGGGGTAAATAGGCGCTGGCCGCTGGGGCCGCACACCGTCAAGGATGCGCAAACCCGTAACTTACAAATAAAAAAAAAAATCAGCCCATAAATGTCCTACTGCTAGGCTCGGGCCTCCCTTTTAGGGAAACGGACAGTATAGCTACAGTGCAGCTTACAAGGCATTGTTTTATCTTACGAAATATGTTTTAGGAGTGTATAGTTAAAATCTTTAGCACTCATTATATTAACAACTACACTTCATTCGCTCTAACGGCTGCGCCGTGATGTTGAGAGTTTATACAAAATAGAAGTGCTATAAGCGACATGAGTAAAATAACTAGTTTTCAATTATATGCAACCACCGTATGTATTCAACACACTAAAACAGACGAATTTCGGAATCGTTAAAATCCAAAATAAAAAGTAAATTAGTGTGATATATTGATAAATGTTAGTTTAAGTTTGACTGAATTCAATCTTTGTAGTATAACAGCCTCCGTTATCTAAATAGACTTGAAATGTGCATTCAGTACTAAGATGGACGGAGGAAGAAGGAAACAGCCACAAAGAGACGCCCCTCACGGGAAGCTGTGAGGTGTCTCCGTACACTGACCATAGACTAAATATAAAAAAGAGGTTTACAGGTTATTATATACATAATATTTATTTTAATTACAATCGACTATTTACGACAGTTGTTTCCTGTGGTTTCACCAACTTTACGCCGTCTCCCGTAACAACTTTTTCATATAAAACATTAGGTATGTGTATAAATATTTCATAATTGAATCACAGAACAAGTGTATGACAGTATTGTGAATGGTAGAGTTGGTATCGGTAGACCACGACGTACACACCATGATCAAAAAACAGAAGTGTTAAAACGAGGTCAGATAAAAAGCATATCAAATAAACGTGCATGTATGAAGAGGTTAATGAAAGTAGTTGAAGGGTAAGTTGTCTGTCAGGATCGTCGCAAGTGGAGATCTATAGTCTCTGCCTACCCCCATGGGGAAAAGGCGTGATAATACGAGGGCCACACTGATAATTTTTAGAACTGGCCACTTTTAAAGAATATAATAAAAAAATAAGTTTAAATTTTGAAAATAGAACTCTTTGCTAATATTATTGAGTACTAATTTCATTCATTTGTCATTTGTTTTACGATTTGGCGGCAAATTGAAATTTGTCTGTGTCACGCCAGTATGAATTTAACGCGAGAAAATTTTCGTACTATGATTTTTTATGACTTTCGATGTCATTTAAGTCAACAAGAATGTTATGACAGACTTCGATTGGCCTTTCACGATGAAGCCCCTTCTCGGGCCACTGTTTATAACTGGTTTAATGAGTTTAAACGTGGTCGCACCAATCTCAATGATGCTCTGCGTGAGGGACGGCCTTCTACGGCGACGACTGAAGATAACATCAGTGTTGTGCGGTGTATGATAGAGACTGATCCAAGAGTAACCTATCAGCAGATTCGGACAAGTTTAGGCATCGGTATGACTCAAGTGCACAAAATCCTCCACAAACATTTAGCCGTTAGGAAGCTTTGTGCCCGGTGGATACCTCATTATTTGACTGAGGCCCAAAAACTCCGTCGTGTTGATTGGTGCCGTGAAATGATACAAAGATTTAACGGAGGTGACTCAAAAGCTGTGTTCGACATACTTACGGGTGACGAAAGCTGGATTTATTGCTATGATCCGGAAACCAAAAGACAATCTGCTCAGTGGGTGTTTCCTTCCGAGGAGTTGCCAACTAAATTGAAGAGAGGTCGAAGTGTAGGAAAAAATATGGTGGCCTCATTCTTCGGAAGGACCGGTCATTATGCGACAATTGTTTTAGAAGATCAAAAGTCAGTTACTGCAGAGTGGTATACTAACAAATGTTTGCCACTTGTCTTGGAAAAAGTTCGAGAGAAACGACCTCGCAGTAGGATCCTCCTTCACCACGACAACGCCTCCTCGCACACCGCCGGGCGAACGATCGACTATTTGGCGTCGTCAGACGTGGAATTGCTGGGTCACCCGCCATATAGCCCCGACCTCGCACCTTGCGATTTTTATTTATTCCCGAAAATAAAAGAAAAACTTCGAGGAAAACATTTTATGGACGCCAAGGAAGCAGTGGCTGCGTTCCAGAAGGCCATCGAAGAGACCCCTAAGGACGAGTGGGCAAAGTGCTTTTCTCGGTGGTTCTATCGAATGCAGCGATGTATTGATGTGAACGGAAACTATTTTGAAAAGATATAATAAAAATAATAACTTGCTAGTTTGCTCAGTTTTTGATTTTCTAAGAACTTTCATTTAATCTATAGCCGAATACTTCACAACGTACACTAAAGGTGCCCACACATTACGGGACGCGTCTGAACAATGTGCACACTGTGTGTCCGAACGCTCAAGGTCACGTCCGCGACTTACGACTTATTATGTGCACACACTATTCAATGAACTTTCCTTATCCAGATACATTATAAGCCATGCCCCTCAGCCGCATCCGTCAGTCGCGACTTATAATATGCACACACCTTAAGAAGGCCGATTTCACAATGAGTGCATCGGCCTTCAAATACTAAGGAGCATAAGGACGTCGAGCGAGCATTGTGCTAGGTGGCATTGTACACCGGCACCAGACGCCGAGATAACACAACTCGCCACCGGCCACATTGTCTGCCTAATTGTTATATTCTTAACAAAGAGCACACAGAAACAAATGACGTCGCCGCTTGTTAGCGAGGCTAAACGTTCGCTGTAATAACATGTTCTCAAACAATTGAACTACGTTTCCAATACGCAAGGAAATTGGCTGTACGCGACTGAGGTGCGATCGGAACAATATTGTTAGAATTCAGTCCATTAATATATAAATATCAAAGTGAATTTGTTTTGATGTTTGTTTATTTGGTACCTACATCATAATTTATGTATATACTTTCGATAACAGCATAGAAGAGGAGCACTGGGAAGGAGAATAGTCCAGTAACAATGGAAGCTTTGAAATGTTCCTAAAACGTACATGGAATCATAGGTAATTCTTTTCTCGCTTTTTGATTCAAAGTTTGCACAGGAGGAAATGAATGAACCTTCCCCTTATCACGAGATGTATATTAGTACTTTCGATAATATGAAAAACTATGATTTTATATCTGGTAGTTTCCCCGGGATGTGGACCCAGAATTTATCACAACTAAGTTAGATAAAAAATATACTCATATGTATTTTAATTAATAAAATTGAAGTGTCTGTAATTCCTAAATAAATGTTAAAATTGAAGTGAAAACTGATCTTTCTAAGATTAATGTTATGTAACCGTTTTTAGATTTTTTTGTTAGTCTGTCTGAAAGTTTGTTTCGAATAGCCTGCGAAAAGGCTTAACGTATTTCAATAAAAATTATAAGGATTATAACAGAATTTTATCTCAAACTTTTATATATATTCCATTTTTAAATTACTAGTTTTAAGTTTCACTGTGTACTTAAAGAGGACATAAAGAATTATGTTATGTTATATTTGTTATATATATAGCTCGAGCGTTTTCGCGGGTAAAGATAGTAATAAATAAATATAGAATTTTAAAGCTATAAAAAACCAATCGTTTTAGTCAGTATGATTGATAGCAATAAAAAGTAAGCGAAGTATTTTAGGGGTCGATTTAAAATACGAAATTCTATTGGGTAATAATGAATCGGCGAGAATCCGGTAAGCGAATATAGCGCTAATGATCTACATTTTGGAATTTAGAGCCAGTTCGACGTTTAGGCTCGATTCACATTATGATCATATCTCGCTGTGTATACACTACTCAAAACACTGTTCAATCTTGCTCTGGTCCGGTTGTGTTCCATTCTGGAGTTCGGAAAAAGTATTCACCCTGTCAGTATAAATTATGATAGGTCCGATCTCGCTTCAGTCAAATATTCTTTTTGGCGAACCGGTACCGGTCCGATATCGGAATTCATCGGATCGAAACTAGAGCGATGCGATAGTCTGAATTCTCTGATTCTTTCTTGTTGAAGAATATGTGACCGGAACGGCAACGGACCGAGATTGAACCTGAACGGCATCACAGTGTGAATCGAGCCTTATTCATGTTGAGCTTAGCCTGGAAGGGCGCTGTGCCGTTGAGCGATCGCCCTCTCGCGCTCGATGGCATCAATCATTTTTGTAGGGTTTCGTTTATCCAAGTTTTCCTTCCGTCGTCTATCCCAACTTTTCCATGGAATGATCTCCGCTGAACCGACAGAACGCTCTCCGTGGCCGCGTTTTGTATTATTTTTTGTGAATAAATAATATTATTTCTCGAGGGAAAGGGGGATTGGATTTCGTTAAATATGGTTTAGTAATTGAATTGAAATCTCTCAATGTCGACGTTCAATTAAGCTTTACATTTCGCGTTCCACGATGGCATTTCCATTGTTTCTTCGGTATTTATAATTAATTTATCCTAAAGACTTTCTGCTTGATTCGATTTGAAATCTTCATTATATTTATAACTTAATGTTCGCGGCTGAAAATAGAATTAATAAAAAGTTGTATTCAAATAATTACATTACTTAGTACATTGCTATAATCTCATTTTTTAAAAGTCCTGATGGCTTAATCTATGGCACTTGCGGCTTATTTTAACGATGAGACATTTTTTTTTACCTAATATATCTAATGTTAAATTAACCATGCACTGATGGTGAAGCAAAACTTCGAGATTATCGATGTGTAACACCCGCAGATCCGCTGCGCATATGCGTGACGAAAGAAATGCTCAAGAAATGGAGCACTCAATCCAGCAATGGGAACATATGGAAAACGATAGTTCAGGGACTGATAAAGTAGGTACTTTATTCCTAACTTGCAGCCCAGTGTCTAAGTTTGATACAAAATGTTTAGGACGTAACCGGGACTTATCGGTAAAATAATATCCAAGAATACGTGAACAAAGGGTCCCTTAACAGAGACTAAAAATATATTATTATTAAACATGCTCGTAAATAAAAATATTGCAAATTTTGTCAGATTTAAATTACTCCTTAGCTTTTTTATTATATTAAACTGTTATTATTATTATTGCAAAAAATTAAAAAGCTTTCACCAAACGGGACCTAAGAAATCCATTATCACATTATTACAAGTCAAATTAAAAAAATCTGCTATGAACGCATTAATTACACTATATCCATTACGCCTGCTGTCAAGAGTGATTTATGCTAATGTCCGACGCAAGATTTTTAACTAAGTTAAGATTAAAATAGCTTAGAGTATTATAATTCGCGTTGGCTCGGGGGCCCAGGGATCCGTCATTTCTCCCCGCGAAATTATAATGACACATCCGCTGGGGAGGTTTTAAGCCAATTCAACTTGAGCGATCCCGATACCTTGGGCAATGGTTTTTAACTTAAACACGCTCGAAATTTTAGAGGCAGAAGGTAAATTATTCGAGTTTATTTCTTAGATAGAACTGATGAGATTGGCTTGTACTAATGTATTATTCATAAACTGGGCGTATGTTTGGTTTGTTTGTATCATTTAAATACTGATAAGTGATAAGTTAATTTATTTTGAGTCGTGGTATCGTAATGGCTAGCTCACGCGTCCCAAACTCAAAGGGCGCGGGTTCGAATCCTGGCCGGAATGCATGCACCACTTAGGCAGTTTTCTCACCTAATATGCATATTATTACAATTACCACGTGCTAACAACGAAGGTAAACATTTGGACACATCGAGATTACCCATGTGTTAAACCTGCGAAGCCGCCTTGGACAAGCTTGGCGGGTGCACTGTTCATATCCCAATAGTGGGAGGCCCAAGCCCAGCAGTGGGACGTTTATGAACTGTTATTATTATTATTATTATACCTTGCATTTTTGTAATTAGGTATATTCCTGGTACTAGATGTCTGGAAGAGCTAGCTTTTTAGCGATAAGACCGCCTTTTGTACACAGTTAGATTAGTACTAGTTTGTAAGTATTCTTCAATAGTGTACAATAATTTTTATTTTTAAACTATTAGCTAATTTTGAGAAAATGGTATTTGGATAAAAACTAATATTATCATTTATTTTCTATTAAATTTGTTTCCCTATTTGGGAGTCAATATCCTGTTTTTAGGATAAGAAAAAAAATCTTGTTTTCTTGTGTTCTTTATCGATTACTATTTCCTGAGTTTGTGTAGAAACACAAGTGATGTAAAGCAAGAAGACGTATATATATCATGTGTAAATATTAAGTATTCGTGTTTTTATTATTAGTTATTTTGAGACATTTTTTCGTTATTAGATTACTAACTCTTTATTGTACACCATTAAGAGAACTACTTTTGTTTAGTGTAGTTTTAGGGTTTTGTTGACAATTTCGCAAAACGTGACCTGTTAAATTCACCGCATTAGTCTGTTTTCGTCTGCTACAGGTGTTTTTATCAAAAATTACGGCGTCTACGCGAATGAAATGTAACAAGAAGATTATACTATATGAGTATGTGCGAAACAATAGTGTAGTGAAGTTGAAAAAATAACTGAGATACGTAACATTATAGGCATTTTACACGATCGGATCTAACCACCAACAGAGGTCACCTTGATTGAGTCAACCAAACGGGTTTCGTTTCTACACGATCTCGCATTTGTCTCAACTTGTCAGTACATACTGAGAATGCAGCTAGTCAACACGTGTCGAAATATGACACCTAATCTTCCGAAACATAAAAAAATTGGAATAGCTTTAACTCTTTTATGTGTATGTGAACAAGAAAGAGAAAATGGATGAAACAGTGGCTAAAAGAGAGAAAACATTAGGTCAATTAAACATTTTAAAAATACCTGATTCTGATGATTTATTATTCGCTCCATTACTACAAACACAAAATGTGATGCGACCGATATAAGACGTTACTTCACCGCAACTGGCAAGGCCCGACTGTCAATAAGCTTCCACACGGTTGAAACTCAACTCAATAACCTCTATTTGTCCTTGATAGTAAGGGATGCGCACACGACAAAGGTGGTTGGAAGATGCATTTAGTGGACTAACCAAAACCAACGTATACACGGTTGATTTTTACAACAACAAAGATGACCTCTGTTGGTAGTTGGATCCGATCGTGTAGAATGCCTATTAATATTTGTTACCTGTATTTTCAAATACAATCAAGCCAATTCGTTCATAGTGGCTGTTGAATAACGGTTTCAAGTATATGTGGAAGAAGCTGCCAGTAGTGCACTACTAGACTATAAATGCCACGTGATACTGCAATTTGAAAAATAAAATAACTTGTTCTAAATCGCATCGGTTTTCCCGCATAAAATCAGGCATCATTTACGCAAATTAGCCGCGGGTTTCGCATAACGGGCTGCCATTTCGTTTGTTTCCTTAACATTATACCAATAATAAATTCAGAAGCTGCAATTTCAATCAAACAACTCAATTCAAGGGACCCCACCTCCTATAGGAAACAATTTGTGGTAAAAATCCGCACTGATGGACGCGCGATATGAGCAACGCAATGGCAGGAAATTTTTACTCATTTTTCCCCGCACGGGGGAGATCGCGAGCGGCTGATCTTTGTTTTATGAGAACGATTAAGAAAAGCATATTTGAAGTGTGTACTCGGCTTTATTTGCGCCCCGAGAGGGAAGCCACGCTTCATTGATCTGTAATCGTTTTTTCACATTTTATTGCTGTAGTGCTTTCGTTATTCGAGGGTTATGAGTACACAAATTACGGGATCATATACGCTTCGTCAAAAATTAGACTTTGAAATAATATATCTGTATTAGATTCAATCCATGTGTAGCTGGTTCTTACTTCTTGGTTAGTTTTGTTATTTTATAAGATGAAATAATGACAATAATTTTTAAATGAAACGACGCGACGTCATCGAAAGTGAAAACAGAATTGATTTTTAATACGCTTTTATTAGTTTCATACATATGTTAGTATGTAATGGAATCTCTCAAGTTAAATTTGACCGGTTTCCGATTGAGCTGAAATTTTGCACGTATGTGTATATCGCGTGACAATGCAATAATATGGTACCATGGAGCTGATCTGATGATGAAGTCGGAAGGTGGCCATAGGAACTCCTGTACTAAACAAGATAGACCCCTCGTGTTTGTGGTCGTTTTACTTGTCTTGGCTAGCACTCTGCTGCTACATGATATGCAGGATTTCAAAAGCTTGTATTTAAAAACCTTTTTATTTTATTTATTTATTTTTGATTGCAGGAATTCAGCAGACAGGCAGACGGCCCACTTGATTGAAAGCGGTAACCATCGCCTATGGACATTTGCAACACCGAAGGTGCTACAAATGCGCTGCTGCTCTCTTAAGGGAGACTGGAACCTAGTCACTAATGCCGAAACACAACTCAAGGTTGTTATGGCGACATACTTTAGACGAGGGGTGGTAGCCAACCCGTCGGGCAAATGCCCTACCACCTGGCTGTGGGTTGTTTAGTCGCCTCTTACGACAGGCCGCCCGACCGCAGGAAATTGTTTTCTTTCTCCGTTCCTGCACGGATAGGACGGATAGATAAAAAGCTTATTTTTACATAACGTTCCATTTTATCATAAGAGTGTCTTTAATTCTTTTTTCAAAGTTTCCACGGAGACGGAAGTTAAATCACTAAATAATCACTAAAAAATTAAAAATAAATAATAGTTAAAAAAATACGCTTTTTAGAAAATCCAACTAAAAACTAGAAAATAAATTTGAATTTAAAATAGTGTAAGAAAAAATGATTTTATTGTAAAAAAAGCGTGGGGTGCTTTTCAAACTATTAATACCTGCACGGTATTGAATTTTCTAAAAAACGTAATTTTTAGTTTTTTAAACTATTATTTATTATATTGTAGGTGCGTCTAAGAAAGGTTTTTGAAGATTCAACTCCTAAGGCTACGAAAATTTGTATGAAAATCCGTCACTTTCAAAATAAGCACAAAATTGTATATACCTATAAGTACATGTACACACTGCTAGCAAAAGTTAGTAATCTATATACGCGTTTTAAAATTAGAATCTTGTACAAGACATAAATTAGCTCGGATGTTGGCGGCGAAATCGTGTTATTTTCTCACTTAATTTTGTGGTGTTAAGCGTTGTATTGTGGCACGCAGCGTCTGCTCTCGGAGTGATTTGAATGCTAAATACGCACCCAGAAAGGGTTCTCTTAATTGTGCGGTGCTCCTTGTGGACCACACCCGGCAAACATCGCGCGGAGCGTACAATAAGAACCGCTTCCATAGAAAACGGAGTCTTTAGTGAACGCTTCAATAGATAAGAAAATGTATATGGCGTTTGATAACATAAAATGGGACCTATATTTTATTTCTAACTTTAATTTTTGTTCTCTTAATAAAACATTATTTTTATTTAATTTTACTCATGTTAACTGTGATAATAAAATTAAATATATTTAGAAAAAAAATAGGGTTAAAGTATCAAGAATATGCATTCAATATAGAAAAGGCCTAGTTAAATACTGTACTCATACTTTATTCACATAGTATTATTAACTAGATCTTTTCACGTGACTTCAGCCGCATAAACTTTTAACCTAAATAAATCTCGGGACCATTACTATTTTTTTAAGATAAAAAGTGGCCTTATTGGGTTTCTATAGTGTTACAAAAACGTTAAAGTTTTATTAAAAGGATATTGGAAAACATTGGTGTTGCAATATCTTTAAGCGGCGGTAACCACTTTGGTCAGGTAGGCCGTCAGTACTTCTGCTATTTTTAAACTATAAAACATACCTGAAACACATAGTTAGATTTTTTCTTAGAATTTTCAGTTTATATGATACAAATATGAGCAAACAAATTCATTTTCTCATTTATATAGCACTAGCGACCCCGGCAGACGTTGTCCTGCTCTGAAAAATAAAAATCTAGAACCCGATTCCAGCGCCAACTACTGCATCCAAATGTAAATGTAAGCCAGTCTCGAATCCACATGAATACACACTCAAAAATTCATCAAAATCGGTCTAACCGTTTAGGAGTTCAGTCACAAACACAAGTACAGAAGAATTATACATAATGTATAAAGATATAGAAACAAAAATAAATTGTCTTTATACAATAAAGTAAGATATATTTTATTTAAGCAAATTGTGCAATTTTCGGAATAGTAATTAGCTTTATGCGAAGCAATCTCAATAGAAGTCGCGTTTAATAGTCAAAAAATTAATTGCAAGTGGCGTCGTCGTGATTTAAATTGCCGAAATGCGGTCGTTAGTGCGAATTGAACGAAAGGGTGCGTGCACCGATCCCCAGTATTATTAAACTTTACTCCTCTTGATTTCTAGAAAATATTAGGTAAAAAAGCACCTCTGATAAACATGCACGTATCAAGAGATTAATGAAAGTAAATCAAGCAAATGATGTATGTCAAGATTATAGCTAATGTAGATACTTCATCTCTGCCTACCCCTATGCGAGACAGATGAGACAACGTGTAGGTATGTTTGTCATGCTTAATATTAAAATAGATAGATAGATAACTTTTTATTGTACACAAAGCATAGACAAATAGAAATAGAAGAACATAAGAGATAGTAAACGGGCGGCCTTATTGCTAAAAACATACAGGTGAATTAAGAACCTTCTCCATTTTGAAGTCGGTTAAAAAGCGATATCTTCCAAGCAAGCCTTGGCAGGGATTGATAGATTTTTAATACTGACGTTTGTGCAGTTTATAAATAATGATGAAAGAAAAATAAACACAGTACAATAAAATATAAAATATTTATGAAATTATATATTTGGCGTAAATGCTTTTGGGAATCTGTCGTCGCAGAAATTAAAAGCAATACGCAAATTAATTCGGCAAGCTTCTTTTGTTTCGTCACAGAGGCACGTCGGAAAATAAAGGCATATTAATTATTCAGCGCCACACTCGTCGCAATCAGAATAAGTGGTGATGTTTGTGTCACCCCGTAGCGGTTGCGGCGGCGCAGGGCACCAACTGCGGCCCACCGTGCATGATTAGAATTCTTAAGCCCCGCCGAAGGCTCTTGATTAGAGGAAATTAAAATCATTATACTCGGGCGCGCACCGCACGCCACAATACCGCCGTTCTATCCCACTGACGTAAAAATAAGCGGGATACATAAAGAAGGAGCCCGCCGGAAACGGAAGCGGCACCATCTTGGAGCCGCCGGGCGGGAAAACAATGGATTCGTTAATTAACATTTTCTTACGCCTCGCGGCTGTCGAACGAACGGTTTATCGGACAAAATATTTATGACGTAGACGAGATGGAAATTCCAGAATTAAATTGCACAACTGAATTTCTGTACGCTCGTAAAGATTATGAAATATGCGTGCAACCCTCGTTAATTATATTCCACTCAAATATAATTTATATTACCTAAAGATTTCAGAAAGTAGTACACTTCTTAATATCATCGTCACAGGATCTTAGCGTTTAATTCCATGCCATTTTCCTACTTTTTATCCTTGACTTCGTGGTACCTTCGTTATCGCTTATTGTAAGACTACCGGCATGCATATCATGACGCCGAGTACCTAACTATCTTACGCCTACTCCTTTTTCTAAGACACTTCTTAATCTCATAGAGTAAAATAGTTCGTACATACTAAATCTTTGAACGACTTTCAATACAGGCAAGGAGGTAGAGTATAGCCTGAGAAAGGGGCGAAATATTAGACAAAAATTTGTATGGACAATCCATAACAATTTTTCTACTTTAGCAAGAAATACGCGTTACAATAGCGTTTCTGCTTCATTCAGAAAATGAAGAAATGATTACGGACAGTTTTCCAAAAAACTGTAATAAATAAATTCTAGATATCAGATAATGATTAAAACAAGAATATAAATGGTGTAAAGGTAAATTACCCTATGGGTTGGACAAAACATTTTGCCGGCAAATCATGATGGACTAGCGGCGCCCGCGGTGCGACCCGCAGCCGACGTGAAAAACGACTGCTATCAATATGGGCTCTATCATGCAGTGCACAATGTGTGATGTGCTATCGATGAATGATTGATTGACAATATACGTTGCGATCTGATCCAAAGATATTTTAATGGGACTCGATATATTATTTTGCCTTGACGAATGGAATTTTTTATTGGTGCTCATCGCGATTCTTGCGAGAAGCAAATCGAACAGAGATGGTTCAATATCGAAGCTTCGTGGTTTGACGAGATGGGATGGTAGGGATTTAGAGTAAGTCCCTTATATCTTTGAAGAGTGATCTAGAACTTTGATATTTATGGGAATGAGCCGAACAAAGCCGCAGTTAAATAAATAAGCCTTGCTACAGTGTTCTCAGTATATTTTACAATTTTTCGGTCGAATGACAAATGCATCCGCAAAGAGTCATTAGTGGTTTTAATTTTTTTCCTAGTACTCATTTCGTATACAGGAGAGAAAGAAAGGAAAGAAAGAACTAATTTATTTAATTGGAAAGCGACAATACAAATAAATTTCATACAATGGTATACTTTAATGAGGTTGACACTCAGCATAAAGCTATGCTGGAGTTTTCTCCAGTACTACGCTGAAAATCACAGCACCAACTCCAATCTCAACTATTGACCATTATAACCCCAATCCAATAAACTTAAGGATATAATATACATAAATATACTAAATATGTAAAGTATAATATAATATAATGGTAGGAATAGAAAAAGTGTATACCGACCGTGTTTAATGGAAAGGTTCTAATAAGCCACATGGCATTTATTAATATATTCAATGTAGCTTTATTTCGTAAAATTTAAATACGGATTTTCAGAGAGTGGGTTATAATGGCGATTTTATTACGTAATGCTTCGTGTTTGTTTAATTATTTTAAACAGCAAAACAGTGTATTGCGTGGATTTAGACTGTCGTAAACCGCTCTTAGTGGTGGATTACCGCCATTAACCGCTGCGGCGGTTGTAAAACGAGTGATCGATGCGCACCCCGATGTTTATTGTCTATTATTATGGACAAGCTCGGGAGGGACACTACGAGAGTTGTTTACAAGAGATTTATACACAGATTTGTACCATAACTACGAACTGTAGTTGATATGAAGTGATATTATCAAATCGTTTTATAACAAGCGAAATAGTACTTTTATTGCGAAGTTGGCTAGTAGGCAGACGGCTGTCTGCCTAGTTATAGTCGCCTATAGACGTTTGCAACACCAGGGGCAAAACAAACGCATTGCCAGCCTTTAGGATGAGATAGGAGGAATGGTATATGTAAATGGCTAGGCCAAATATTTGTGGCCCTGGCATAAGGGCGAAGGACGGAACACCGAAGGGTTATAGTGGGTATCACTAACCGCGGCGTGGCAATAGCAAAATCTTGCTTGCGGTGCTAGTGCCACCCCAAAATGGCGAACCCTGCACTCCCCACTGCGTTTCCCCCGCGGTGGATAGTCTTCAAACGAATTTCCCATCGTTAAAAAAAGGAGGAATGGTATAAAGAGAATGGAATAGGAGAGGAGGGCCAGATGTCAGACAGAAGAATACGATAGAAGGATCAGACAGGAAGAATTATACAGTGGTTACATAGTATAACCGGATGTAAGGTAAATTATAAAAATGCTCTGATTAAATCGATTCCCTACGCCTAGCATTGGATGTTCAATAGTTGATGACCAAAATCGTTTTTAATTTATTTTTCTGTGATATGGAACTTACTGTCAATGTTGTACATTTAATACTCTATTGTAAAAATTGTAATACTACACGCCAATCCAATCGGCACAATGCCCAAACTTTTTCGTAGTTAATTTATTATATTTAGTTAGGTAAATAAACATCGAAGGCTACTGTTAATATAACTTTATCAATAATATGTACCGAATTTATAATTTTTTTCAAAATACATCAGCACAAAAAAAAAAATTGAGTGAATAGTATATTTCACAACATTATATATTAAATAAAAAACCTAAACGTAAAAACCACATATGTATCTGCAGATGAATATCACTTCCATATCGCTGTTGGTAGGAGTAAAAGCGTACCCGATATGCTGGCCGCATTTCCACGTTGTACGGTAACGCTTATGCATTACCTCAAACGCAGAGCCCTGTATGGTTCTATTTATAAATTTATGTTATTATCTTTCTTTTATTGTGGCAGATGCAATTGCAATTGTCTTCAATAATTAATTGTAATTTTTGACGGGCAGCTGTCAATTGGCGGCGTTCAACCCTTCCCTAATCCAGCGCAAGACGCGAGTTGCCGCGCCGACTCCTTAGCCGCTCCCTCCGAATAAATTAGCTATCTCCCGGCCACATTGGGATATAAAATTTTGAATATGAATGGAAAATTTTGCATTTGTAATAAACCGCTTTACCCTGTAATACTGCAGATGCGTACTCGAGCACTGGATAAAAATGGAATATCTTGCGGTGTCCCCGCTCCTCAGGTGGCTCGCCATAAATATTTATTAATTATTTTTTCAATAATCTCTCCTCCGTCGTATCCTCAAAGGACGGAGGGATATCTCCACCGTTAATTGCTTTTTGTTTCATTTGAATAAGTATTGTTTTTGACTGCTCAAGCGTGATGTTGAAATTTTATAAAATCTCAGCCATGAATAATTTTGTTGAAACAATGTTAATTGAATCTGTATTGGTTATAAAATTTTCCTCGAAAGGTAAATTAATTTTAATTAGCGATGATACAATTTTGTTACAACACTTTTAGCATTAGACAGAATGTACCCAGTGTTATACGATCGGGATCGGGACGTAGACTTACTAATGCAAGGAAAGGGTTGAAGAAGTAAAAATTGGTCCATTAGAGATGTTTAATAATTGAATTTAATTTGAATTATTTTAATATAAGGAAAAATTGTGCATGGCAAAGTTAATTGAATTTGTCACGTATTAAATATTTCTTCTGGACCAATTTTTGTTTGTTCCACTCTTTTCTAGAAAACGTCTAATCGGCCTATGTCGTAAATTCCTGATCACAAACTTCTTAGTGCGAGGTTTGTACACAAAATATCAAACGATCAAGAAGCACTTGGAGATACTCGTTCAAATATTTAATTACAGATGGAGCTACTAATACCAATCTAAGTATGTGGCGACTAGCAACACTGGCATAACAATAGTGCAATTAGCACTGGTAAGGTATATTTAGGAAAAAAAGTTTAACTATGCATCACTTGAACATTTTATATTCTACTAGGATATGTCCGCAACTTCGTCCACGCTTAACTTGAAATTCTCGCAGGACCCCCGGAACACAAAGTACCGCAGCATTTAAAAAATAATGTTACTTACTTATCGTTTTAGTGAAAACTGTGTTGGAGTAAACTAATTTTTATGCACCCGAACATCTTCGAACCGCTCTCGGAACAATTTATGATAGAAAGTATCACACATTTTATTACATAAGATTTGCTATCAATCAGCGAAAAAACCGCATTGGAATTCGATGTTTTTTTTAAATCTGACCATTTTAAATCACTTCCAAATTTCTGCGGTATTCTCAGGATAAAAAGTAGCGCAGATTTTAAGTCTAGGAAGTAGCTGGTGATCAGCGAAAACCGCATCAAAATCGGCTCAGTAGTTTTTACGTGAATCCCGAACAAACAGATAAGGAATCTAAAATAAATTGCATCTGTTCTCCATCGTTTATATAGTCTATTACAGTTGTTTTCTTTTAAATAGCTTCAATGTACTAACACGGCATGCTTAGAATTTTATAATATTATAGACATAGATGACTATTTAAGCATTCTTCATTAATTTGGATGTTAACTACATACCTAATTTTATAATAACAAACGCACACGTTGTGTAGGTGCGGTTTTAAGTTGATGAAATCACTGTTGATTTATGGGTAATTTATAAGTATAAAAGTTGATTTACATTGATACCATCCTGACTTGGGCAGCGGAATGACTTCAAATAATTATATCGGTAATATTGAAGTCAGTCAAATTTGTTAGCGGTGTACCGACTTCAAATCAGTTTTTACGGCGTCAATATGAAGCCAGCAATAGCTACGTGCGATATTGAAGTTAGTAGCTGGATCAATGTAAATCAGCATTAACAGACAAAGTCGCGGCCTATAAACTCAGAAAAGAATAAATAACAAAAACTATTTTAAGGAGCTGATAATCAAGTCTTGGTCCTATGTAATTCAGCGATCTAGGTGGACCAACGCGAAGACAAATTGGCTACAGAGGCAGACTATTGATACCTATTTGAGTATAAATTGTATTTACAAGTAGGAAATATTTTATGAATCAATGGGTAGGAAACATGTATCATACAATTCCACCGCTGCTGGCTATCGGTGACGGATTGTACCAATTTGTCGATGTAACGTGCGGTCACCCTCACTGCATGTTAATTTTTTATTTGAACGGTACAGTTACGTAGCAAAGCGAATACTTTCATAATAAGCCAATTTTTTGATAATACCACACTAACAAGGGAATTGCTATGGATTATTCTTTCAGTATAGAGTAAATTATACACGTAGACGTGTCATTTTGGTGGCAATTTTAAAGTCTTTTGATTCCAATTTGTCCTAATTCATTGAAATTGTGGGCTATAGATTAAATTAGATTAATACTAGGCTATTGACTTAAGAATTTTTCATTTCTTGAACGCTGCATGAAGGCTGTTATAGACTAGAAAATTTTTAATGGATGGATCAATGTTATTATTTGCAAATAACTTTCTATGGGGATTGACATTTACAAAGATCCATTATATTGCTGTTTTTACAATGTAATGAATAACTAAATATTAAAAATACATACTATGTTCACTTAAGCACCGAGTTTTTTATATAATATTGAATAGGTTCGCGTTTGACCGACATAGTGCCTGATGTCAGGTAGAAATGTAGTCTAAGATGGAGCACGCTTACCTAGAAGATAGACGGCGGTAAAGAGATTCACTCTTCAGCGGTACGTATGATAAAAGTGGAAGCGTAGCCTTTCATCCACCTTATTGGTATTTCCACCATAAATTGGTGGCGTGGTCTCGTACGTTTGCTTGTCCTAGTGTAAAAAGGTGTGTGAGGGATTAATTCGTGCAATTCCGTGGCACACTCGCCAAAGTGTACCTATATCGATTTTACGTCGATGATCTAGGCTTTGAAGCCTCTCATCGAATAGTCGGTTATTGCCTATTCGTTTCCTAACTCTTTTTTCAATCGATTCGAGTGTCTCGAGCTGGTATTTAGCTGTGCCATTCCAAAGATGAGTACAGTACTCCATGCAAGATCGTACTTGTACTTGGTAAAGATTCAGCAACGGTTTCTATTAACGGCAAATAGCGTCTTAATGCGATTATGATTAACACTTTTTTAACTCTCTTTTAACGAGCCTATAAAGCTCATATAACTATTATGAATAGGCTGGTGAGTATACGAGGAATAAAGCTGGTCATTTTGCGTAATTTGTCTCTAGAGAATTTTCATCGCAAATTGATAATCGATGGGTAGGCAGGCACAATGCGTCTAACGAGCGAGGAGCAACTTGGTAAGCGTTATCAATCTTGGCTCTTTTATCGTCCTGTTCAAGGCCAGAAATTACTAATAATAGATGTAGTATAAGAACCTAAGGATCGTTGTACTGATGTCCCCGAAATTGATATTACTTTGATGTCTTGAGAGGCGATGATTTATTTTTTCCTCAAATGAATTTACCTAACAGGATACTAGAACTTTACGTATGATACGACTTGGTAGAAAGTCTTATATATTTCTTAGTATTTCGAATGCTATTTCTTCGAAGTACAAATGCATGCTTTATATACACACCCAGTCTATCATTTGGGTTGAAAGCCCGATCACCAGTGGTAATAAATTACAGCAATGGCGTTCTGATCTGTCCAAAATGTAAGCGCAACTTTGCAAATAAATTTGAAAGAGGGCTCATGAAAGCAGTGAAATCGAAACTGAAGCTGGCTCCGTAGTCTAATCCGTTTTTGGATTTAAATCACTCAGTCACTAGTGGGATATCATTGGAAATTCAAATTCAAAAGTTTTTATTCAAAATAAATAAGTTCCACTGGAGAACACTTTTTAAAGGTCATACATATAAGTTAAAATTAAATTTTATTTATTTATTTTATTAAGGAGAAGAAGAGACAAGAAACTCCTCAGCTAGCTAAAAATTGATCAACTCAAACTTTTTTTTAAATTAACTTTTATACAAAATAATTACACAATTACTTTTTGAAGAATTAATGGAGTTGTAGCAAATTATATAATGATAAACACGATTACCTCAAAGCTAACAGTTTCACGCCGACATTCTGTGCGAGTGTGATATCACACTGATCGAGCTAGTATTAATGCCCTGAATAAACAAGGTTAGTTTTTCCAAGCTAGGACAGCAAGCTAGAACCTCGGTATACTATCCTGGCTTGCTGTACAGACCTGGCAATGAGCAGTGCTGTGTTGATGGTGCTGCTAGAAAATTTGATGCCAGTACCATTGCAGTGACTTAAAGTAATAACACGTCTGTGAAATAAAATCACATGGTCAGAAAAACAAAACGCGTAGTTACTGCTCACTAGCCAATTGGATACTAGCTTCACCAACCACACAAAGCTAGTTAGTACACAAGCCAGGATGGTAAAATCACTGGTAGAGATGTTACTCTAGCTCAAAAAATAGAACCCCATCCTATTTAACTATCTTAACTTGATACGTTAGCTTATTAGTTTTCTCACTAGCTTAATAGCCAAGAAATGAAGCTAGTCCTGTATACACGAAATCAGAGTGGCTATCATGCTACCTTACTAGTACTAACTTGCTAGCCTAGCTTGAAAAACTAATCAAGATAATGATTCCAGCATGACTCTACCAGGTCGGAAATCATATAGTGTAACAAACTGCTCTGGCAAAAATCAGAACGTTTTATTGAGGCAAACCGCACGACATTATTTACCCCAACAGAGAAGCGAGTTTGACAAGTGATTAGGGATTATTAACTGTATTACTGTGTCGCATCACATCGGCTTAATATGAATATGATTCGCGCGAGCTCGTAAATCATAGACGGAACCAATTTGTATTGTTATTACAATAATAGGTTTGTTGAGATACAAAATTAATCTTTTATAATGTCAGTTGGTGCTTGCTTTCTTTTCTTGCCACCTTCTGTGATACAGTGGACTTGAAGGTCGGTGCATTTGGCTCATCAGGACTTAAAAACGGCATTTCCAATTGGCGTAAGTAATTGTGATCGACCTTATAAGTGTTAACTTGGAAATATGTAATAATTTGTGATTGATTATCAAAATACATAGGTATTATTAATAATAATATGCGATTGAGTTTCCAAGACAAGTAATTATTGAAAATATTCTTAAACGTTCTTACAAAGAGCCCAGAAATATTTCTAATTCATTGTTTTGCAATATTTTAAGTAAGCATGAGCTCTAGCTTGGTCTATTACATTGGTAATATTGGTCTTAGGGCATATACACAGTGTAAAATAATATTAAAGTTTTTAAAATTTATTCTTTAATAAAACTTTATAAACTTTATTTTGAAAGTTTTCTATGTCCGTCTCCTGCGAAAACAGACTTTTTAAATTGTTTTCGAAAATATTTATAAGTATATGTATATGCAAGGTCGTGACGGAACAGTGAAACATACACACAAATTCATTTTCTATTGATATATTTAAGTATGGGTATTCTGATTTCAAAATGTGAACGGGAATGGTAGCAACGTGTCGCAGGGATAACGGTAATGCTCCAATCGCGTGAAACTGAACAATATCTAACGACGATTGACTCGGCTCAAAGGAAATGAATAGATTTCATTTTAGTGTCATTTGTAGAGCTAATGGCGCTTTGGTTAATGTCATGTCGACAAGCGTCGCAACGGGTAAACACGACGCGGAGCATTCAATTGTGCTCGTAATCATTTCTCAGGTTCTTTATTTTCTTTTATTAAAATGTGACCGACAGTTAGGATGTAAATAATTGTGCATGTGATTCGCTTCCTTATGCGTAAGGTTAAAGGATAAGGATGTGTATACTCGACATGATGACCAATGACTCGAATTCTCAGTGTCAAAGAGAGCACACTTACTTACATATTGTCATAGTTATATAGTTAATCTCTGGTTTATATGTTAAACACTTCAAATAAAAAAATCAATAGTTTTGATTTACTTAAAAATAAAAAAAGGATAATACTCAAATTTTTTATCTCAAAACAAACCATTAATTTCATTTGTAAGATTGATACCTTATTATAAGGAGGCTCGTGGATTTCACTATTAGTGTGCTGTGTCGATAAAGTACGAAATTGTCGTGCCTACAGTTCACCGACTGTTATGGAACTTAATGGGCGTGATTTTAATAACTTGCGTACTAAGCTATTCTTTTACGAAGAATAAGTAGGTATGCATAAGGTTCGTATTATAGAAACATTGACTCGCATGTGCCATCAGATATGTCAAATGGAAAATTACCCTTGAATTGGTACCGTGCCCCAATAAAAAGCTCAATTACATCACAATACCTTCTTTGTATTTTTCCCGAAAAAAACCACCGTAATAAATAATACCGTATGTCATTTCACAGCACGTATGAAATTTATAACACACGAAACGATTTCGAAGGGCAATTTATTTGTAATAGAGCCATACAGCAGGGAGTAACAACAGGAGTAGTGGGGGCCGACCCGACCGTTATTTTAATGACAGAAAATATTCTTACTAATCATTTAAACCAAATGTATCTTCTTAGATGTAAATAATAAAAAAAAATTACCATAGGGTAGTTGACTTTTATCATATATTATTACAAAACGCTGAAGCCCCCTAATTTCGACAATTCTGATACGCCATTTCCTCCTCCTCCTATTCCCATCGTACCTATCCCATCTTTCTATTTCTTTCCCATATCTCAGTCCCAATCCCGGATCTTGAATTTTTCCAAGGGGGGGCAGAACATGAAAAATGCCGCTCCCGCTCGCCATATTTTTAACTTAACCATCATCATCATTTCAACCATCACGCGCCCACGGATGGATACGTGTGCGTCTGTAGATTTTCATCTTTAGTGGATATCTCAGTCGTCAAAGTTGCGTTAATAATGAGTACTGTCGGAGAATTTAGAATTTGCCGCCCTCTGACTTGGCCGCCCTAGGTATGGGCTCCTGTTCGCCCTAGGTCCGGCCCTCCTCAGTCCTCTTTTCTCATATCCATCCTATCCTAAAGGCTGGCAACGCCTTGTCTTCATCTCTGGTGTTGCAAATGTCTATTGGGGTAACCACTTTCCATTAGATGGACCGTCCGCTTCTTTGCCAGCTTTGTAATAAAAAAGTGGTAACTAGTGAAGTGTTGAATACCAAATAAGATTTGACTTAACATGTCGTATTGATGTAAAATAATCTAAACTTTTATAACGTATACATATTTTAGTTACCACTTCAAGCTATCGAGAAAACAATAGTAATTGAATATTCACACATTCATTCAAAAGAAAGTTTTTAAAATAAATCCGTTTTACACAGTGTTTTTCGTTAGTTTTATCAACCCCTATATTATATCTCGTAGCGGGAGAGTAAAGAGGCGCCATCCTGGTACGATTTGTGACTTAATCACTTTATTGGCAGCGGGGGAGATGGCTTATCGGAAAGAAATGTTGACCCGACCTGCTGATATATGAGTAAACAAGCTTGCACTTTTCCTCAGCGACATTTGGCGGTCATTGCGGCCATAAACTCGTCGGTAAAGTTTGGATTGCGTTTGTGGGGAGACCAAAGTGCTTTTTAACGTTTTTTTAGTTTAAAATGTTTTAGTACTCTTTTAGCAATGTATTTTAGTTACCTACCCTTTGAGCGTTAACGTCGGTGCTGTCACGTGCATCTGGAAAAGAAAATTTAATATGAATATCTATCCATTTTTAATCAATCTGTAGGCGGTTTGAATTTGTAAAAGAAATATTAAAAAAGAAAAAAATCGGAGGGGCTGGTTCTAAGAACAGCACATTCTGAAAATAGCATTTTTAGAACTTTTGTTTGTCTGTCTGATAGACTATCACGTGAAAACTATTACGTGGATTTAAATGAAACTCGATATAGAATTAGCTTATATCCCAGGTCAACACTTAAGGATAATTTTTATCCCAATTGAATGACGTAGTTTTCGTGGAATACACGAACATAGGCAAAAATATGGCGGTGCGCTCGTGATGTTTTGGTGCCATCGTATTTTTTTTATATTATTTATATTATTATCTTATTTGTTTAGCCGACGGGCAGACGGCCCACCTAATGGAAAGCGGTTACCATCGCCAAGGTGCTGCCGCTCTCTAAAGGGAGACTGGAGCCTGGCATGTTGGCTGGTTAGCTGATTGTTATGGCAGCATACTTTACACTAGGGTTGGTACCGGGTACCATTACGACCTAGCTGTGAGTTGTTGGGTCGCCTCTTACGACAGGCCGCCCAGCCGCAGAAAATTGTATTCTTTCTCCGTTCCTGCACGGATAAAAACATTACAATTTACCAACAAATACGTCTTCACCATGGCAAAGCGAACGAAGTTTTGAACGTTCTAGTTTTGAATATATATTATGTTTAGAGTTTTGTTGTTAAAAGACTTGTACCTGAGGCCACGAAGCCACCAACTATAAATATACTATAACTATAAAGAGCTATAAAGAGCTCTCGTAAGACGTAATCGACTTATCAGGTGATCTAAAGGCTGGTACTTTCATCAGACAACGGATCAGTATGACGATCTTTCAAGGGAACGAAGCTAGCATTTCGGACATTCTACAAATTATTTTACAAATGGTAGACCAAAAAAGAGATGGATGGATTTTGTGAAGGATGATATGATGACTTGTGGTGTGACTGAGGACATATGTCAGAATAGAGGAGTATGGAAGCAAAAGATATATTGTGCCGACCTCAAATAATTGGGAGAAAGAAGGTGAAAGAAAAAAGAGAGATAAACAATAGATAATAAGGTATTCATTGTATTAGGTTATGCACAGTATTTTGATTATAAGTAAATGATGTATAAAGTCTTAATATCTTTTAATCTGGAAATATTAATAACAAGGAAAGGGTTTTATAGGTAAATATACGGCTGGGTATCCCGAGTGGTGATTAGCCAGTGGGCACACTCCGCGATAGCACCGGACCTAAATATGTTTGTATTTTGGCTTTGCCGGTGCCTGTACACATACCCAATATCCGTTCCCTCCTGAGGATCAGCCATTACGCAGCCTCTTAACGGAGGACGGTTTTAATTAAAAACTTCTTACATTAGCATGTGTCTGTCCAATCATTGTACTAATACCTACAAAATATTATTTAATTTTGCACGAACCTTAGTTGTTTTTGGATTTGGGTGAAACAAATACTAACTTTACTTAATTTCAACGAAAATAAGGAGCGTACTTTATGAATTTATTAAAAATTTGCTACGCCCACCACTTTATTCGCTTGGACTAGGATTTTTGAACCCTGCAAAAAAATTGACATGATGCATAAAAAGAAAATTTGAGAGAAATTTAGTATCTTAAACGTTTGACATCTCAGTAGTTGAGACGTCGACATTTAGTCCTATAATGTTTATAAAGAACTGTCGAGCTGAGAACAATTGTACTGTTGTAACAGTACAATTCTGAAGTTTGCCAACTGTTTTTCGCGTGAAATACTTCTCTAAAAAATGAGTTTTATTGTAAACAATATTTTCTACGGAGGTAGGTACTTCTTTCTCCCAAAAAAAAAAAACGTTTGACTCTCAAGAGGTTAAGATTTACATTGAAATCCGATGAACAATTTTTGAGACTATTAGAGATAAAATTCCTAATTGACCGAAAGCAAATATTTTAAAAACGGTTATCTATGGTTTGATGTCGAATATAATATAGCAGTTATTACAAAAATTTTGGCATTTAACTGGAAATTACAGAGAGACATTTTAGTATTATTGGCATAGATGATGCGGCATTATAATGTTGGAAATTTGTTATGTATATCGATTGGAATTATGGAATATTATTAATGCATTGTAAGTGGGTCAGGCGGGTTGTTCGTTCCTCCGTAGCCTAAACAAACAATACATCAGGTCGAACGGTAGAAGTCTTAAACGCAATAAACAAACACAGGTGTACCTGCCTCAACCGCTGTCCGGACCAACTTGGAAAGTATTCGTAAGCGTTCAAACATACCGGCCTCGTTATGCATGCCTCGCTGGGTTTAATCACAGCACAGCCCCGCCTCGGGCGGAGCTAATGTTTTCACTATGTATTTTTTACGCACTCCTAACTTGCGCACAACAGCACTTATAGGCAGGTTGTAGGGTGTATATAAGTTAGATATTTTACTGTCTACTACTGCTTTTCAGATGGCTTTGTAAATTTCTACTCCATGTCCTGAAATAAAAAGTATCCTATGTTCGTTATTGTTAGACGAATAGTTAACTCAGATTCGCTCATGTATACTTTAAATTCGGGATGAATAATTGGTGATATTAACTATCATTATTGATTATGTGTGTACATCGTTGTATTCCTCAGGTAATTGAAATCTAATGCTGGATGACGGATGTAGATCACACCAAGTCTGCGCCAGATACCTCGGTCCTCCGCTAACCCAGCATCTTCATCCAGTCTCCGACTGCATTCTTGCACAGGTTATCTATCCTCCAGGTCGGAGGTCCTATGTTACATTTAGTAAGACGCGGTCTCTAGTCCAGGCTCATCTGTTTCATATATCTTTTGCATGAAAGGAGACCATGTTTTTTTTGCCTGAAGTTGGTAAACAGAAAGACAGTTGATCTAAGGGAATGATGTTACCTTCGTGCATAGATGTTAGACCGGGTAATGACAACGCGTTGCCAGCCTTTGGAATGGAATAGATGGGATGGAAACCGATCCAGCAAGCAGTATACAAAAGAATTTATAGACAATAATCTATAATATTACAAAATTCTAAACATGACGTGTCTGTACATTGAAACTATTTAAAAAAAATACTGGAATAGATTATATAAACGATGGAGAACATCAGGCAATTTTTTTAGCTTTCTTGTCTGTTTGTTCGGGATTCACGTCAAAACTTGTGGGCCGATTTCGATGCGGTTTTCACTAACCGACAGCAAATTCTTAGACTTAAAAATTGCGTTACTTTTTATGCTGGGACTCTGGCGGGATTTTTTTTGGGCATAATTTAAAATGTCCAGATTACTAAAAATCAAATTCCTGTGATTTTTTCACTGGTCAATAGCAAATTTTATGCAAGAAAATGTGTAATATTTTTTATTCCGGGAATATCCCGCGAATTTTCCCGGCAGCTGATTTTAGTTGTTCGGGTGCATAAAAATTAGCTTATTGTAACAGAGTTTTCACTGAAACGATAGCTTATATTATATTTTTATGTTTATGTAATTTCAAGTCAAGCGTGGACGAAGTCGCGGGCATATCCTAGTAGATGATATATAGATTATAAGATTGCAGCATAGTACTTTTACACCAATTGATGTCCTTAAAGTAAGTAGCAAGTGTCTTATCTACTGAGCCTCTAAGAATTTTAGTGTCATTACAAGCGGCTTTGTCGTGAATATTTGTTGGATCCATTTCAATATCTTCTGTTTATACACAAACAATGGTATCATAAGGCCTTGTACATCTATTAGCGTTGGTGTATCGGACGTGTGCCCACATCCGACTGTCGCGACTATTATACCGTGTGTCCAATATTGACACTGCCGTGCCGTGCCGATTGTGTTTCTGTCTCAAAGAGCCCTTGTCAGTTCACATGAATTTGGGATGTACCCGTACATCGTCTTAGTGTTGTTGTTAACATCAACGTTTGCTTGTATCTTTCTGATGGTCAATTATAATGGCATAGATATATGCATTTTCGGTAACAGGAACGAACATAGGATAGGTATCCTATGTTTATTCTTGTTGAATCCTTATACCGCGTAAACTACCCCATTTCTGGGATAACAGTATCTACTTTTAGCCCAGAAATGGGGTTATTTCCTCGGTATAAGGATTCATTAACAGAATTAAGCCAAATGTAAATAAGAAATTTGTAGACAATATCAGCCCATAAATATTTTAGGTGAGCGGACGGTATACCCATTACTCTTGTTGAAGGCAGATTGACAGGTTTTATACGTTGGTTAACTCGATGTGTAGGTTTCATTA
This sequence comes from Dendrolimus kikuchii, assembly GCA_019925095.2. Lineage (NCBI taxonomy): Eukaryota > Metazoa > Arthropoda > Insecta > Lepidoptera > Lasiocampidae > Dendrolimus > Dendrolimus kikuchii. The sequence goes on from CM034392.1 coordinate 8,329,285, forward strand.
TGATGTTAACTTCACTGTCAACATACGGTAATAGTAACGTGTAAGTACATATGTATTATCATGCCTATTTCCTTAAGGGGGTAAGTAGAGACCATCTACACAAAATACCGCATCATAAAAAAATAATGTAAGTTATCGTTATAGCGAAAACTGTGTCGGAATAAGCTAATTTTTATGTACCCGAATAACTAAAAACCACTCTCGAGAAAATTCCCGCAGGAATTCCGAGATAAAAAAGATTACACATTTTATTACATAAAATTTGCTATCGATTAGTGAAAAAATCACATAGGAATTGATGGCCATGAAATGGTTTAAATGATTTCACATTTTAAACCATTCCCAGAAAAATTTCCACGATAAATTACCTAGCGCAGATTTTAAGTCTAAGAATTTGATGTCGATCAGCGAAAACCGCATCGAAATCGGCCCAGTAGTTTTTCGTGAATCCCATACAAACAGACAAAACGACAAACAAACATATAGATAAACAGACAAGAAATCTAAAAGAAATGCATCGTGTTCTCCATCGTTTATATAGTCTATTCCAGTTGTTTTTTTAAATACCTTCAATGTTTCTGTACATTGAAAGTATTTATCGGCATTTTTAGAATTTTATAATATTATAGATGACTAATAATTTTCGTAATAGACATTGTTCTATATTTAAAGAAAGAGAGAATAATTAAACCACCGATGTCAGTACCTAGCATTTTACTATAAATAAACTGCTCTGTAATACGGGTTGAATTATTTGCAAGTAGTGTGTTTGTGTAAATTGCCGAGTAATAAATTCAGGATTATTAATCTCACAGCGTCTAACGACGCGGACTAATGTTCGGTTTTGTTTGACTTTGCAAAAACTTGCCGAATCTTATTTATTTTTTATCAATTTCACCCGGGCGAGCCTTAAAAGCGTTGCGGTGCCCCGATTTTATTATAGGGACGTGAATTAGCAAAATGAGAATAGATTTTGGCCGCGATTATGTCAAAAATAATTAATTATTATCGATTCGGTTGCGGGCAGGGGACCGGATTGATGGGAGCCATTGACTGTAGAGCAGCTCTTCAAAATTGGAAAGCTAATTACTCCGTCACGGAGAAAAGCCCCCGACCGGCTACCATCAGCAAGATTATTGCGATGTTAAACTAATTTCATTGTAGCCATCGTAATTTTATTTTGCGGAAAATGAAATTTAGAATTTTAAAGAAGGTATGCAGACAAACGATCTACCTGATGGAAATGATCGTTATCCCTCATAGATGTTTGCAACACCGGGAGCATTATTAACACGTTACCAGTCGAAAAGAAATCTTATGATGTCCTGCTTAAATAAACTCAAGTTGTAGCACAAAGTTTTCAAATGAAGTAATGTAATGTTATTAAAATTTATACTTACATTATTTATTAAAGTCTCAGCAAAAAATAAAAAAATATTATTTTTCAAATGGCCACCTTTGGCTTTTACAATACATACATACAAGCCTTTAATCTGTTTGGCCACGAATCTATGGATTTACGCACTGTTTTGTTTCCAAGGGAAATTTCGTCACTGCATGCTCCAAAGGTTTTTCAAGAGACTCAATGTCGCCGTGTCGTTTAGAGTAGGCCATGTCCTCTAAAACTGACCATAATTTGAAGTCTAAAGGGTTGAGGTCTGCGCTAGATGAGGGCCAGTCTTCAGCTCTTATAAAGTCCGGAACGTTGGTTTCAAGCCAGGCTTGGGTAGTTCGTGCCTTGTGATCAGGTATAATACGCGATCAAGTCCTAGCGGGAATCTTCATTTCTCGCGATAAGATTTTTTGCTTCCTAATGGGGTTTCGACGAATTCTGGCTTTAACAGCATTAACAGCTTTTGTAGTTCTAAGACCACGCGGCCGCCCCGATCTTTTCTGGTCTTCGACAGACAAAGTGTTGTTGTATCTGTTGATAGTACGATATACGAACATACGGCTGATACCAAGCTTTTGAAGTGTCTGGAATATGATCGACGGCTCCATACCCTCTTTGTGCAAGGCGATCATTGCAATTCTATTTTCTTTAACACCCCATTCCATAATGTAATTTGATAATGAACACGAAAAAATATGTGAAATGGCGCAAAATCGAAAGAAGTTTTTAAAATAATATACGTGTTCCAAATTCAAAATAATTAAAAAAAAGAAAAGTTTTTATGTAACAGTATTTGTGGCCAGACTAGTTATACTTACCTAATTTAATAACGAAAATGAAACCTAACTGAAAACAATACTTCGATTTTAATTATAAGCAGAATATGCTTATAGTTCTTCAAGAGTATCGGTCTTATTTATAGAGAGTTAGAGTAAGTTTGAACGTTTCTTTAAGAACCACGAAGAAGCGCTCAAACTTACTCTATCTCTCTATGAATAAGACTGTATATGTATAATACTCAGGGTTCCATTATTAATCGAGTTTAAAAAAGGAGGAAATTCTCAATTCTTCGTGTAAATATTTATTCTGTAGGTAAGGTGACCAGAAGGCTGATAACATTAATCGTTTTATCACATTTTATAAACTGAGGAGTCAACCTGTCTATTTATAGTTCAAAGAGCTTCAAAGTTGAAGGCTTCAGAAGTCAGCATTATGGTCTAAGCGTCCAACAGCAAACAACATAAACACGTGACTCTTACTAGACTGCATATTTACGTCGCTCAAACGTCTTGTTTGTTTGTCTCTGAGCCAATTGATTTAGCCAATTGCGGTGGATAACTGTGGCTAATCAGGTAGTAAGAGTTTGCTAACTGCCAGAAAACCAAAGTCAATAACAAATTCTGTACAACAATTAAAATTAGCAGTTATTTTATTTATTTACAATTGTGTTTAGTTCCTTGATATCCTATAATGTATGCTTTGGGATATTACTAAGGGTACGTGAGAGGCTAGGGGCTTTACGGAATTTCTTCATTCATTAAGCCGGGCGCAACTCCGTGACTGGCCTGCCGAAGTGATCGCTACATTGTACAGTGTACACACATCGCAGGAGAGCAAAACTTTAATTTAAGCCACAAAACCTGCAAGCCGGCCATGCGGCTCATTCATTATGAGTCCTCTTCACCCTCTATTTAGTTTGGGTAGCGACCACGGCTGTGTGACTGACATTTTATATACGACCTTGTTTCTACGCTCAAGTGTAAAAGCCATCAATAAATCACGAGTCAAAAAGTTAGCTTCTCTAAAGAAAAATCACAGTCATCGGCCTTTTTTAAATTAACGCCATTAGCTTCAAGATTTCCTTTTCGAAATTGAGTGCAAAAATTACCTCTCTTCAGAAGAGAGGCTCGAGTAATTAGTAACGCTCGAGTTTTATTTGTTGACGTTCATTATTCGTTGATTTTGTGAGTCGCGTGGGAACGGGACGGATGTAAATGTTATATGAAGCAGAAAGGGAGGTCCATGCTCAATCGGGAGGCTGCACCTGCCACCGCACGAATTTGCAATTTAAATTCCAAACGAATATTCCAGAGGACCTCCTTAACACGACATCTGTTTAAATCTTCGACGATAGAGTGACTGCTGTGGTCTCGAAACTCTTTGTGATTGCGACTTAATTGAAATAAAACAAAACCCTTCTCGTGATTTCGAGGGTGACTTACGAGCCGAAAGCGTTCAAACTGAAATTTTCTGATAATAGTAATATTACAATTTAATGGATGAATAGCCTTGAATTCATTAGTTTTCTTTCTGGCTTAATGTGAATAATATTTTTACAATTATCCTGTACTGACAGAAAAGGAGATCTTGTTGAAATTGGAAATCTACATTACCGAACACTGAAATCTGCGAAGTCGCTTCCCAGGACCCACTAGCGTAATGTTTACACACTATGCTTCTATAAAATCGTGAGGAACTTGCATTGCAGTGGGATGACTGATTATAACTTGAAAGTAAACAATCAATGAAATAGGTACCTACACAAATTCGTCTGAAAAGTGAAAGGTCACAACCAATTCGTTTACGTTACAAATACACCAAATTGATTGATACGTTCCTCGCGGGATGATATATCGTGGAAGGCGGTGTAGCGGATGTGGTCGGCTAATAGGTGTTAGTGGGTAAATAAAGAAAGGCGGGCGGGGCCGGGGGTCATTAATAACTATCGCACCGCACCACTTCATTAACAATCAATCACATGTGGACGCCCTTGCGGCGGACAGCTTGTTGCGTTGCTGCGTCTTTGATTAATATTTTTAAAAGTGGCCCCTAAGTGTGTTGAAAGATAGGGTTGTGTGAAAAATGAATGATTGCCGATGTTCGCGATAAATGCATTTATACTTCTTTCGTTTCTTTTCTTACGTAGCAATTTTGACGAAAAAAGGAACTCAATTACTTTCGTCATATCCGTCTGTCTTACAAACACATTTCTCGGAAGCAATTGGATCTGTAAGAGTGAAGTTTGACAGATAAGTTAAGTCTATATGGCGTCATATAATATATGTGGTAAGCTATATACAAAACCAAGACAAGCTCTATTATGCTAATATGAAATAGTAATAAAGACATAAACAAGAATGTAAAAAAACATAAAACAAAACATAATATTAAATAAAATATACATACATAACTTCACGCCAGTTCCCTTGCGGGGTAGGCACGAACAACAGTTAAATAAAATATAAACAAGTAAATAAAAGGTGAATCAAGATCTCTGAACATATCAAGGGAGGATGGGGGTGAAAAAGCTTCACTAAAAATGTAGTCTACTAAAACCGTGAAACAAATTAGGTGTGGTCGCTGTACAGTGTATGTAAGACATAAAATATATGAAGCTGAAGGTTGAATTTTTTCAGTGTAGGTACAAAGTCGTTTGAGTGTCGTTAGTCAGATCATAAATAACTATAATTATAAGGATGGTCGTTAATAACATTTTTATTTTAGTCTATTGGTCTCTGCTCCGCTTCTGAATTTTGAAATCTGAAAAAAAGAAACAGAGTGATATAGCTCTAACTACTTTCAACAAAAAATGGTTTTACAATCTTCTTTGTGTGCTTTTTGAGACAATATCTACATATTTTTTTCGAAATGGTTTTGTAGCGAAATTACAAAAACAGTGAACGTTCGTCACCTCTACGAAACGGTTCATTGTAAGTAGATTAACACGCACTTCGCCAATTTTCACGCCATGTCATTCTGCAGTAAGTTAGAATAAAAATGTCGAAAAGAGTTAATAATCTTATTAATTTGTTCTCGCGTTACCAGCGGTGAACTCACTGGTCTCGACGTTCTTTGTAATTAATGGGAACACCTCATCTATTAAATTAGTACAAGGGCCTGTGAATACACGCGTGGAGCTACTTAACCATTATAACATGACACATCACACTCTTAAATTATATTAATGAGGGAAAACAAGGGAGAGCTCCGATTAATATGGTGATGTGTCATATAGTCTTAGCAAAATAAATAAATTGCTCGAAGAAAATGAAGCAAGAAAATTCATTTATCAAAAGCTTATGTAAGTAACACGAGTTTAAACTTATTTTCTAATTGGTTTTAGATTAGTCGTGGGAAATGTAAACCTTTTTAATTACGATTAAGTAATAGAATTAATTAAGTACATCAAGGACTTTAATTATAGAATGATGTTAAAGCGCATATCATGATTTATTATAATATTTCATAGATTATAAGATTTTAACATTTCCTTGCATATATATTTATGAAGTTTGTTTATTTGTTAGAAATAATCCTCATTTTTTCCCAAGCATAGGTCAAACTATAAAACGCAATCGACGGGATAATGACAGGCTTTGCATTCATAGTAGTAAAACTACACTGATGCAAAAAAGTATATTATGTATGGCACCAGTAATATACAATAAATTACCTGACAGTATAAAGAAGCAAAAATCCGTATTATTATTTAAGAGACATTTAAAGATTTTTTAATAATGAAATGTTATTATAGAATCCAGGATTATTTAAGTGATAAATTCTAATGATTATTAAATTGATGTATTATTATTTAATTAATGCTTTACTTGACATTTAATATTACCTAATTTATTTGATTATTATTGTAAATTAGTTTCAATATAGGTTTAGTTATAAGATTTGGAAATTGCACGTCTAATAAGGCAAAATGTATTGAGACTATTACCACAAAAAAACACCTATGTACACATATCGGCCCTAAGATAGAAATTTGAATACATTTTTTCATTTGAGTTAATTAATTAAACATTAGTCTTATAAGGGTTGTCGATCGATTGGTTAGTAACTAACAAAGGTAACTGAAGAGGCCTCATAATTTATAGCCTACAAACTATTCGCTTTGATCAATTAAATTTTATTACATGCGTTAATTAAAGGGCGTCCTAAGTGAAAGATTTATTGGAGGTTTATCCTCATAACCGTAGCTTTAAGGGCATTACCCGATGGTTGGCGATAGTCCTTCCTAGGACAAGGGTTGCGTATGTGTTCTGAGCCTATTGAGTTATTTTGTTGAATAGACGCCTTTAATATTATATACATTTATGCTTTGTTAGGTAGACAATACAGGTGATGTTTTATATAAATAAATTTTCTCTCGGACGTCAATGCAAATGGGTAGATGACACATCTTTACATAGTATAAAACAAAATAGTTTTCCGCGTCTGTCTGCATACCCGCTAACTCCTCCTAAACTACGCACCAGATTTTTAAGCGCACCATCAGTTTGATAAATTTCGCTAAAGGTTAAATGTAGGTATAAAAAACCGAATTAATTTTTATGTAAGTAAAACATAGGTACTTAATATGACTTGGAAAAACTAGTGTTGCAATAGATTATCCGTGCAGGAACGGAGCAAGAATACAATTTCCTGTGGCCTGGCGGCCTGTCGTAAGAGGCGACAAAATAACCCACAGCTAGGTGGTAGGGCATTTGCCCGACTGGATGGCTACCACCCCTGGTCTAAAGTATGTCGCCATAATAACCTTGTGTTGTGTTCCGGTATTAGTGACCAGGTTCCAGTCTCCCTCTTAAGAAAGCAGCAGCGCATTTGTAGCACCTTTGGTGTTGCAAATATCTATAGGCGATGATAACCGCTTTCCATCAAGTGGGCCGTCTGCCTGTCTGCTGAACTCCTGCAATAAAAAAAAAGAAAAAGTATTTTATTTACAATCGTATACAGAAGAAGATTATGAAAAATAATATATAAATAGATTAATGGAGAAATGTAGTAAAATAGAATAGGAAAGTTACCAATGCTCCACCCTTTTTTTTGATGATGCAGGACAAAGTCTTTTCTTGGGACACCGTCCTCGGGACTGAGGGACAAAGCCCACCGAGGGATGTGTGAGACTCCTGATCGGCCGTATTTCCACCGTGGCCATCGAGCGGAGGGACGGGGAATGGTCGAACGTCAGACTACCCACTAAGCTTAACCTACGCCCCTCTCCTATGAAGTGAAGAAATAATAAATTAAAAACTTACATTTATAACGAGCTTATAAACCTCGTATAACTATTATGACTAAGGGAGTTAGTATACTGCAATATATTTAACAACAGTTGTGTAGAGAGGGCGGGTAAGTAGTGAAATTAATCTGGACGTTAAACGCTTACCGCGCGGATATTGCGGGTCCACAACTCAAAGTAATCTCGCGATTCGTACTGGGACTCGGCTGTGTGACTATGCATATGGTCACGTGTTTGTATGAGATGTATGAATGTTGTTGTTCTTAACCCATGTTGTTTGTCAGATGCTTGTTATGTTGCCTGCCTATATGAATCACAGTAAATGAAATGCATATATGGGACCTTTAGTGCAGTATGCTTACGACTAATAGTAGTAGTAGTTGTCTTTGGATACGAGGAGAAAAATGAGTCTTGATACAATCGTGGTATAAAACAAAGTGTATTCAATATTAGAATGAATCCTAATTCATAGAATAGATGCCTAGTTTCAATATGATGATCTCAGCATTCCTATGTTAAATACTGTTCGGGCAAACGACAGGGACTCATTTTTTAGTTTTTATTTATTTCATTATTATTTTATTGCAGGCCAGCGCTAAACTTTTAGACATCATTACATGTTTCAATAGGTTACGGAACGGCAATAGTTGAAGTAGAACAATGATTTTTGAAATATGAGATTTCGCATAAGACGGAGATATGGGAATAAGTAAAGGCCGGCGTGGTATACTGATTGTATTATCTCTAATATCAAAAGTACTGCCAAAGACGCCGTTCTTGAAAAATTTCAACATTATTTAAAATTCTCATTCGTAATGTTGTGTAAAACGGTATACAGATCTATCAACAGAGACATTAATTTTTAAAATAAATCTCTTTATTTACAAGTTTTATCTCAGAAAGAGGTATGGAGAGTTTATTATTTTTGTAAGACTGAAAAAAAAAATAATTAATCAAAACCGCTATTAATTTCGTCACAACGGAAATCTTAAGATTAAGAAAAAGAGCAACACAAAGCGCGGGTAGCTAGTAACAAAAGCTAATTATCCCGTGTTTACTTTGTAGACAATGCTCTTTGGTGATATATGCGCAGTAAATTCTAATGCGAGCGTCGGCCCCGCGAGGTGTCGCCCCAAAGCCGCACCGAATACAGAATGATCATAATAAAGTATGATTTCTTGGTCGGGGACGCGGCCTTAACTCGGATAATCACTCCTCAGGCGTACCCATATAATTCCTTAGTGCATAATGAAAGTTGATTAACATTATACCCGTACGAGAGCCAGCGTACGTGGGTGTATGTGCACACTTGTGTGTGTGTGTGTCCGCCGCAGATTCCGAGTCCTAATTAAGAGCGAGGGCGGAGGGTCGCGGCCGCCGGCGGGGGAGGGGTATCGATCATCGCCCGCCAAGGAATCGACGCAGAGACCCGCAAAAAGGGGATGCCCTCATCCGAAATCAGCGTCCGGCTAAGCCGGCACTCAGCACATGTGTTTTGATTTAAATACGCGCTAAGGGTCAGTTTAATACGGTGGCGCGGAAACGGAGCGCTCCAGGCGCGATTTGCAAATCCGATGTGAATAATTACACGGCTTACGAGCGTTTACCTACTGCCTTACACTCATTTGCATATTTTCTTGTGGCTTTGTGGGCCTTTCATCTAGGTGTTATAACATACGAAACCTCCCAAATTATTTTATTGGATATTCAATATATAAATAACTCTTTATTGTACACCATTACAGAAAAGTTACGAACTAGATGCTTATTGACTACAAAGGGCGGTCTTATCCCTGAAAGGCGATCTCTTCCAGACAACTCGTGCCAGGAATATTACTGATTTGGAATGACGATGGTAAAAATACTATGTATAAAAATATACATATACGTTATATATTATAGTATATAATAAATATAGGAATAAAGAAATTTTCATTTGAAGCAGTATTCGCATGTTTTCTGCTATAAGACAATAGATGACTAAGCAAACCATGGCACGCTTGCTTGAAAAGGGTTAATTTCAGCTTCGCAAAGTGGTATTAACCTGTCGAAACTGAAGGGGTGATAGATGATTGACAGAAAAGAGTAATATTTAAAGCATGCTTGAGGAAAATTTCTATTCGATATTGTTAGGTGCTGCTAATATCTTTTTGTTATTAGGAGTCGAAAAAAATATATGACAGTTGCTTTATTGTTAGGCAATCCACAGTTGAAGAATACAAAAACATTCAAGAAAAACAAGGGACACTAACAAAGCTGTTTATAAAAAAACACGCTGAAAAACACTTATCGCGCTCGAGTGCAAATCGTCGACTGTCACTTCAAATCCCGTCGACGCCCGGACAAAATGGGAAAAAGTAACAAAAATAACAATCAAATAGAGCATCCGCGGAAATGAGATCTGAAGGAATGATCACGCCCGACCCCGGGGACCGGTTGCCTCTTCAAAAAGGACTTAATCTCTCAATTCACTAAGGAGTTAAGCTTTAAAAAATATTTCGATAGGCAACAAAGGGCCCCCCGGTTGTCGTCGCGACGCCTCGCCGTGTCTTTGACACATCGCGGCCGGATTTTTTTCGCAAGATCTCTTTAGAGGCGGAATGTCACTCACTTTGTATCGGCTTTGTCGCGAGAGGTTAAGCGCCGGTTTATTAGGCTCAACTTCCGATTTGCAAACAGAGGGGACGTTTGTAAATTCGTTTCCGTTGTTCCTTTTATTGGCTAAAAAAATTAATACGTCAAATTGATTCCGATCTATTCGTATATAATCCACCAAAGTGGCATCTAGGGGCAGCGTTCTCACAATCGATATGAAAATGTGACGAGTGGGGAACTCGACAGCCGGCGGGCTTTAATTAAGAATACGTGACAAAAGACGAGACAGGCACACACAAATACAAGTCGCTACGAAAAAGGTCGGGATTATGTAACCCTTTTGCGCTTTGATTTTAAACGCCGCGTGAAGTGCGATCTGGTGCCGGGCCGTGCCGGACCGTGGCGTCTAATTTAAAAGAGCCTTGACAAATCTGGCTTCAGAACGCCCCTCGTTTAATCGAGCCTACGTTACACATGCTGTCGATATGAATGTTGTTACAATGAAATAATAGAGAGCGGAGTGTTGGGCGGTCACTATGGTTACGGTCGGGTTGGACGGAAGCCGTATTTGAATGGAGCCGTGAAAGGCTTTTAGCCCCTTTTGACCATTTGGAGCGGGTCAGCACTTTGGGCGCCCACTGGTTGTCGATTCCGGGATAATTAGGAGGCAAACAAAGAGCACGGCGCCCACACAACTTTCGCCAACCGTTCAGGTACTCTACAAACATTGCTGCAAGAAGTTTAACAGCAGTTTAATTGCGAAACGAAAACAGAAGCGCACTGAAAACAGTTTAGTTCCTGTGAAAAGAACCTAGTCAGTTATTGAGGTGAACGAGCATATTCAAAGACCGAGTTTGAAGTTTATTGAAAATGTTCCGAATGTCTCGCTGTGTTTCCGAGAGCAAACAAATTAAAAGTTACTTCTGCAATTAACCGTAATGAAGCGAGAATAATGAAATTTTAATAACTCTATTTATAATTATATTTCTGAAAAAAGAAATAATTTAATAGGTTTATTAAGAAATTGGTATTTTAAATTATGTGAATCCATACTTGTACAAACGTGAAAGTGAGTTTATTGGGATATTGGTTAGCTTCTTCTTCATGACCTGATATGAAAGTTTTATCCATAAAAAGAATCGAGAGCCGCAGTTTAAGGGAACAAAACTGCATATAATCCCGCAGCTCATCGTATTCTATTTAACGTTTATAATTATTATTTTCATGTCGTCGTTTTGGGGTTTTGTTAAAGTGAAAATGATATTAAAGACTTTTGGGCCTTACTTATAATCATTTCTTAAATTTAAAGAAACTGCTCAGAAACTGATTAGTGAAAATCTTACCCATAAACTCCTCTTTAGTCGAATATTTTTAGATACAACCTACGTTAATCATTCAAATTTCGTTTATCTGTGCTCCTCTTGGGTAAACAACAGGTAATACAGGTTTATATGTGAAAAAATAAGATATTCATTGATTTAGGGTCTGATTCTGATTCTTTTACTTAAGAGATGGCTAATCGTTTCTTAACGAGATTAATTAGATTATAAGTAAGGTCGTTAAACTCAAGTAAATCGGTCGGGAGATATTTCATTTCAAAGTCGTTAGAAGTGCGTGTGTACCTCTCAACTTTTACACTACTGAAAAAAGGAACGTACTATGTATGTTAACTATAATATAATATTATTAAATTTTAAATATGCCTTGTCTGTACACTGAAGCTATTTGAAAAAAAAAACAACCGGAAAAGACTATATAAACGATGGAGAACACGATGCATTTCTTTTAGATTTCTTGTCTGTTTATCTGTATGTTTGTTTGTTGTTTTGTCTGTTTGTTTGGGATTCGCGAAAAACTACTGGACCAATTTCGATGCAGTTTTAGCTAATCGACAGCTAATTCTTAAACTTAAACTTTGCGCTACTTTTTATCCATAGATTCCCGCGGAAATTTTACTGGGAATGATTTAACATGGCCAATCTGGCCAATATCTGGCAATAAAATCGAATTTCAATGTGATTTTTTTACTGATCAATATCAAATTTAATATAGTAAAATGTGTGATCTTTTTTACACCGGGAATCCCGCGGGAATTTCACGTCAAGCGTGGACGAAGTCGCGGGCATCTGTCTCTCTGTCTCTCTTTTCATTCACCATATCCCAATTATTTCGGGTCGGCACAATATGTCTTTTCCTTTCACACTCCTCTATTCCGACATACATCTTCTGTCATACCACATATCATCATATCATCCTTCACACAATCCATCCATCTTTTTTTGGTCTAGCATTACATTTCTACCCATACATATCCTATTAAAAATATTTTAAACAAAAACTATGTCGATTGTGATCTGTCAAGTATTTTGTGAGTATTTTTTATCAAATTCTTTATAAAACTCCACAGTGCAATGACAAGAATAATAGATATCGGTCATTTTTACGAAACCTTTAATTGTGTGCGGACTGTGTAACACCTGACCGAAATTTATTTCAATTTAAAAGCATCCAACTCAAACATAATTCTTTTGTTAGTATTGTATTAACTGGCTTATTATTTAGGAGAAATCCGCGTGAGTATATTGGTCTATAAATCGACCGCGTCAACACCAGAGCGGGGTAAAGGTGCGAACAGACCAGCGGTGATAAATAAGCCACGACCCACACTGTGACGTGCGTGCATTTGTGACGGCGAGTGCCGAGTACGTGAGGAGTATAATTGTGTACCTGCGGCTTAATTGTAGAAATGTGGTAGGTTGCATATGTCAATAGTGTCTATCCATTTTTATTGACTTTTTTTTTTATTTTTTATTTTTTTTATTGCAGGAGTTCAGCAGACAGGCAGATGGCTCACTTAATGGAAAGCGGTTACCATCGCCTATGGACATTTGCAACACCATAGGTGCTACAAATGCGCTGCTGCTCTCTTAAAACCTGGTCACTAATGCCGGAACACAACTCAAGGTTGTTATGGCGACATGCTTTAGACCAGGGGTGGTAGCCATCCAGTCGGGCAAATGCCCTACCACCTGGCTGTGGGTTGTTTAGTCGCCTCTTACGACAGGCCGCCCGGCCGCAGGAAATTGTATTCTTTCTCCGTTCCTGCACGGATACAAGAAAGAGAGATTTTAAAGACCACCATCATAGTTTTTATAACAATTTAAGTACGATGTAAAGGTCATTATACGAATATATCTTGTCTTAATAAATATAAGCTACATCTTATCGTCGTTAGAGTTTGTAGGCTTCTTTAAGGTTCCTTAAAGAATAACTAAGTCAATATGAATAAGAACGTTTATGTATACAGCTTTATATCTCCTAATTTTTTTCTTGATGGTGTTTGTTAGTATGAAGTATTCGTTAATTAAATATGCATTTTGTTTAAAATATCTCAAACAAATATTAATAGTAATAGTAACTAACCTATTTTATTTTTTGAGGAACGATTTTTCCATCTTCAGATAAAAGTTATCAGTCGAATAATTTATAACCTGAGAGAATTGAAAAATGAAACCGTTCAACTGTTTTATTCGTGCAACTGACATTTTTATTTTTTCCATGTTATACTTTATTGTATGAATGTCCTTTTATCTGATGATTGAAAATTGGCCCTTAATCAAACATTTATTTTATATAATTATAATTTTATTTTGATAGGCCATGTGATCCGCTGTTCTGGTTCGTTTAATTCACTAAACTAAGAGGTTTCGGGTTCTATCCCAGATAAATCCAAATATCTTTGTTAGTACATCTATCACCCGCTTTATATAACTATATTATACTAGCTGTGCCCGCGACTGCGTCCACGTGGTTTTTTTTAAAGTACCCTAATAAAAGTAACCCAAGTTACTCTTTATAACATCAGCTATCTGCCAGTGAAAGTTTCGTCAAAATCAGTCCAACCGTTTCAGAGCTTAGTCGGAAAATCTAGACAGACAGACAGACAAAAATTCTAAAAATTGCGTTTTCAGAATCTCCTGGTCCAAATTATCCCTTGATTGATGAATTTTTATTTCGACATTACAAACTGACACTTTGATTTTATTTATCTGTAATAGATGTATTCTTTAGAAAGTTGTAATAAAGGTTTTGTTTTTATTACAGTATTCATGGCACACAACACAAAAGTCTATAATCCCTGAAGGGGTCTCGCATGCGAAGCGATATATCCAAGTTTTGCTAATACATAATTGGGACCAAATCCCTATTGGAGCCGACTATTGAGGGACAGGTTTCTTAGTGCGTGTTCGGCCGGGATATTAATGAAATTAACCGATACACAGTCGATTCTGGGGGCGACCGAATCTACCGCATCATATACTTTGTATAAACAGTGTTATTTACGCTTTCAGATTAATATATAACTCGTCGTGGCTTAGTGAAAAAGCCACCAGCGTCTCAATCCCACGATATAGGTTTCATCCTGAATAAGGAGCATTCATTCCTTTAGACAGATTTTCATAACTACTATGTATGTTGTAAAAATCATCATGTGCTGGCAGCGGAAAAGAAAATATAATTTTAATACATTTAAGGTACCAGAACTTATGAATTACTTACAAATAATATGTAATTAAGAATAATTAACAACTTTATAAAAACAAATTAGTTTAGTGCTTGAAGTTGTTAAGAGAGTCCGCGCAATATGAATGGTTACGTAAAGGTTACATGATGTCGACTGTTTTTGTTATTTTTATTTTCTATGCGTGCAGCAACGTATTAAGAATACAATTACCTGCCGCCGGGTGGCCGGTAAGGTATTTGCCCGCGTGGATGGCTACCATCCCTGGTTTAGAGTATGCTGCCATTACAACCGTGAGTTGTGTTTCGGCATTAGCGGCCAGGTTACAGTCTCTCTTTAGAGAGCGGCAGCACATTGGTAGCACCTCTCTCTCTCTCTCTTTCCTTTCACGATATCCCAATTATCTGGGGTCGGCACAATATCTCTTTTCCTTCCACACTCTTCTATTCTGACAAACGTCTTCTGTCACACCACAAATCATCATATTATCCTTCACTCAATCCACCCATCTCTTTTTTGGTCTACCTTTACATCTGTACCCACCCATCTTGTAGTTATCATCTTTTTATCACGTGACTTTCAATCCCTCGTTATATGTCCATACCACCTTAATCTTCTTCCTCTCAATTGTTCAGTCACGGGTGCAACTTTCAAAGATGGTAGCAGCTATGGTGTTACAAATGCCCATAAGCGATGGTAACCGCTTTCCATCACGTGACCCGTCTGCCTGTCTCCTGAACTCATGCAATATTTTTCTTTTATTGTTAGATGCGTTGTGTCGTTTTTGTTTATGTCGAATTTAAAAATAATTTTTCTGTCTTTCTTTCTTTATTTGACTAAGGTTTTTGCCAAATTAGCTACGGAACCCTAAATTATAGTGAGTTATCATGTAATTAAGAAAACACTGCCTTAATTAACCAGATAGACATTAGAAAAATTACTACAAACGAAAAGACCAATTGAGCGGCGTGAAATGACATAATAACCCAAATTAACAAGTGAAACTAGCCGTTGTTACGTACATTACGAACTGGGTACGATTCCCAGGCGTACCTCAGTGCGGTATCGATCGCACCGTGGAGCGACAGAAAACTTTCTAGACAGCTTTTATATGCAACGACTCTTTACCCGCTCTACGGTAAGTATACGTTGCTACGTTCAATCAAATGCGTTTAACGTCATATTATGTACAGTGAAGAGGTTCCTTTACAATTTTTAATGATTTTAATCTTTTGTTGTATTTAATTGAGAATGTAACTAATACCACATGTAAAGATAAACCCATATAATAATATAATAAAAAACAAATTAGCGTGTAATATTAAATAAATCACAACCGTTGTTAAAACAAAAGTACTTAAGCAAAATGTTTTTTTGTTAATTAAAGTTATTGCACAAGACGAGTAATGTGAAAATCAGGAATCAGTAAACGCCATTGTAAAAATACAGTCTTAATTTTGTCCACGTAGTATGTTACTATAAGTAACTTGAAAATATGAATCGATTAATTAAAAACTCAATCCTTTCCCTTAGATTAACGTTTGTCATTCCTTTACAGAAATCAATCTTTACAAGCTACACTGGATTGGTGCTATAATACAGCTGAGTATTTTTAAAAAATCAGCCATTTCGATTCCTGACTAGGGTAATTGATTTTTCTGATTTGATTTTTTTTTACTTTTCATCAAAACCGGCTACGAGACTCCTTAGAATATTTTTAGCTATTTCATATACTTTAGGATTTGGCCCTTAAGGTCCACTTGAAAAATTCACCTGTATATGGAAATAGAAAAGCCCGAAACCAAGCAGTGGCAGATTTAATTTTACGGTCTGATATGTACAGCCTTTTAATAAAAATGGTAGATTGGATCCTGGTATATCCTATAAGATTTAATTAATTATGGTAGGGCATATTTTTGTTTGCTTTTCATAGCTAAGACGTCAAGTATGACGTCAGTGGTGACGTGGCGTGCATCCGACACTTGATAGGGGTAAGCATCAACCGAGCTCAGCACACAAGAAACCGTGCCTCTACTACGAACAATCTATTCTATTCCTGTGTTTGTTGATGTGATCACATTGTATGAAGATTGCTTGTACATTTTTGTTAACAAAAAAATATACTTTGTTAATTAATAAT
This sequence comes from Dendrolimus kikuchii, assembly GCA_019925095.2. Lineage (NCBI taxonomy): Eukaryota > Metazoa > Arthropoda > Insecta > Lepidoptera > Lasiocampidae > Dendrolimus > Dendrolimus kikuchii. The sequence continues at coordinate 8,345,963 of CM034392.1, forward strand.
AAATCAATTTTTATTTATTTTCTTTGATAGAGTATGTGTGAAAATTAAAAATAAAATAAATCTTTAATCGGGCTACGCAAATCCATTTTAAATTGGTTGAAATCATCATCATCTGAGCATTAATCCATGTTGCATTCGAAGCGTCCGCTTCAAAACTTTCCTATTCTTTTTTCTCCACTTCTAATGCTCTTCATGCCTTGTTGTGAGATCTTTGGTACGTGTGTCATCACTCACGATGCCAAACCAGCATTTTTTTGGGTCTAACTCTTCTACCAGGAACCAGCCGGTTTTTGTACAACGTAATCGTACCAACGTTAGCGAATCTCTTACAGTGTCTCCGCTGGAGTTCCTGAGGCTGTCTTTCCTTTTTTTAAATAGTTTCTGAGTATTAGGTAAACGGGTATTGGATCACGCACGTTGAAGGGTTCCGTAGTAGCGTCGAAATTTCACTGTCTGTCATTTGACTTGTAAACTCCGAAATGAGACCATAAATCTGACTGTGATATACTAAGACAATGAGATCAACAGACCGACCGGCAGTTCCATTTCTGCCTAAATGGCCACAGAATTATAAAAATGGACTTAACACTCGCGAATTCGTTAAAACAGATTTAATTATGCATAAAAGATCAAAATGTTAAAAATAATTTGCCAAATGTGATGTAGGCTATCAAAAGTTATTCTTGATCAGTGTTCGTTATAATAATTTGCCTTATGACATTCGCTCACATTTCTCTTGATTACCGAGTAGAATGAGGGGCATGACGTAATCGTGTGATCCCATGTGGGTTGGGTCTAATCAGCTATGAAAATTAGGTTCCGCTGCGTGTATCTCCTGCTTTGTACCGCTAATGTGGAATTTAATTACTATTTCCAAATATTGTATTAGTCTGTGATGTCTTCCGTGTAACGTTCATGATGTTTTAATTGACGTCTAATAACGTACGCTTTTGATTTGATTAAGATTATGTTTCGCTTTCGGAATCATCAAAGTTGATTAAATTTGTTTTCGAAAGAGGACGAGATATAGATTTTAGATAGGAATCCATATTAATAGAAAATAATTTCACGGAATAATTTTTTCGGCAACGTTAAAATAAACGGCCTTACTTATAATAATCTCGTTAAGAAACGATTAGCCATCTCTTAAGTAAGAGAATCAAAATCAGACCCTAATCAATGAATATCTTTTTTTTTCACTTATAAACGTTTATTACCTGTTGTTTACCTAAGAGGAGCACAGATAAACGAAATTTGAATAATTAACGTAGGTTGTACCCAAAATATTCGACTAAAGAGGAGTTTATGGGTAAGATTTTCACTAATCAGTTGCTGAGCAGTTTCTTTAAATTTAAGAAACGATTATAAGTAAGGCCCATAGGGTTTAAGCACATGTTTTCTTTAAAGTAAATGGAGCTTTAGTCTTACCTTTTTCGGGATAAAAATGTCGTATGTTCTTCCACAAATCTTAACAAAATTAGTTCAGTATTTCAAAAAGAAAAATAATAATTTAAAACTACATGGATTAAACTTCAAACAAATAAATAATCAGTATTTTAAAGTATTGGTTTATTATTTTTCTAAAAGAGCTAAGTGACATTTATAATTTTCTTATACATAGTTTTAATTTTATCTTTAAATGATAAATTTTATATAAATAATAAATGTACTGCATTAATTAAAAAAAATATTGTAATACATGAATTTATGAACTATGTTTAAAATTAAACTTATAGTTAAAGGTACTAAATATTTATGAAAAGTTCATGAATTTGGTATTAAAAATTATTAAGTTTTATAGTATTAAAATCTACTGTAATCATTGTATAAAAAATTAAAAGAGCGAGAATGTTTCTTAGGTTTCTGTTCTGCTCTAACTTATTTTTATCAACCCCGTTAGGAAAAGGAAATTCAGTACATATTTTAAAGCTACACTGTCTTAGCCTGCGGTTATCCATCATATAATTAGTGACGTCATCAATCATCGCGCCGATCGGTCCCCTGGCCTGCAACGCGATGATTTTTCCCACTCGTTGTGTATACCACTGGGGGCTTGTTAATCACTCACGTGTAGAATACTCTATAAAATGTTGACAGTCAAAAATATATTTTTTTATATACATTACACTAAGTTCATCTTGTATTCTTCCACATGTACAGAGGATTTGATTTACGTTATCTGATAGTTATTATTATGTAGTTTCACATTACTTTATTATTAAGTTTAGATTAAACCAAATTACAAATTAAACTATACTATAAATAAAACTATACTTATATAAATCTACAACTAAAAAATTGACTCCAAATCGCTGTCGGCGGGGAGCGTACCCAAAATGTTGGCCGCATTTCCACGTTGGATGGCGACGCCGATGCGTTGCTCTAGGTGCAAGCCAGCCTTTTGGTCATGCAAGAGCTCAATTAGACGTGTAGAGATGTTTCGATAGAGGTGATGAGCTCCAGGCCAATAAAATGAGGCGAATTGTTATATATGTATCTTCTTTAATTACGTGTATTTTGTAATTATACTAATATGTGCACATCAATAAGAACTGGATTTAATTTTAAGATCCCTTCACTTTATTCTCAGAAAAAAAATCTTTATATCGAATAAGAATTTTGGAAGTGGATACATTATTTCCTTGTACATGTAGTATACGCCTGGTTGCCTGGAAGAGATGGTTTTTAGTGATAAGACCGCTTTTTGTTTTATCAAGTATGTAACTATTGTCTTGTTATGCATTTTTGTAATTTGTTTTTTGGTGAACAATAAAGTGTTATATCTATCTATCTACCGTTTCTGATTTTGATTAGATGTTAGTATTATTTGTTTCTTCTTTACGCCCTTGGGAATGAACCGATTGTCATGATACTTTTAAATATAGACTTGGTGGCCTAAAGCAGAAAGAGAGAGCCAGAGAAGCTTTTGTCAAATTCGCAATATGAATCGCATATTGCAAATTTGAAAGTATCAAAATGAAGTGGAACTTTATACTATTGTCTAACATCTGTCAGAATATTTGTGTCAAAGCCATTCTCCGAATGCAGCCGTTTTAGACCCCCGTTCTTAATTTGACAAAATCATTTTAGAAACCATCTAAGTTCAAGTTTGATTATTGTGTGAAATGTATATAAAATTTAAAATAAAAATAAAGCAAAAGCTGAATAAAAGAGTGTTAAATTTATATCAGTTCAATCACGATAATATGAAGCTCAACAAAACGGCAGCCATAAAAAGATGAGCAATAATTCTTTTTTAGTACTCACCAAAGTGGGAATCTCATTGTCGGCGAAGATATAAATTATATCAGGAAGGAAAAAGAAAAGGGAAATAACACAACATAAAATATTAAGATTCACCCTGGATTGGCATGATTCTGCGGTCGTCACAGATTTCTTAGGGGCCGAAGGTACCTACATCTTTGAATGTTAATGCTATTTGCATATCCGAAGTCATGAAATAAATCAGCCGAGACGGACAGTGGGGACTGCTGTTCATTATGCCTCCTTTGTCTACAGTGTCTACACGAATAGCAATTAATATATACAGAAAAATCTTGTACATATTAAAGGTGTTGGGGGCTAAGAAGATGTGATTGTGATAAACAAGACGTTTACGTTGTTACAAGATATATTTTCAAGTGTAATTTCATCTTTGGCAGAAACAACTTAAAAAGACAGCCACGCATTCCAAAAAATAAATTCAAATTTAAGTACATACAAAGAGTTTGTATGTTCATCAAAAGGCTGGCTATCCTGATGTTGGTTTTTATGGTGGTACAAGCGGGCCCAGCAGACGCTATCAAGCCCTAAAAAATAAAATTTGGAACTCGATTACAGTGCCACGTACCGAATCCATTTGTGAATCTAAACCATATCGGGACCCACTTGAAGACACAAAAATTTCATCAAAATCGATCCAACCGTTTAGGAGGAGTTCAATGACATACACACCAACAGAAGAATTTTATATATAAAAACAAATATAAGCTGACAAGTCTACCTGAACGAAAGTAGTGTGCATGTGTAGCAAATTTTAATAGTAGATTCTTACACGAGAGGTGAAAGGGACCTAATTAGGCATCAGATGGTTTGGCACACGAGCGTAACGGGGGCGCTTATAAATCGAGTGCCTAAATAGTCCTTTCACCCTAGGTTAACACTCTGCTTTTCATTTCAAATATGAGGAAAGTAAATAAAAACTGATTAGTTAAACAAGCAACAACTCCTCTAGTAAAATCAGTCATTAAATCCATAACTAAATCTGATGAAATGTCATCACGTACATCATATGTGAAACGTCAAGTAAATATTTGTTTTCTGTGGCATTCTACCAGCGAGTATTTTTTTTTGTCACTGATGATAGTAAATATTTAGCTCACATTTATGTAAATTAAATAATAATTTAGTGAAAAGTTATTTATAAGTATAAAATGATGTTACAAAATTGTTGCTATTTTTTTATTACAATTTATACCGCGATTTAACACTGGCTGTAAAAAAAAGTTGGATATGAATCGCATGTATTATCTATGGTTCGCAGTATTCCAAATTTTTTACAGCAAGGAGAATCATTACCCAGGGACGAAAGGTACTATTTTTAACCGATTTCAAAAAGGAAGAGGTTCTCAACTTGATTGGTATTTTTTTTAAATGTATGTACACCGATTACGTTGAGATTTATGATCCGATTTAGGTGATTCTTCTTTAGTTTGATGCGGAATAGTTGCCATTAGGTCCCCTAAAAATTTGACATAGTTTGGCCGAGTAGATCATTTTATGAAAATTTTCCGTTCCCGTTTCTTTTTTAAGGCGCGCGGGACCTTTCGTAGGCCTACCCATAGCTAGGCACTAAAAAGTACCAAATAAAAAAAACCTCGTTTAAAAATACCGACTTCAATAACTAAAAAGTATAAAATAACTTAATAAAGATTTTTGACTAAGAATTTATTTAGTTTATTAAGATACAAAATAATATAAAATTTTCTACATCTTGAAGTCGGTGGCGAGCAAACCATTAAAATTACTATATACACTGTTATAACAACAAAATTTTGCAAAATATTGTAATTTTTATTGTTTTCTTGGCAACGACTTTAAGATGTAGAAAATTTTATACTATTTGGTCTCTTAATAAACTTAATAAATTCTTGGTCAAAAAACTTTATTAAGTTATTTTATACTTTTTAGTTTTTGAAGCCGGTTTTTTTATCCCTGTGATTAGGCAACTTCAAGCGTACTTTCAAAATATGAGAAATGAAAAAATATTATATGTATTGTATATTTTGATCTGAGTATACATTGCAGTTATCTCGCAAATAATTTGAAGTAGGATTCAAATTAATCCAATTTTTAAAACTACGTTTTAATATTTTTAAACGCGGCGTTTCATTTGATTTTTATTTTGACGACACTCTCAATTTTCCTAAGTTTTAAAGACTTTTCAGTAGCCGTGATGAAGTCTCTAAAACTTAGGAAATACTTTATAAACCCATTTTCTCTTTTACTTTTCAACTTTACCAGTTTACTTTCTATTGTATAACTTTATTGGAGGAATAGCCTCTAATCAACAATTTGCATTTACCTAGCAACAATTTTTACGAGTCATCAGGTAAGTTCTCGCGCGTAATGTAGGGATCCTCGTCAAATTGTGCTGTATTGTGCGAAAAACGCGAATAAATTGTAAGGGTAATATTATCATAAGTTGAGACAGAGGGTCTCTTACAATACATACAAAAATATTCAGGGTCGAGGTGATGACAGCCCTCCGGGTGACTTCCATGCATAGCATTTATGATGGGGAAAATATTTACTGTTGGCGCGAAAACGCAATATTTATGGAGCTTCTGAAAATAGCGCAACCATGCGAGGGAACCTAACTGCATATTCAACGTGATACGGTTTATTGTTTTATAACGTAGTAAGTAGTAAATTGTAAGTTATTGCTATGAAGTGTTGTTAATGTTATATCTTGTGGTTGCTCAGTAGCTAAATCATCTGCGTCTTAGCAAACCGCTGCTGCCTTGACAGTTACACAATAATAGTTACATTTATCTGTGCTAACGATATAGAAAAACCAAGGAAACTTACGCATGAAGTGGAAAGTATTATGTCCATCATTCTCATACTAGACATAAATTATTTCATACTAGCTGTCCCGGCAGACGTTGTCCTGCCCTGAAAAAATAAAAATCTAGGCCCCGATTCTAGTGCCACCTACCGGTTCCAGTTGTAAATCTAAACCATCCGGAGACCCACCCAAGCATACACAAAAAGTTTAATTAAAATCGGTAAAGTCGTTCTCAAGATATGTGCGTACATACACTTCTACGATTCATTTTTATACATAAAAAGAGAGAAGATTAGTCCCGTGTAGAAGCGGAGAGTGAATATAAATTCCTGCGGCCGGGCGACCTGTTATAAGAGATGACAAAACAACCTACAGCCAGGTGGTAGGGCATTTGCCTGTCTGGATGTTTACCCCTGTTCTGGAGTATGCTACCTTTGTGTTCCGACATCAATGGCATGGTTCCAGTCCTCCCTATCGAGGCCAACAGCACATTGGTGGTAACCTTTGGTGTTGCGAACAGGCGACGTACTTCCCGTAGTGGGCCATCTCTTTGTTGCACACCAGAAATAAAATAGGATGTGTGTGTGTGCAGTTCACATGCAGTAGAAGTGAAACTTCAGCGAATATACTCACAGATAATTCTTTTCTAACTTTAGTAATATCCGTCAACACATTATAATTCAAAATAAACTTCTTAAGTATCATTTACAATTTTTCACTGTTTTAGACTAAAAAATATTATTATCAGTTTTATTTCGGTCTAAATTGGATCATCGGTCTTTTTGTCTCTCTAATCTGTGCTGCACAATGAAAAACTCGTATCTCGTTCTCTCGCAGGCTTAGTCCAAAAATAAAATTTATGTGTTTATCTCTTTTTAGTGTCGCTATTTCGTTTCAATGAGTTTCTAATCACAGCGATTCTAAGAAGTTTCCGTTCAAAAATGTTATATATGTATATTACTAAATTTTGTGGAAAAGATCACTTTCTAGTGATAAGACTGTCCATTACATTGTCAAGTAGGTACATATATGTCTTTGTAACGCTATTTTTGATATATAATAAAAGAGTTGTCTATCTTATGTGTATTCTTGTAGCTCATGCATCTTAAAACCCGACAACGTTCCGTTTTGTTTACAAACTGACAGAGCAGTTATCGATTGTGCAGGCGGGAAACTTTTATGAATTAACCGTCAAACAAGTAAAGAAGAACAATGAAAAAACAAACTCTTCAAACAAAAATCGATGACAATCTGGGCCAAAAACTTCGTAGAAGTTCGCCGGCAAAAAGATTTATATACTTATAAAAAAAGTGAACGGGAAAAAGAAGTTTTGGAAAAACTTTAAATTGCGACCTTGAACCGAGTGAACTTTGTTTCAGATTACTATTAGTGATGTTGAAGACGGAAAGTTTTTAATGGAAGGGGTCGAGGAACCGCTGAATGAAGTCTTCGTGTCATAAATATTACAAGTAATATTTTGATTTTAACGAAAGTAACACACGTTCACAGCGGCACTGAGTTATCTGTATGTTCCATTCCTGCGGTACCAATGACCATTGTGGCGGCACGAGACTTATTGAGCCCCGTAACGTTTTGGAAACTAAAATCCTTTTTTTGGTTTATATATAAAATAGTTTATGGATTTTTGTTTTGTATTATGCGGTACTAGTTAAAGGTAACCCCGCATTAAGGTAAGTTTACCTCGGAACTCTGGCTTAACAGCACATGTCAGATATATACTCATCGTTTTTTTTACACTGAGCCAAATTGAAGTTACGCCCTCCGTACCACAGAGAAGTATAAATGTATTTCTTAGCCCCACTGCAAGTGAAACACGGTCGGGGCGACTTAGACCCCATTTTGCAGTGAACGAGTTAAGTATGTTGCACATTTTATGTTCAAAATAGGTACGATGAACCAGGGATCGATCGCGAATGGGTGGCAAGTGCGCCCGGCTGCGGTTGACGTCAAACTTTTGGGTCGGTTTTAATGAAACAATTCCGTAACTTCAGTGAATTTGGGTCATTGTGTACTACACTTATGCGTAACGCTCGTGAACACACGGCACGGATTTCATTTGATTATGTTCAGATATAATTTCATTTGCAGATAAACGCCATGAATACTAAGAAATAATTACAGGTTTGTATGTATTTTAGCTTGATTACACACCGCACCGCTCACTGAATCGTGGTAGCAGTGGCGTCTCAAATGACGCGAGTTGGAATCCTGGCCGGAAAGCATGCACTGCTTAGACAGTATGCTGACCTAACGTGCATATTGTAACAATTACCACGTGCTGATAGTGAAGGAAAGCATCGTGATGACTCTCACTTTGAGATGACCGACATCTCGAACCTACCATGCTGCCTTGTAGAAGTTTAGCAGGAGAACGGTCAGTATACCCATACTATTCGTTCCTCTGCCCCCCATAAATGGGAAGGCCAGAGGTGCCCAGCAGTGGGGGGTTATGGGTTGCTACCGCACCGGTTGCTTTCGCCTAGGCGTTCTTCTCCATGTCTTTGTCTTCGTTCTTTTACGTAAATTGTATTAATAATAGTTCTCTTCAATATCTTAGGAATTTGCATTAGGCCCCCGGTAGAGGTATTCCAGACGCACTACGATCTCGGGTTTACAAAATTCCTTTGAGGCCAGCAGCTCATCGATAACACGTGTTGTGCATATATTCGTAAATGACAGTTACCACTTTCCATCAGATGGCCTGTCAATCTACGTGTTGTGATCTGTAGGGGTGTCTTAATGAGTGGTGCGTCTATGATGGTTGAAATGATGGTCTATGATGGATGGAGAGAGCCCGTGGCCCTATCGCCATGCAGGAGCTAGGCTCTACCGCTGGAGAGGGGAGTACAAAATAGGACGACAAATGTTGTACCCTAGATGTAATTTATTGCTTAATTAATTTAACATTAAACTTAAGACTATATATACAGAAATTTTAACTGCTACGTGAAAATATGTAAAACCTAAACATGTTCTCAGATGCATCTCCGAAGGTTTTCTGTTTTCTGTCCTGACAGATTTTGGCACGTACATGGACTACTCGATTTTAAACTTGATAATTATGTAGCAATAAATTTTTCCATGTACGTGATATGATCATAGCTATAAAAATATATAAATAAGAACTAAATTCTATGAGGACGACCAAATACTGGCTAAACCATTTGATAGAAAAAAATCGCGTTTGATAACCGATAAAACGCAGCTTTGATTAGAAGTGAATCTAAACCTATTATTCTAACAGAAGTATAAAAACACTTGTAAAACAATGTTCCATAAACATTTCCATCTAAAAAGCGTTTAAACGAGACTGCTTCGTCAATTGTAACATCGTTTCCTTTATTAACTGTTAACTAGGACCGGGTATTTATGTAAATTGTTATTGCTTTTTTAAGAAAAACCTCGTTCGACACGTCCCGGGCTCCGTCCGTTATTACTGGAGCACTGCGCTTAGCCCCGCTCGGGTCACAATGGGATTTTGAAGGTAAATAAGTCTTTAAAAGAGGAATAAGTAAATTAGAAGCGACAAGATAGGAATCTCCCCTATTTTTTCCAAAGGTTGGGGCGACAAAAAAAGTGATCGCCTTGAATCACCGCGGCTGGGGAAGTATGGAAGACGTTTTGTTTTAGTTTTGATAGTATCTTCAAATGCACAGATTTGAATAACTGGTTTTAATACTGAAACCTTCCATGATAGTAATGTTGATATTAGACGGATCTACCAAATTGAATCAATTTGCTTGAAAGGCATATTCAAATTCAAATTCAAAAGTTTCTATTCAAAATAAGTTCCACTGGGGAACACTTTTTGAAGGTCATACATATAAGTTAAAACTTAATTTTATTTCCTATTCTATGTACACCGTTTCGCAACGTGTTATTGCTGTTCAGGAGAAGCACCGATAAGAAACTGGTCAGCAACACGTCTAACTAAAAAAAAATGAAGTGTAACTTCTTTAGAATTCTTGTGATTTGAAACTCGATGAAACGAAAAAGCGACACCAAAAAGGAGATAAACACATAAATCTATAGGACTAAGACTGCGAGAGAATGAGATATAATATATTATATTTAATAATTTAAACACTATGATCATATAGATAGAGTTGGAAATGTTTTGAAGTTTTTCGTTAATACTTCAAATTTTGTTTTTTAAAGTTTATATATATTATAAATATATAATATATGAAATGTGACGTCATGAAATTTAGATCCCTCCCATCCCTTGTCACGGTTTATGTGCCTTCTCTGGATATTTTCAGAAGGAACTGTATTTTTATGACTCTTCTTATTTATAACTCTTTGCCAACTGACATTATACGTGTACCTGGAAGAAAATTCAGTGTGGTCTCAAAAAATAGATGATCAAAGAGTGTTTCTATACTGTAGATGAATTTTTAAAAAAGGGCTTGTCGTTATTATCGATATGAGAAAGCTTAGTAATTTATTTGTTAATGTTTTTTTTTGAGATAAATTATAAATATCTGCATTTGCAATTTATTACTAAAGCTTAGTTGACATGTTTCTAAATTAAAATATTAATGTTAATTTAATTTTAGTATTAAAGTTATTTTGTATATCACTATGCGGTAGAATGTACTGTGCATCTATAATTGTATAACATCTGTATAAACTACTTTCTCGCAAATAAGATAAAAGATATTGATTGATTGATTCATTGCAAAGATGCATATTTCTTGTCAAACCAATAGGCAGCATTATCGCTTAAAGCGATTTCTTCCAGGCAACCTAACTTATAAAGAATTAATAGTTGATGTGGCGATTTAGGTGGTACAGAAAACGAAGATTTTAGAAAAAATGGCGAAGCGTACTCATTAGTCACGTTATTTTAAGGAAATTGTTAATAATAATACGTGTATATTGTACCACGACTCAGATTATGTTAGCCTAAAATATAAGTGGACGTACATTTTAGTTTTCTAAGGTTTAAACATGATGGGATATAAAATTTTAACAACGTCCATTTCCTTACTAAGTTTGTCCGTAAAAAGGCATTTTAGGGCGAGTGGTGCGACACTCTACCGGTATCATAACAGCTGCTTCCAGCGATACCTTCTTATTAAGCCATCGGTCCGCCTCAGAACCTCTGCCTTGTCGTTCGCCATTATACCTGCTCATGTTTTTAAATTATAATCTGCAGATGGATGACGGAAAAGCCAATTAAGGCTGTATGGGCTGCGACACGAAAAAATAAAATTTAAATATTTATCTATAACGCTGCTAACGTAATGAGATACGTAGGTAAATAAATAACGTAGCAGTTTTATACACTTTACAATCCCTATTAATATATTTTAAAAGTTTGTTTTAAGATCTTAACATACAAACAGATCTTCATAAAATTTGGTTTAAATTGATAGATATTTGTGGCTTTCAGTGTAGAAACTCTAGGCTCATGGGGTCTTTAAGCTTATCGAGACCTAACAACATGTTTGATAGAAGTCTCACGTGACTAAAGGGCTGGCCTACACTTAGGGCAACGCATTACCGCTGCCGCTGAGGAAATGCGATCAGCCTTTTAGGAACATCCGACGGCGATTATGTATTACGGTTAATTTTAATTTTTGTATCTATACTAATATTATAGAAAGGAAAGATTTGTATTTTTATACTTTTGTATGTTTGTAACGAATAAAATCAAAAACTACGGGACCGATTTCAAAAATCCTTTCACCAACATGACTGCTACATATGATTAATATAGGCTTTATAAAAATTAGGGATCCCTACTAAATCTTCAATGATGTAACCCATCAATGTAAAAAAAATAATTGGCGCTGGAATCGGGTTCCAGATTTTTATTTTTTCAGGGCAGGACAACGTTTGCGGAGAGCGCCAGTATAGTATTATATATATGTAGTTTATTTTTAGTGCCTAATTTTATTTTAATTAGTTTAATTTTAGTGATATAAAAGTTTGTAAAAGATTAATAAATCAATCTCAGTAAACAATTGTTAGAAAAAGATAAGATACGACATTCTATTATAATAATATATTAGATACATATATTCTTTCACTGCTTACTTCCACTTGTCTATCATTACCAATAAACTAGAAACGAGAGCTCCGGCAAAATTAAGTAGTTTTATTTAATTACTAAATAATAATACAATTAAAATAACAGAAACCAAACATTGCGTTCTTTAAAAAAGTATGAAGAGAAGTTGTTGACCTGTGTCTGTGAGAACTCATTCTTATGACAAGAGCTTGTAAGAAAATACGTTATTCTCGTGATTAAACCGGTATATGCCACATTAAAATTAAACGTTTGCTTTATAAAATTTAGATAATCTTGTAGGGTCCAAATTAGCTTCGTTTGCCGAAGGGCTGTCTGAATATGACAGCCGTCAAAATATTCTCATTTCAAATGAGTTAATTTCTTTCAGTTTTCCCGCATTTTCCTGTATCAAATGATGTCAGTATGGATAATACTTAGGATGTCAGTGACGTAAGTATTGTAAAATTTTGTGTTTGAAATATAAAAATATTATATTATTAATTTTTGAATTTAGCTATTAATTTGCTGCGAACTTTATTATCAAGCAAAAGTTTTGAATAAATTAATAATAATTATTATAATTCATATTAAAGTAAAATACAAAATTTTCTATCTATAGTATAACCGGGAAAAATATAAATTTCGGATGGTGAACATTTAACATTTAAATGAGTTAAATAAATGAACATTTAAATGAGGGTTACATTTTGTTTTCAGTGTACATAGCCGTGTGCATTATAGTTAGTGAGGCATTGAAAAATCATAACTATTTTTCTTAATGACTTTTATATTTAAAGCAATAGGTGGCGAAACAGTAACTTCCTACGTAGTGAAATTGAGTCCTCCTTCCCTCCTGTAACTTTAAAACTACGAGGTGAAAAATTCAAAAAGAAACTTGTAGAGGCCAAGAACTTAATTTCACCGAAAATTTATTTGGACAATATCCGTTGAGTAGTTTTTCAGATATGGAGTATTCTTAGAATTATGTACTCAATCAGTGCACGTTTGTCAACTTTACGGACCCCTTTATAGTTCGTGGACTATTACTTATTTACCCGATTTTTTTTTGCAATTACCTGCGTGTTTAATATACGTATTATGTCACAGAGATAAGTATTTCCCTTCGGCGATTAGAAATATAATTTAGAAGTAAGTTTCGTAACAGTCCCCTAGCGCAGGCCAGAGTGGAGTAAAGTCTGAAAATGATCTTGCAAAGTGTAGGCCGCCATCGTTCCCCGACGCCGCCTCGGGGCTCCAAGGCGTGCTGCGCCGATACAGAGTTTAAGAGTTATGCAAATGTTATGGACAACAAAAAAGTTAATGTCAATGATAAGTGCGGCCTCGTGGGGACGATCGCGAGCACTTCGCGTTTCTTACTAAGGCCTGTCGCGCCCCGTTCCTTATTTGTGCCGGCACTGCCATTGTGCATCCCCCTTAATTTAGCTTGTTATTTTGCAAGTCATTGCCACGGTGTTTATTGTTCAATGGTGTAAAAATGGAAAATTCTGTACATCTAGTTAATATTTTTTCTTAGCAAGTTACCTTTCAAGACTTCCGAAGCCATTTTGCTTTAAATAGAACCCTTGTGTTTTCATCATGTCCGTCCGTCTATCTGTATGCTTCTTTGTATGTCACCGTAAATTTTCTACGAAATGAATAGGTCCATGTCGAATATATTTAACAGTAAAATCAGTCACGCGCGAAGCAACTAAAAATTAGTAGTGGTCGGTATATTTTGAATTGGGGATTGGATTCTTTATCAATGCATAGTTTTGTAAGATATTGCTTGTCAAATATTCGAAAAACATTATTTATTTGTTTAAAACAATCAATGGCGAGATATAATAGCTTTGATTGATGATGATTAGATTTTTAATCTTAATTAATAATAAATATTTGATACCGTGAAAAGTGAATAAGAAACTAATCACAATTTTGTAATGTAGCATTTATTGACATTTTAACTTAAAATCGTTTATTAACCTAAAGCTTAAAAAAGAAATAAAACGTTTATTTGCCTAACGCGACACTAACAAAATATATAGTCGGTACTCTGTATATAGCTGTGTCAAAAGATAATGATCCACCACAGCACCTCTGAGTTTACATATATTACCTGAAGACCCGTATAAAATATTATTTAATTTAGTCATAGCAATAACATCTGGAATAAAAAATAATACAAAAAATGTTTAACTTAAACTTAAGCTTTTGACATTGATCAGAAAATAAAAAGCTAAAGCTATAAATGTTATAAGGCCGCGTTTGACTGTAAATCTTAAAAATACGCCGTGAAAGCTTACCCCATCTACTTATCAAATCTCAAAGGTACAATCGTCGTTTTGCCATCTGATTATTCTCGAGCGGCGTCTAGTGTCTGTAAAAGTGTTTGAGTGGAGAGGTAGAATGAGGATCTGGTTCCGAATGGGGGACCGCACGGATCCCATTAAGACTGCGGAGTAATGCAGGTGTCTCAGCGCGGAAGCTTAGCGAAAGTCAACGAACTTTGCTAACTAGTGCCATTAGGATGTCAAGTCTTTTTAGTAGTGTACGATTTTTTTTAACAAAAATATTAATATTTAACATATAAACAAAATAACATCAACCTACGAAACATTCACTTCTGGATTACAGGACTTTCTGTTTCAGGGAAAAGGATGGTTTACCGATTGTCGGATAGGACTCTTGAGTAACCTCGTAATTTTTTATCACCGTGAACGCGTGGTAATTGTAAATAAAACACACTATGATACAGGAAAATGTCGAAGAGATTATTGTGTCAGCAATTTTTATTTCGTAGAATAGTTAGTTACAAAAGGCTATACTCACGAATTGATCCCATTATTACAATGTCAGGATCTGATAAGTGGATTTCAGGGAAATCCAGAGTAACCATTACTTATTGAAGAACGTTTGCGCCTAAATTCTTCGAGAAAAGCTTGTATACGCGTGTAGCTATTACATTTTCTACAGGCGCTTAATTTTTAATATGCATGTTACGTGATTTCTTTGTCAATTCTGGATCGATTTTGAACTTTTTTCTTTATTAGTAAATATATACTCCCGAGGCGATTCCATGGCTACCAAGTCAGGCTTTGATGAGTGGATCCTAGAGAAATCGAGACTAACTCTAATTACAAAATGCCGAGTGCCTATATTTTTCAAAAAAAAAGCTTGTTTGTATACGCGTGCCAGTATTACAATTTCTACAGCCGCTTAATTTTGTTGTAGGCATGTTACGCAATTTGCCCTTCACTTGTGGACCAATTTTCAATACGTTTCTTTTAAACTCCCGAGATGGTCGCATAGTCCCCAAGTCAATATTTGATTTATGGATCGCAAGGAAATCGAGAGCAATCCTTGTTGAAGAACATATACACCGAAGAGTGAGATGGCAAATGTTTATACGCGTGCCAGTTTATACAATTAATACAGGTGCTTAATAATTAGCTCTAAAGCTATTGAAGTATTTGCGCTACTAAAAAGTAAAAAAATATATTTTTATAACAGAAACAAAACCGACTTTTTGACAAGAAAAGACCGACAAGATTTTGTAGAAAGAAGTCGGTTAAATATTTATTTTTTGGTTAATGTGAAATCAGTTTTGTTTTTGTTAAAGATTTTTTTTTGTATATAAAGAAGTTCCTAGTTTAAGAAAAATATTACTTTACTGTAATTATATTTAACTGTAAGGTATATATAATACGAACCCATACTTATCTGTCGAAAATGGCTGTGATATACATAGACAGATGAACATTAGACAACTGCAACTAGACATGAAAATTTTATAGGAGTTCTGTTTGTGCCAAAATTACTATGGAATTATATATGCAAAATTTCCGATTCGTAGCAGTTGTATAACCGATGAAAGGTTTTTCTTTCGGAGAGGAAATTTCTCTCTAAGTCGTGTATTACTTACATTTCAACAACCCGTGTAGTATAGTGTATATGACTAGGATTTTTATGGTTCTGAAAAAGTAAAGCGGTAGAACTTTTAAGATATTTTTAACAATTTGTCTGAAAGAAACAAATTTTTAACATATTGGGTAATTTCAAACAAATATTTTTTTAAAGATTTTCTAGCCACATAACGAGAACAGTGGGTGTTTGTGACCTCTATAGAAATTTTCATTGTGTGTGCTGGTTTACAATTGTCATATTTAATATACTTCGAATGAGAAGCAAATTGTGTCTGCAAGGTTACAATCAAGTTTCACTGTAACAAGTCCCATATCCTGTACTAACATAACTTCGTTGCTCCATATACAAAGTTGCGAGTCCTAGATATCGATTTTCCCCAGAGCACATCACATCCTTAATCTTAAGTAGCGTTCCGTAGGTGAAGTTTTACATGCAAATGAATTAATTCTTCGCGTCGCGAGTGTTCGCGGTGCATCGGCGGAGGCGATGCCTCGTTGCATTTATAATGTGAGTTCATTACCTCGCCAGGGCTCGAGTCTAGCTCCAACTAATGGGTTTGGAAGAACGTTCGCTTCAATTATGAGTGGGATATTAAATCGGTAGCTATCTGCGGGTACATGTGTAGACGCTGAGCGCGCGCTTGTTTTGCCGCGAACTTATATTACTATTAAAATATTTCTCTAAAAATGAATACCCGTTTTACATTGTTTTAAAGTCTCATATTATGATCTAATAATGAACAAAAATCTGATGTTTAAATAAATATTGATGTCTCACTGTGGCCATATAGTCTCCATAAGAATAGATGGTGTATTTAACACACTTGTTTAAGGTGGATTGGCGCGTAACACGTATTGGTTATATTGATATGTTTTTTCCTCATAATGATCCTTGACCGTCATGCGTCAGCATGTTTTAATAGTGACAATATGAATATCAAACCACGAACGCTAAGCAGTGCATGCTTTTTGTCAGAAGTCAAATTTGTAACATTTGTATGAGATGTGGATATTTCATCCATTGCGCTACCACGACTTCCTGTAACTTAGATTAGGTATATGACACATGCTGCAAATAATTTCTAACATTATATAAAATAGCCTTTATCATATTCCTTTTAAAATATTATGACATAAATAACTTTAATTACAAATTTTCAATCATCAGATAACAGTTATGAGTCGAATACAATATAATCTGAGGGAAGAGGGAATTCAAAAGTGAAACCATTCAAATGTTTTATTCACGCAACTGATATTTTAAATTTTTTCATGTTATACTTTATTCTATGAATAACTTATATCTGGTAACTGCCAAATCGGTCCTTAAACAATAATTAATTTGCTATTTGACTCCTTTTACTTTACAAAATTGTGACATTATACCTTTGTAGACTTGTAGAAATCTATGAGGCAGCGCCGTTGTAAGATGATAGTATAAAGTAGGTATTTCAATTTATTTCACTGATATTATTTGATTAGCAGTTGGATTAGAGTGGACACCGCGTGTTGACAAACGTAGCGTAGGACGCCCTCCATTCCGGTGGACTGATGACCTGTGCAAGTTCGCCGGCGGGGGCTGGGTGAGTAAGACGGGAGACCGCGATATGTGGCGCAAACTTGGGGAGGTCCACGTCCAGCAGTGGCCAGGGACCGGCCAAAGAAGAAGATTTGATTAGTGGTATTACTGTAGATTTTAGTACAGCAAATAGGTTGCCGGCCACCCAATAGAAAACAATTACCGTCGCCTATGACATTTACAACACAAGATATTACGATCATTCTATCAGCCTCATGAGGATTTTATGATTGCCACCTTAATTTGAAAGCTAATATTTTAAAATAAATTATGCCTCAGGCAGCAAAATTGGAAGAAATAGAAGCTTTGGAGCCGTTAAAGGAGTTCAACACACTCAAGGTGGCTTGTTAGAAGAAAAAGGACATTCCCCTTAAATTTTCAAGAGGTGTTCGTTTCGTTGAACATATTTTCCTTGAGGCGCTGTAGGCGCGTGTGCATTTTTAATTTTAATACCCACTCAACTGTAGATGACGCGTTGAATTTTTACTGAACCGGGCACTTTCTGTCTTATTAACCGAGGGCGGGTTAATTGTGAAACAAGCTTAACTAGTGCCGACGGTGGACGCGTTTTAAAGTGTTACGTGCTTTCGTTAACAAGGTTACTTATTTTATGTATGTAATTTTCTCTACAAAATGATTACGAACATCAAAGACTCTTAAAAATACTGTGAAAGTATTGTAATTATTTTATCCTTGTGTAATGGTGTGGTATTTCGATATATTTATACGACTGTTACACATAATTACATGTTTTTCGTTTAATTTTTCATTATCGTATTATAGGTAAGTTGTGTTCCGGCATTAGTGACCAGGTTCCAGTCTCCCTTAAGAGAGCAGCAGCGCATTTGTAGCACCTTTGGTGTTGCAATTGTCCATAGTCGATGGTAACCGCTTTCCATCAAGTGGGCCGTCTGCCTGTCTGCTGAACTCCTGCAATAAAAAAATTAAAAAAAGGTAAGTATAGACCTAGTTTGAAAATCAGAGACGGCTCAAAGTTTTGTATAGTATCTTAGCGTATGTATTCTTTTTTGTACTTTGGTTTATTACAAAGCTTAATAAAGATATTTTATATTTGTATATTATATTAATCTGTGGATTCAGACATTTTTAGTATGAGTATTTTAATCCGATATGTGTATATTCTAAGATTATTATTGCAAGTGGCAATCTGCCTAACATAGGAAAGAGGTGTGACAAATGTTAGAAGTGTGTTTGTGAAATATATTGATAATCATTATATAAATACGTGAAGCAAAAACTTTGTACCCTTTTTACGAAAATTGCGCGGACGGAGGAGTATGAAATTTCGCACACTTATAGTTTATATAGATAAGGAATACAGAATGCTAATATTTGTTTTAATTATGCATAAAAAATACATTAAATCAATAAAAAAACATTACATACACTATCATGTATTTGACACACATACACGCATATATACTCTTTGTTTATTGTTAAAGTCAAATTAACAGTGTAGCTTTGGCGAAATGTGTGATTATAGAAGTATTATAGTCTTTGACAACAGAACCTTAATAATGTTCAAACTTGTAATTTAAATTAATTATGGTCGAATTTCGACCACTAGGCGACCACTAGTAAATTTAATTTTCTATCTAATTTGCCATTATATTGATACAATATTGGCAAATGAGATATATATTCATGTTTTTGTAGTTGTATAAATCAAGTATCTAATATGGATTATTTTTAGTGGACACTTATCTTACATGTCCCAATTAAATATCAGAATTACACTTTAATCTATGTCAATATTGGTTTAAGAAAGAACTATTGAAAATTAAATAAACAAACAAATAAAAGTAGGGCAATAAAAACATCTTCCGACCGATAAAGAGCGACAATCTTATGATTTTTATCTTGAATCAACTTATTTTCCGGTTAAGGTACGCCACTGGCATAGCTAATAAAACATAACCCCTTCCGATATGTTTATCACGTTGGTGTCCCATGACTTAGCGTGTGACAGCCGTATATCACACGGGGTGCTTCCCGACGTAGGAGAGCGCGATTTTCAAATTGAATTGCTATGTTCTTGCTAACGCGAGGTGGCTAGGGTTGCGGCATTTTTCATACCGTATCGCGTATGATACGCGTTTAAGCGGGCGGAAAACTGCTTATGTACCGTTGGAATATGAAGTAAATAATTTATATTAAAATGAAATTTTAATTGCTAAATAAATTCATAATCTTTTTTATTGCTTGAAGCAGACAAATAGGCAGATGGCTCACCTGATGGTAAGCCGTTTCCGTTGTATGTGGATCTTTCCAACACTAGGGGTCGCCAACGCGTTACCGATATTTAAGAAATTGTATAACGCCCTTAAACGCCCTTAACGGACCTCATATTATTAACCTCATATTATTATAAGGCAGAGAGAAAATCGCGGCGGGAAGTTCCCTCTAAATCATTATTGTACGCGGAATAAATGTTCTATTGAGCCATTGCGTAGTTGAGGGTGAAAAATCTAAAACTGGACTAGATTATGCTGCCATAATAACCTTGAGATATGCATTAGTGAACAGGATCATATTCCTCTTCGAGACCGTCAGTATATGTAGGCAGCATCTGGTGTGGCAAATGTCCATAGGCGACAGTAACTACTTTTCATAGGTGACCGTCAGACTGACTAATGTACTCTAATAATAAAAATTGCCCATAAATATAATTATGAAATCTATGTGTTATCTGTGTCCACAGATTATACATTTTGTATCAAAACCACGATTGTAATTTTAGATTCCTAAAATTAAAATTTGATGATGTATTTATATTTTTTTGCGCACTGTACATGTATGATACAGTGTGTGATGTGTGAGATAGGGGTGCAGTAAAGAGTGCAAACGATCGGGTTGCAGTGTCAGACGCTCTGTTTCGTGGAATTCTGAGAACATTGCCAATTCCACATATTTTATAATGAACCAAATTATAATGAACCTTGGAACATTCATGATTTCGAATTTTAGAACGTTATTAGTTTAACATTTTATCTTTTTAAAAAAAAATATACTCGTATGATATATAAAAACTAGCATTTTGAAAAATTCTCAGTAAATGACAATGTCCTTTATATATGCTTATACTTTACTCTTTTGAGTTATTGTCATCTATAATTATAGTCTTTTTTACATGCAATTGATAAGTTTTAGGAACATATTACTTCCATGACAAAAAGCTGCGAATCAACTAAACATACATACATACATACATAACTTCACGCCAGTTCCCTTGCGGGGCAGGCACGATCAACAGAGTGCCATTTAGGCTTATTCTTACAAGCCTCACTGGCCTCTTTGACATTCATAACTCTTGTCATGCAAGCTCGTCTGTTCTTAAGGCTCCTGACATCACCTTCTGCTAGTACACGATTAATTTGATCATGGAAGGTGTGTCGTGGCCTTCCACGACTTCTGCATCCATCCACTTTTGCATTGTTTATCTGTTTAGTCATTCTTTCATCATGCATTCTTTCCACATGCCCGAACCACCGGAGTATTCCTTTCTTTACCTTCACCCCGACACTCAACTAAACAATTATTTAAAAAAGGTTTTTTTTTTGACTCGACGTGCTTTCTCTGTGGTTTAGCCTGTCGATACAAATGTGTGTAAGTATAGACATGTACTTACACACATTACATACGTATATACAATAAATTGAAATTATGTTAATGTTATTGGATTTAACATGGGCATTACACACGGCATTGCTTGTGAATTTTTTGAATCAATATTCCATGAAACTATGATATTGTTGCAAACCTATTATTCTCGTTAATCTCTTTGTAAATTTCTCAGTAAGGCGCCCTAAAATCCTTCCTTTCTATAGCTTGCATTTCATCCACATTCTTAGAAGCCATAAGGCTACAAGTTGAAAACTTCAAGGAATAGTGGTTGTGTTGCTAGGGGCCTTGTATATTTTACAAATATATAAGGTCGGCCAGCAGGGACTCGCTTAGTTGAGTTTCAGCTGCGATCGAGGCGTTACTTAGTGCACTTTCGGAACGAGTATCTTACAACTATGGACTTTGCGCGATTTATGTCATTACGATTTTCTGCTTTACAGTTTGGACTTGCTGTTTTCGTTTGTTTTTGCAAGAACTGTAAATTACGTGTCTATATTTCTAATAAACTTTGTGACAACTCCAAAGGCATTTTACTCCGTATCCCCAAATACGTAACAATATTTTCCGCAAAAAAATATCCCAAGTTGTTTCCGCCAAAAATGTATACATTTATGTCCTGAAATATGTTATATTTTAATACAGTTTACAATACCATAAATAATCTAATACAATAAAAGAAAACTTAACTTATTTATATTGTTATACCCCTATGGGTATTCTCTCAGGAACTATTTCCTCAAGATTATAAGTAGAATACTGAGCTTAGAATATCGTCTTCTACGGGTAAGGTGCCTAGAAGGCTGGATACGTTTCCTCGCTGAATCGCCATACTGATCCGTTGCCCGAGGTAGGCACCAGCCTTCTGACCACCCGAAAAGTCAATGAGTCTTTTATGTTCTTAGTACGAGTATAGATACTGAAGACTGAAACTGTTATTACTGTAAATCAAATTCTTTACTTTGTTGACAAGTGTTACAAAATAGTTTACAGTTTAGAATACAAACTGGAAAACTATGCCCCTTGCAGTGGGATGAATAAGCTAAGCCGACAGTGGCGCTGGCGGCTGTATCAAAATGATAAAAATGCTCAGATCCAATAACCATTCATCCATCAAGTGTCAAGATATAATCTTAGGGATGGCGCGACTGCTTAGCCCCGACGCGGGGAGCTGGCGAATATAAAAATACCTGGAAGATTTACAGGTTTCGCTCAGATATCGCTTACTGATTTCGGTTGCATTGTGGTAGGGTCTGGTTTTTCTCGTAACATTATAGTGTTTCGAAGTTAGTTGGAATTGTCTTTTGAACATTTTTTTTTAAATTTGGTATCATAAAATGGGTATTTATACTAAAATATGAAAAGGACTTATTTATTTTTATTTATTCGTTCTTCATAAAATCGAAAACGAAGCGATTAAGGTGACATTTAGTAATAATGTAATTAAAGTTAAGACCAGAGGAATGGATTTGAAATATTTTTTATTTAAAGAACTGGGATAGTTTTCATGGGACAGTGTTTTAAAGTTTAGGGAGAGCGATAGTTTGAGATAAAATTAAACGTATAAATTAATTTAAGTAATTAATTAGCGCGTGATTCAATACAGACTAGTAAGTAGTACTATAAAATGATAACATCACTGTACCTATGGTACAAATAAAAATACAAAAAAATCATAAATATTTTAATACACTGTAGTTGGAGTATACATTTTTCGTTTATCTATCTATGTTAATAAGAATTTCTAAGTTATTTGAGAGCGTGCACAAAACTAGTAGCGTTATATTGTTGGCATGAAAACCCTGGTAGATAGGTAATAAATAATTGGTTTGCATGAATAAGTACTTTGAAAGTAGGCGAAAGAATGCATAGCGTTATATCAGTTGGCAATAAAACATTTCCAAGATATCATTTCTACTAAGCGACGGGGAGCAAAGAAATCTGTTTGTATCTGGCATTCCGGGCCAGCGCGCGATTTAAATCTCTTAAGCTCAGTGCGACCGGCCGCGGGCGCCACTCGACTCACAAATCTTTCATAATCTCAAAAGATCCCACGAGGGGCGTTTTTCATAGTGTACTTACAGCCTTAAAGGTTGTAGGTGAGCAAAAACTACTGCCGTATTACATTCGGTCCCCACTTGGGCTCAGATCGTCGAATAATGTGTTCCCGTATGAAATGATTCCATCAACATTGTTTTTAATTTTATTTTCCCGTATCGCATCGTGTATTTATATTTCACAATATGGGGGCACGGGCAGGTACGGCCGGTATTCATAAGCAAATACAAGGCGAGGGACCCCATAATTTTCGGTTTGCATTTTTCCATCGCGACCGCGAACTCGATTTTCACTCCCAAGGGCGAGCGGACGCTCGGTCTCAAAAATATTAATGAAAATTTTTACATAAATTTATTCGCTGAGGGGCCCATGCGTTGTTCCGAAAGTCGATGGGGCCCCGCTTCTGTTTTTTATTTATTAATTTAATGGTATTTTCGGTCTAATTACCTGGCTGAGGTATAATTCATTGGCATTGTGTATCGTAACGAGTATTTGTGGGTATTCGTGTGTGGAAAAATATATATATTGGCCGAAAAAAGCGGCCATTTTTCATCTCCCGTCGTCATTTATGTGTGGTAGGTATTCCTAAATTTTATATTTTAACTAAAGGAAATTTTATTTATTTTTATAAAGCTTGATATTATTGTAAATCATTTTAAATAATTATTTTATTATGGATTTATGACCCTATTGAAACACAATATGGGTAAAACACATATAACTTAGAATTTTAGGGAATCTTTAAGTTATCTTCTTTCGTTCGTCAGGTCAGTGGTGGATTTCCTAAACAATATATTCCGGGTTATAAAAGAATTTATCTCGTTATGAATTGGACATACGGAAGGCCATTACTACTCTGAAAATATTCTATGCTCTTAAATATTAGTAATACATCTACGGCCTTTGTAATTCGTACGAGAATGAAATTAGCGATGAAAAATACAGTCTATAGCGCTAGGCATATGTATATAATTCACCCTAGTGTATCAAGTTTACTATAAAAAGCAAAGCATTCTTGGCTTTAACCCTTCACCGGCAGCTTCAAAAGAACAAACTCAATATATCGGGGTTCGGCTTAATTTGGCCGCTGCCTTAATGCGAGTAGCCCAACGAAATGCTCCAAATTACTTTGCGATATTTTTAACGTCAGGAATGCAACCGTTTTGGGTATTACAAAATAGACATGGGGTTTATAGGTACAATTCAAGAGTTTTTTAAGTCAACGATTAGATAGATTCAATAATATTATATATATTCAATAAATACGCAATTTTGACGTATGATCCAATTTATTATAAAAAAA
This sequence comes from Dendrolimus kikuchii, assembly GCA_019925095.2. Lineage (NCBI taxonomy): Eukaryota > Metazoa > Arthropoda > Insecta > Lepidoptera > Lasiocampidae > Dendrolimus > Dendrolimus kikuchii. The sequence continues at coordinate 8,370,578 of CM034392.1, forward strand.
TGCAGTCAATATTTGCCAAATAGTTTTAAATTATAGACATTAATAATTTTATAAATTGCTAGGATATGCTCGCAACTTCATCTACGCTTGACTTCAATACCCCACGGGATTCGCGGGACACAAAATATCGCAGCATTTGAAAAAGAAAGTAAGTTATCGTTTTAGTGAAAACTGTGTCGGAATAAGTAAATTTTACGCATCTAAACAACTACAAACCGCTCCTGGGAACATTCCGAAAAACTGATATCGGTCCAGTAGTTTTTAACAATAATAATAATAATTCATTTATTTCAGAAATTGAGTATTTCCATATCATCCAGTTTCATATTATAAATTAGTCCATTGTTATCAAATTTTAAATTCCAAAATTAGTTCACAGGACGATTTTTAAATGAATCCCGAACAAACGGGCAAACAGACAAGTAATCCGACCGTCGTTTATACGCCATCAGGCGTAAGAAAGCCGCGCGTCTTCACTGTTCAGAGTCCGGGATACCACCAGCAGTATCCTGAAGGTGTTCGCAGAGAGAATGGACTTCCATTTTCTTCGATGCTGGGTGAGGCGAGGCTACTTACTTGGTGTCGAAAAAGGGGTGGGGGGTCATTCTTTCTGCTTTTGTGTTCTGTTGTGTCCGTCCTACTAACATAGATATACTGTTTGTCACTTACAAATGGATTTAATATCTGAAATGGAAATAAGTAATTATTGTATAGTCTATTCCATTTTTTTTTTAATAACCTCAATGTACGGCATATTTAGAATTTTATAATATTATAGATTTCAAAGTAATACGGGATGAAAGTCTAAAGATAAAACCTTAAAATAAATTAAAACCTAAAGTAAAATACATATTGTTACGACCTACACGCCGGCAAAAGTGGATTCACACCTGCATACCGTAAAAACCCATTTTATTACCTTTCGGCATTTGGGCTTCTTTTGTTTATTTTGTGTTTAAAAATTGTGATTAGAAAACAACCCATGATGTATTGTAATCTTTTATGGCAGTCATTAGCCAGGTGTGTCGGACTGATTCTAAGAAATTCGGTCTACACGGTCGGGCAGATATATTGTATCTGTGCATTATAAAGCAATGGCCCAATCGAGAGATCGACAGTCAAGCGATAACCACAAGCGAATCAAGACTTGTGTACATTCGGTAATCTATTTAGTGACGGACTTTGCGCGTGTTATTGAATCGTGCATTACGTTTGGACTGGTTGTGTTCAGTTATATTTCACCTGTGTTATACGTGTTTGTATAGTTCTAATGAACTCTATAATAATTCCAACGGCATTTTAATTCGAGTCCTGCAACACGTAACAATATTATACAAATGAAAATTGATCTACTATATTTACTCTAATAACAAGTTAATATCCAGTCTTCATTGTTAAAATTTTCAGTTTATCATATTTTTTTGGTTTTTAGGATCATAGACATTTTAAATTTTATTTTGCAAAGTCGTGAAAATTGTATTTTCTCTTCTAAATTTTAAACTAAGAAGTGGAAAAAACTGAAAAATTCCAGAATAAAACATATTTTCAATGAAAATTGTTTTAAATAAGAACCGTTGAGTAATTTTTGATATATGATACGGTATATTTTTTTCGGGTTTTGTAGCCAAATGACAAAAAAGTGTTCGTAGCTTCTACGTAACCCCTTAATGCATATAGTCCAAACATACTTGGCTGTTTTTATTTCTTGACCAACTATCTCACAAGAAATATTCGTGTTGTAAATAATCTTAAATAGTGAGTTTCTTAATTGGTTTTGCAGTGACAATACTTTTTACCAAACTCGAATAAACAAAGCGGGGGACATGGATTCTTAATTTGTTGCGTGGCGTAGGACTGATTTTTTTCCAAATGAATTTCCCATCTTGGGGGACATTGGCTTCTTGCCGTGTTTACAGAGAGCTCTCGACGAGTCCCACTTTGTTGTTTAATGAAATTATCGGTTTACCGAGTAAATGAACAAAGCCAGATTTCGCTTTCAACGGTACGGTCAAAAAAGGAAGGGAGAACGAGCCATGTTTTTGTTTTCTCCGATGGTGGTCGGCATGGACTCCTTTGTGGGATTCCTTGGCTCTGCGTTGTACTTAATCAATTATGATCGATTCGTTAATTCGGGATGCAAGGGGAATTAATTCTGTTCGACTGTACCTACTATTCGACGTTGACGAGAATAAATTTCTAATAAAGAGTTTAAGTAACATTATGGTCTTAATTACTAGTTATATTTTTGATGGACTACAAGTACCTAAAATATAAGAATTAATAAGAAAATTCAAATAAAGTATAAGTACGACTTAAAATTTTGATTATAATATTGTAGTAAGTCCATACTATTTGTAATAATAATAATATCTGTGGAAGAGATGGTAGACTCATGACTTTCAATAAGTAATCTGTAAGATTCCATCTATACTATAATATTATAAAGAGGTCAAGTTTGTGAGTTTGTGACGTTGTAGGGGGTAATCTCTGGATCTACCAAACCGATTTTAAAAATTCTTCTACTGTTCCAAAGCTACGTTAACAGGGAGTGTCATAGGCTATATAACATGACGTTATATATCACGGGAGCAGGCAGAGCGCGGGTAAAACCGCGCTGGGCGGCTAGTTTTGAAATAAATACATTTATTTGAAAATTGATTTTCAATAAAAGTAAAATCTATAATTCATTTCTATATTTTTGCAGTTATACTAATTTTATTGTTAAATTAAATTGTTCATGCGGTCTGCACCTTTCTGCGTATAAGATAACTGACGATCGGAATTGTAAGTTGTGTAAAACGTATAACTATTTTATAAAACGTAGTTGAATCGGTACATCTCCAATTTTCAAAACATTCTTTGCTATTCAACTACTATGATTATTTTTATATGAAATATAATAAATAAATATTTAGATTTTTTAGGAATAAAACATTGGTGCTGGTGTAATTTTAAAAGGATTAATAATATATTTTTATATATCTTATAATTATAAATTTTAAAATAGTATTTACAAATACAAATAGGTAGTAACCGAATTAACTGAATAATATCTGTTGCATATTTTAAGTTTTTTTAAATTATAAATTTACTGAAGACCGTCTCTATGTCAGAGAGGATAGATAGCGGGTTTGCAAGACCTGGTTACAAAAAAATCGCAAAAAAAACTAAACTTAAATTCAAGATGTTGTAGAAAATATTTATTATGTGCTTTTTAGTTACTTTTGAAGTCGGTTTTGGTTTTTCTTATTTCTGTTTCTTTACATTTTAGTTACACAGATACCTACTTGAATAGCTTTAGAAAAAAATATATAAAACACGTTGTACGTGCCTATATCATTCTAGGGTTGCTCTCGATTTGCCTGCCATCCACTCATAAGATCTTGACTTGGTAACAATGAGACTCCCTCAGTATAAGTATAAGTTTCGCCAGGTGGTGGGGCATTTGCCCGACTGGATGGCTATCACCCCTGGTCTAAATTATGTCGCCATAACGACCTTGAGTTGTGTTCCGGCATTAGTGACCAGGTTCCAGTTTCCCTTAAGAGAGTGGCAGCGCAATTGTAGCAACTTTGTTGTTGCAAATGTCCATAGGCGATGGTAACCGCTTTCCATCAAGTGGGCCGTCTGCCTGTCTGCTGATCTTCTGCAATAAAAAAAAAGTATACTCTTTTGAATAAATAAAAATAAAAACAATAGAAAATAGGTCCACAATGGGCGGAGAAGTCGCGAAACTCCTCTTGATTGAAGTCCGTTAAAACCCTCCAAATAACTGATTATAATTTTACATGCTTGTGAAATGTGGATTACATACCATAACAAATTAACAACATCTTGTAAAATTTTATGTTTCACAAAAATAACTGATTTTTTTGTACATGTATATAAAAATGAATAGGATACTTAAAATCACAAAAGTCCACGAAAAGAATACGGTGGTTCTAACGACACTAATGGCCACCCGGCTTAATTATATAAAGTGCTTAAGTAAATGATAGCTAATTCAGCGTCGTGCCCACCGTCCCGTAAACAAGAGGTGTGACTTTTCACCATTGTCGACGATCTGTCACTTACACTTCCGCACCGACCTCAGTGCAATTCTTTTTCTCATTGTTGCCTTTTCCGTTCAAAAGAATTCTTTCTTTTCTTATTTTTTTTTCTCATCCGGCGCGTGCAATTGTCACCCTCCGGTTGTACTTGTTGCGAGAGTTGATTAACCATTCTTTCAAACATTAGTTAATTTGTTCTTGTATGTCTTGTTGGCTTTACTTCACTTTATATTATATAAAAAAGAAGCTTTTTATATTTTATGTTGATATAGGCTATTTTAGGCTGTGGCCGAATGCGTCTTATTCAAAGCACTAAAAAATAAAGACATTAACGCATAGCCACATTGGTGTAATTACATTATCTAACAATATTTAACGTCATTAACGATGTCGCATGTCAAATAATACCTTAAACCCGTCGCCATATCTGCTTGAAACAGCCTAAATCTTTAACAGTATTCCAGATGAAGCCTCGCTTTTAGAAATTCTTAACGTTGTTATTAATGATTAATTTATTGAGATTTTTCTTTCTAATATGACATTTCAGCCACAGAATGAGTCAGATGTGAATCATCAGCTAGTAATGATAAAGATATGCTCCATTTGTTTTAATTATGTTTATGGTCACTACTTCCTCTACTCGTATTGAAAAATAATCTAATCTACCGATACCGCAAGGTGTTGTGATTTGAAGAGAAGACATATCTAGTTGATAATTTTAATAGATAATTTATTTGATTTTGGTTTTTCTGACGTTTCGGCCTCTTTTCAATGGCCGTGATCACGGAAGACAAAGATGTCAAGCGTCATCGAGTATTGTTAAAGGTTTATTCAGCCTAACGACAAGTTGTTAATTTTAATTATTTAGTTTTAATTTTGTTTATGGTTATTATTTACTCTACGGGAGCTTAATCTAATTTATTACCGCTTCGCAACATGTTATGGCTTGAAGAGAAGAAGCGGCGCAAGAAACTCTTCAGCAAACATGCCTAGCTAGCTCTAATAATTTTATGTAATATTAAAATAGGTGGAAGGAAAAAAAAAAGAAATTATCAGTCAAGTTGGTTTGTGTTCCGTTGCACGCAGAAAGAGCTCACAGTGTCTTGAGGTCTGGCATCTGGTTTTTCCTGGGTTTTGGTCTTAATAGTTTTGATGATTGGATCCCAAACAGGTGGTACTTGCCAACCATCTTCTCTATTGAAATTTGGGTGTTTTTTTGATTTCAATAGCCTCACGCATCACTCTAGGTATGAAACGATTTTCTTTCGCGAGGATTTGTGGGTTATCGAATCTGATGTAGTGGTTGGGTTTATCCAGCGTGTGTTCACTGATCGCAGACTTCGTAGACCTTGTGCGTTTCATGTCAGCAATGTATTCTTTTACCCGTGTTTTTATGCTCCTCTTTGTTTACTCAATGTATGATAATCTACACTCACAATCGAGCTTGTAGACACCTGCATCCTGGAGTGGGATATTGCATTTCACAGGTATCAGAAATTGGGTACTCTTTTTATGCGGCTTGAAATATGTTTTGATTGAAGCTCGCCTGAGAATGTGGCCAATTCTGTCTGTGACCCCCTTGATGTAGGGTAAGGTAGTAGGGCGCCGCTTAACTGAAGGTGGTTTGGGGCCTTTGTGAAGTTGGAGTAGAGTCTTCAGCTGATTGCGTTGTAGAACTCGTTTGACATGCTGAAGCTCTCCACCTACGTGGTTTTCGTCACAGATTTTTCGTGCTCTCTGAAACAAAGATTTGCCTACGGTAGCTAACTGACTAGGATGGTGGTGAGACGATTCCGATTTCCGTAATCACGGCCACTGAAAAGTGGCCGAAACGTCGGAAAAACCAAAATCAAATAAATTACCGCGCTTAAAACCGTTAAAACGTAGTTTTATTATTAGATAAGTATCTAGCTAAAAATAACTATTGTTATTTACTTATGAACGTCTACAGATTTATAGATAAGTAACAAAAGTTACTGTAAAATGTAAAAAATTAATTAGAATCCCAGTTAAAACGCAGTTTTGATTCTACCCTACAAACGTAGAACCATAACAAAATATTATATTTGATATAATTTTGACATCCTTATCAAATAATATGATTTTTTTTATCCGTGTAGTCGGCGTTTCGGTAAAAAATTTACATATAAATAGAACATCTGCGAGGTCGAACCTCTCAAGGCGTTCCTTAGCGTTTCTACCCGCTAATTTGTAAATCGCTTCGTAATATTGGCAAAATTAAAATGCTGATGTCATATTTTACTCGCCATTTATATGTTAATGTGGTAGTCTTGGAATCTGTGAAGGGATGGTCCTTGATTAAAATATCAATGGGTAATTTGTGAGGTGCCCGTTTAAGACGGGCTTACTAAAATGCTACAATTTCAAGATCGTGATAAAAATATCAATCAGTATAAATTCTTCTGAATGTGTAAGCTTGCTATTACAACGGGTTATTCAGTACAAAGGCCATGACGAGCCTTAATCTCAACTCTTATCCCATTCCTCAAGGCGTAGTAAGATCACTGCAATCATTTGTAAGAGTGAAGGGTTGAGACGGCTGCAGTAAACCTAATGCCGCAATATTCGTAAATTAAGTACCTCTGCCGTCGGCGGGCTCAGTAAATATTATTTTTTTATGTTAATAACCGCCCGATTGCGTTAATAAAGCCTTACATCTCGTAATTAGCCGACCCATTGTCTGCGGAGGCGGCGGAGTGGAGCCGAGAAATGAATTGAATAATTCGGGTGAAAGGCATGCCCGTCAAGACAGTTGTCTGAAGTATATTTCTCAGATTGATAAAAGGATTATCCTTAATAGGACTGCCATACTTAGAGTCAGTTAATAAGCTATCTACATTAAATAGTAATTTTTCACTACAGCATAATTAAAATGTATTTAATGTATGTATTAAAACCGGCTTAATTTATAATAGTAGTTAACACCGGTAAGGCGGGTTTTAGTTCTGAATGTCAATTTTTGATCTCTTCTACATAAGTAATAAAATCTGGTAAATTCATGGTAGTTAACGCATAATTAAGTTCCGTAGAAATGCTTAAGCGTTGGTTGTTTTGTTTTTGTCTTTAGCTACATAAACCTAAACAAAAATTTAATCTAAAATACAGCATGTCACAAAAACGTAGTTTTTTGAATCCCATTTTCTTTCGTAATATTTTTAAGCTCAACAGCTTGAGATTTTATAAAAAATGTATTTTTTATATCATGAGTTCAGCAGACAGGCAGACGGCCCACCCGATGGAAAGCGGTTACAATCACCTATGGATATTTGTAAATATGCTGCTGCTTTTTTAAGGGAAGACTAGATCCTGGCCACTAATGCCGGAACACAACTCAAGGTTGTTATGGCGATATACTTTAGACCTGGGGTGTTAGCCATCCAGTCGGGAAAATACCCTACCACCTGGCTGTGAGTTGTTTTATCGCCTCTTACGACAAGCCACTTGGCCGCAAGAAACTGTATTCTTTCTCCATTCCTATTCTAACAGACAGTAATATCCAAACATGGACACAAACTTCTTTACATAGTATAAAACAATGTCGTTTTTCGCGTCTATCAGTTTATCCGCTTACTCCTAAACCATGCAACGGATTTTTAAGCGGTTTACCCCATCAGTTAGATAAATTTTCACTGAATGTTTATATGTATAAAAAACCTACTTAATTTTTAATGTAAGTAGCGGGCCTATATAAAAATGTAAAGCAAAGTAACAAGTGCGAAAGCTTGCTTGGTGAATAAACAAGGGTTAGGTACCAGGGCTCGACTGGAACACACCCGTACTGTAAAAATTGAATATTCTCAAAAATGAATAGCGTTCGTATTGGCGTAATCTGTTCCGCTCAGCAGGTCGTCGTCATCATCGCGTCTCCGCAACACTGGTTCCATTAATTAATAAATTAAACAATGCTCTTCTTAATTCCACGGTGGCTTCTGAGCCGCACTCAAAATATTTGCCATGTATAAATTCACGCGGTGGATGATGAAGACAACCCTTCAACGGCGGCCCGTCTTTATAGCTCTATTTGTGTATTTTAATTACTGTCATTATATGCTAATGACTACCATCCCTTTTTCTTATCCTCCTAAATGGGTTATTGCAGTCTTATATCTATATCGTGCAGTTTTGTCGAGTAATTTTGAAGATTTAAATAATAATAAAGAGTTTTCTTTTTAATTTTTTGCAACGGTTGATTTTTTATGATTAATTGTTTTGACTCTGTAAGGAAATTGCCTCGGCAATTTGTTTTGTGCTATTAACTTGAGAAGGAAGTCGTTTTGTGATTTGGAAAATTCAAATCATTCAATCTTATTCGTAGCGTCCATGTTTAAATTGTTTGATAGCATTCATTATTAACTTGAATAACTTAATGTGTTCACCGATTTATCATTTCGTACTTGTATCTTGTATGGTATTAACGAGGAAATAAATGATAAATGTTATCGTTCACAGGTTTTAGCTTCAGAAGGAACAGAACTGCACGTCACAGACAGATATGTCAGAGAGACGAGAGAGATGTCAATCTTCTGGTATATCTAATATCTTAAACATGAAAGTAAATTTGTTAGTCCCTTCTGCAGGACCTTACGATAGAATCGATTATCATCATACAATTTGATTTACACATATTTTTGATTTCGGGGCTAAACATTAGAGAAACTATTTATTCAGAAAATTGTGTTGCGTCAGATGTGAATTCAAATAATAATATTTTTTTATTTTTTTTATTGCAGTAGTTCAGCAGACAGGCAGACGGCCTACTTGATGGAAAGCGATTACCATCGCCTATGGACATTTGCAACACCAAAGGTACTACAGATGCGCTGCTGCTCTCTTAAGGGAGACTGGAACCTGGTCACTAATGCCGAAACACAGCTCCAGGTTGTTATGGCGACATACTTTAGACCAGGGGTGGTAGCCGTCCAGTCGGGCAAATGCCCTACCACCTGGCTGTGGGTTGTTAAGTCGCCTCTTACGAGAGGCCGCCCGGCCGCAGGAAATTGTATTCTTTCTCCGTTCCTGCATGGATAATATGACGTGAGTAAAACTAAATAAATCGATCATTGTAAAATTCAGTATAAATATATACTTGAGATAATAATAAATCTTAGATAGGTACAGAGAAGTTAGCTTTAGTGTTTGTGCTTTTGTAGTAGTGTACTGTCAGCATATTGTTCCAATCTAGGCGCCGGCAAAGACAAATTCCACGTACAGATTTGTAGAAGCACATTTATTACCCGTCGGCATTTGAACTAATTGTAATTCTTTTATGATCGTCTTCTTTTGTTTACTTATTGATTGGTATATGTTTCTAGAGAACCCATTGTTTTGTTGTACTCTTTTATGACCGCTTGCGGCCGAATCATTAGCCAGGTGTTTCGGATTATGTCGACTACGATACGGGCACATTGCATTTGTGCAGTATAAAATGATGGCCTGATTGAGAGAGCGGGCAGTCAAACATGAATCACGATCAAAGCGAGACGTGTGTACTACAATCGGGAATCTAATAGTGACGGACTTTGCGCGTTTTATTGAATTACGACTTCTGCATTACGATTGGACTTGTTATGTTCGGTTATATTTGTACATGTGTTATACGTGTTTGTATAATTCTAATAAACTCTATAATCATCCCAACGGCAATTTAATTCGAGTCCCGCAACTCGTAACAATATAAATAAATAAAAGAATACTTTTTATATAATTTTATAGGCAGGTACTTGATATGAATTTAATTTTAAATTAATAAAATTTTAATTTTAAAAACAAAAATAAATAAATTTCAAGTTTAGAAGTCGTGTAAATACACAAATACTACTTACTACATACGCAAAAACGTCTCGAAGCTAATTCACCTGTACATAGACAGATAACACATAGCATACCAAAATAAGCAATAAAAAAAAACATACACACATATTACATACATATTATCCTGGAAATTTCGACGATTTCCTTGGGAGACGTATCTAAAATTACGCGATCTAATTTTAATTTTGTCACGTAGCTTAGCTTACACACAACGAATTTATAGCAAGCAAAACATTTTATATTTCATTGAAATAATTCACAGCTAAAGTAAGAACAATGCCTCATGCAACAATAATATAATAATCAAGCTTTATCGTGAGAAAACGCTCCCCTCGAAAGAGTGGTAAAGATGCAAATCGTGGCAAGCCCGCGTCTTAACGACACACATTTTCTTTCCCTCGTATGTTGAAATCTCGGAATTCTTTTACATAATCATGTGTTGAAAATATAACAGCTTTTTAGCAATGGGGTGTTTTATAAACTTAAGTATGCATTGTGCGTCTGAGGAAACAACACTTGAGGGTGATTAGAATAATGTTCGTTTTCGGAAGTATTATGGGATTTCTTATATTATAATTCGCTGGCTAGTTATTGAATACAAAGTAACTTGTTCTGGACTAGTTGCATGATATATTACTAAGTTAAACATATATTTATATATGCTATACGGGCCTCCTTATTTTTAGGCTTTTGTAGCCATTATGAAAGAAAAAACGGGATTCTTCCTCTCGGTGGTATTCGATCGGCTATTTGAGGCGGTGAGGAGGTTGGGGCCTTGAGGAAAACCTCTTTATCCAGGCTTCTGCTCGGCGGGTGACTACCCATCAGTGGTAGGGTATAGAGCCGTTGGAAACTTCCCTCATAACGGTGGTCTCTCAACGACCCTCGTTGGCCAGTCTGCGGCATCCGATAGCCTTTGCGGGCTTTGCGTTGGCTTCATCTGCGACTTAGTTGGCCATTTGTTGGTGTCCGGTGGCTAATGAGATTCTTGTAAAATGCCCTGCATCTCACCCTTTCGTCTGTCTTTGTATGCCACAAATTTCTTTTTGCAAATTACTGAATTACTATGTAGAAAACATGTCATGAAGATACAACATAGAAGTTGTTTACAGAGTTATGTAGTGAAATCGCGAAATGGGCGCTATAATGTACATTGAGGGTAGCTTTTTTCATATAGAAAATAAGTCATAATTATGTAGGATCTCTAGATCAGACCTTAAAAAGTCATGATTATATCTTTTAATGAATTATTATTCAAACTTAATAAGTAGGAAGATATTAGCTTCATATACTTGAGTTGAAGAAATTGTGACCCACCTTTAACTTTTAAACTATGATCCAGAAATTTAAAAATAAAATATTTGAAAAATACTTTCAATGAAAGTTGGTTTTACAGGTCGAGTAGTTATTTTGTGTTGAGAACTTTTTAGTTCATCACAGGTTGGTTAAATATAGAACTGTCTGTTTACAGCTGACTGTGTCAGTAAAAACTGTGTTGCAAAAAGATTAAAAATTATATTCTCTCTGTACAAACAACTCGTTTCTCTCCCATCTTACATCTATACCACTAAAATTTTGATTACTTAAATAGGTTTTTATGGTTCCGTAGCCAAACGACAAAAATCGATGTATGTATCACATCTAGGGAACAGCTCATTGTGCGCGGATTATCATGCACTTACCCAATTTATTTATTAGTAAATTATATCAGACAAAATGACGACCCGTCCAATAAAAAGAAACAATCATCACAAAAGTTTTGTCGGGTCCCAATGAATTATATGCCTTATTATTTCTACAGAATCTGGTTGGTCTGCTATCAAAAATCAATTTAGTTTAAAGCACTTTTTAGCAAACCCAAACAAAACAATATTAATAAAATATTTGCTTCGAGATCCCCCAGCACTGGCGAACATGTCGTTATCATTTTTGCTATAATTTTAGTAGCAAGAAGACATCGTCTGTCCGTATTTATTATCGTCGTTGCTTTTTACGAAGTATCATTCAACGGTGTTTACGACCATGTCACAGGTTTACTGTTATGTTACAAGTAAAGGGGTTAATTTTGCTTTTTTCTATCGCTTCAGGTGTACAATATAAATTGGTAATAATGGTTGATGTTTTAACGGAAAGAGATTGCAAAAGGTATATAATTGAGGAAAAGCTTGTCATGCCTGATCATGGCGGCTCTGTTGACGTCATAAGTACCTTTACGATTTACTTATGAGATACTTACATAATAGCTCATAAACGGCTCACTTGTGGGATCAAGTCTTTTTTTATATTTTTTTTTATTTGCATGAGTTCAGCAGACAGGCAGACGGCCCACTTGATGCAAAGCAGTTACCATCGCCTATGGACATTTGCAACACCAAAAGTGCTACAAATGCGCTGCTGTTCTCTTAAGGGAGACTGGAACCTGGTTACTAATGCCGGAACACAACTCAAGGTTGTTATGACGGCATACTCTGGACCAAGGGTGGTAGCCATCCAGTCGGGCAAATGCCCTACCACCTGGCTGTGGGTTGTTTCGTCACCTCTTACGACAGGCCGCCCGGCCGCAGGAAATTGTATTCTTTCGCCGTTCCTGCACGGATAAAATTGTTTACACTTTTTTCATGATCTTAGATATGTATATATTTTCACAACACGAAGTATATAAGTATGTATAGATTTTGGTTTTTCGAGTAGTAATTTTTAAAGTGCAGACGCCATCGATGGAGTTAGAAGAATAATCGTGTTCAGCTCCATTGCGTTAGTGTCAAAAATTCGTATTCTATTAAATTCACAAAATCTTCTCGATATCGTCGCGGTAGAAAAAAAATGGCGTTACCATTAGTAGAAATGACTTTAGCCGAAATGAATATTGAAAAGCTACCAAAAATTTAAATATTTAGTTCATGAGTTTTTGTTTATAAACATTACTAAAAATAGAGTGGCATGCCCTTGGAATTGATAGAATATTAAAATCAAGCAAACCTACGAATGAGATGATAGTGTCCCGCGATTTTGAGAAGATTTCAGTAGCAGAATTGGGCCCCAGGTCTAATCTACAACCAAACACATCGATTATAAGCTGACTTTTACGGGTACAAAATCATAAAGTGGCACGGATGATGTATGTTATTTTTGCAAGAGCAAGGTTAATGCGCTTTGCTCGGCTTACCCACATATTTATTGCCATTGGAAATCCAGTGCTGAAAATGTATTCAGGCGTACGGGCGCATAGCATGTTTCCTTGTCACATTAGGCATAAGTAGTACTCTCTCCTCACCCTATTAACCGTGATATATGCGACAATTCTTTTCCCAAATCCTCGGAACAGAAGGGAAGCGAACTCATATCGCGCGCTCCACTTACCATCGACACCTTTTGCTTTTTTGTATTTCTTTCTGTTCGTACTTACTGGTAATCAAAAAAAGCTTAACTATAATTGTTGGCACAGCATTCAGAGTTGGATAATGGCCCATTAATAAAAAAAAAATAGTAACTAAAACTTCTTAATTTTATGCTTAACTAGAGTTTTTCCCGCGGCAAAGCTGGTAGTAACTCTTTGTTACGGACAACAACAAAAAAAAATAGGTTTTTTATATTTATATAAACCTTCAAATACTTAATTTTCTTGTTGAATTCACTACAATTACAAAGGAACTAAATCAATATAGTGTAGACAACTTCACAGCAAAATATAAATAATAACAGCAGCCAACCTGATTTGAAGTACCTATAACATATGAATGTCATGTGGGCAACCGGACAACGTATTTATTATTGAATTATAGCGATGCTTGTGTACATTTGTAGGGCCATCTATTTTGCTAATCCGTCTATTCTAGGTAAACGAGGTTTTTTTTCGGGATAAAACGTATCCTAATGTTGATTCGGGTTATAAGCCAGCGTTATGATGAGTAATTCATTCATATAAGTTCAGTAGTTTCCAAAAAAGATATGATCGCAGCGCCATGTTTTTGGATATTTTCGTCTACCCCACGGAAATTACGTCATTTATCGGGATAAAAAGTATCCTAAATTACGCCTCGTGATATAAGTTAGCTCCGGTTCGAGTTTCATTTAGATCCGTTTAATAGTTTTTACGTGATGCTCTAACAGACAGACAAAATTCTAAAAATTGCATTTTTGGAATCTTCTGGTCCGAATTAGTTCCCCTGATTTTCTGATTTTTTCACATTTTTAAACGCAATGTACAAACTCGAACCATTTACAGATTTATTATAGTATATATATATATATATATATATTTATATATATATATATATATATATATATATATATATATATATATATACACATATATATATACATATATATATACACACATATATATATATATATATATATATATATATATATATATATATATATATATATATTTAGATGTTTATTTTTAGCTTTTTCGTTTATTTAACCTAAACAGTACGTCACGGTATAGGGCGCCTAAATTTTAATTTGTAAAGAAGCTGAAATGTTTTTCAGAAATTCCAGAAAATTATTACATTAATATAGGTTTAGCAATAGCTGAATTAGTTACCAACAAAAATTTAAACAAATGCAATCCGTAAATAAATCTGTCTCAAAGGCATGGACCACAAATTATATAGTAAGCAAATAAGTAGACACTCTTTAGAATCAATGTTACCAGTTTCATCGCTTCGGGCTTTGTCAAAGAATCCTTCGCAATCGACGACTAATAAGAAGCATACACGCGTCCCAAACGCGATTCACGTGTACAGACAAAAACCAGCATCCGTTCCTCCCGAAAGACACCCGCGTATGTGATGTATGCAAAAAGGGAATTGAATAAGGTGATTTCGTTCCGCGGGGTCGCTCCCGTAGGAAAAGAATTCGCAGCGCGGTAATGGCGAATACAATAAATTTTCATAAACAAATTGCGATTTGATGGCGGCATATCGGCGCGGTACGCGTGTGCCTACTCCCAATAAGGATTGATAGGGAAACAATGTCACGACACTGATTGAATGTCAATTTGCGGTTCGCGCCGCACACGTTGCGGCTGTCGGCTGAATAATTCCATGTAATGGCTTACACGTAGCCTTAACGATGTGGGCGATGTTCCAACACTTGCCAAATGGATATTGTCTTTGAGAGATACTTTTTCTATCAATTTTTTTGTCCTTTGCCTCATTTAAACGATTTCATATCAGCGCGTGTGAACTACGTGCTTGGTGTATTAAATGGCGAAATGAAATCCAGTGTATCAACAGATTTATTGCACTCTGAAATTGATTAAATTGTGATCGATATTTAACACTGAGGGAGACCATAGAGATTAAATGCTAGTTCCTATATTTCTATGGGACTGTATGAGTCTCATTTATCATTTAATTAAAAGGAAAATCCTCACACAATAACACCACTTGTGTTTTATTTAGTGTTTGCTATAATACTCAGTATACAAAGTTTAGATTCAATCTGTTTTATATTTGGAATATATTTGTGGATGTGTGCAACAGCAGCGGTATTTCCATTACGTTGCCAACCTCGAAAAAATGTTATGACATTTCTCTTAAATGATGCCATAGGCACAAAGGCAAAATTTCGGTGGAGAGCTCCGTCCAAGTCGGTTATTTCAGCAACCACAGCAATGGATATTTTGTAAAGTAGGTGTAATAATATATCCATCATTTTCAGCTAATTATCCGTTTACCCAATGCAATCATTGTTATGCAGAAAACTTCGTCACGGGTAGGTAGCCACTTGATACGTAACATTGTGACAAGGTGTGTGCGAGGGCGGGTTCAGCTTGCCGGGAGGTGCCACGGGTGTCAAGGAGTTTTGACTTGCAAAGCAGCGCCGAGATTTTTCACTAGGGCGGTAATGACTACTTGATGTGTTTCGACCTAGATTAGTATGGAAAGAGACATTGGTAAAAAAAATAGCTTAAAAGTAAATGTGTGTTAGATTATATTTTGGCACAGCCAAATATAGATCAATCTCTATTATAAAATTGCTGAATATTTAAAAATATTTAGTTCTTTTTTTATTAAAGAAAGAAAGAAATTTTTAAAATTTTAATGAAGTTAAATTAAGTTTTTTTTCTATATTTCGCTTTTGGAAAATATATATTAGTATCTTTCTATAATACTACAAATAAATATTAGGTCTTTACATATGAAATTGGCGTTTTGTAAGG
Source organism: Dendrolimus kikuchii (assembly GCA_019925095.2). NCBI lineage: Eukaryota > Metazoa > Arthropoda > Insecta > Lepidoptera > Lasiocampidae > Dendrolimus > Dendrolimus kikuchii. The sequence goes on from CM034392.1 coordinate 8,386,631, forward strand.
GAGGAACATATACATTTATTTAATCAAAGTATGTACCACTACTATCTATGCACTTCTGCCATCTCATAGGTAGTTCATTGATCCCTTTACTAAAAAAACCATTAGGAAGGGAATCAATAAAATATTTGAAGGCACTTTGGACTGCCCCATCGGAGTTGATTTTTTTCCCTTGTAAGACGTTATCCAAATATCGAAAAAAATGGTAATCTGTTGGAGCAAGGTCCGGGGAGTACGGTGGATATCTTAGACATTCCGATTGAAGGTCCTCTAATTTGGAAGCCGTTTGTTGTGCAGTGTGTGGTCTAGCGTTGTCCTGAAGCAGCAGTGGCCTAGAGCGATTGATCAGCCTCGGTTGTTTAGCAGCTAGCTTTTCCATCATGGTTTGCAGTTGTTGACAATAGACATCCGCCGTAATCGTCTGGCCAGATTTAAAAAAGCTGTAGTGAACGACACCGGCACTAGCCCACCAAACGCTCACAAGTAATTTTTTTTGAGTAAATTTTCGCTTGGTGCAGGATTTGGCTGGTTCGCCAGGGTTCAGCCATTGTGATGAGCATTTCCGATTATCGTACAGAATCCACTTTTCATCATATGTAATGATTCGATTTAAAATCCCTTCATTATTGTGCCGGGTGAGTAATGTAACGCAGCACTCGACGCGCGTTTGTCGATTTGCTGCTCTCAATTTATGAGGTACCCACCTTTCAAGCTTTTTCACCTTCCCAATTTGCTTCAAGTGGATTAAAACAGTTTTACCACTAACACCGCAGCCTGAAGCTATCTCGGATGTGGTTTGCGATGGATCCGCTTCCACAATAGCCTTCAATTCTGCATTATCAACTTTGGTCTCTGGCCGTCCACGGAGCTGCAGGTCGAAATTTCCAGAACGAAAACGTTGGAACTAAAAACGCACTATGTTTTCTTTTGCGACACCGCCGCCATACACATCATTAATCCTTCGAGCCGTTTCGGCAGCACTGGTGCCACGATGGAACTCGTACTCGTAAGTAATGCGATATTACAAGTTTTCCATTTTGTAAAAAACCAAAACAGGAAAAAACAAACGAATTACGGTTTTCAAAGCAAAAAAGCATAAGTAAATAGCTGTATACATTTGAAATTGGAATTCCTAACCAAAAAGGAGATATTTCAGAACAAAGTGGCTAGTACGACAAAATGCCAACTTCATATGTAAAGACCTAATATTTTAAAAATAATATAAATATATGTAAAATAGAACTAATTTTAATTTTCATTACGAGATTACATTATACGGCCTTTTTAGCTATTTTTTAAAAACTAAATAACAAAATTAATAAAAATCTTAAATTTTTCAAACTTTTCATTACTGTTATATTAAAGTGCACAATCACAAAATTGCCATTAGATACTGCGGATTGATTTTAGTTAGATTTAAGTATATGTTGTTTGAATATTACAATATTTGAGTCGTAATATCGATATTAATTCAATATGTAAAAATACGTATTTAAATATTTAAAACACAATTCGTATATTTCATCAAACATTTAAATGACAAATCATTTTGTTACATAGTAAGGAAACAGATTGACATGATCCGTATTGTCTCATATCTCATAACGTATGTAACCCTTTGACTCGAAATACCCATATCCATGCAGAATAGGTTCACAAAACGACTAACATAAAGGCGATTCCACACTTGGCTAGCTCGCAGGCGCGTCACCTTTGATGCGCGTATGATTGCCCGCGCCCGCGACACATTGGATCTATATTGTTGTCTTTTTCAAGTTTCGTAATAAGGGATGAGGGTGTATTAAAGCCTTTTATCCGGCTCGTCACGCCGGCACGTGGGGTTGGGAAGGGGTTTAAGGTGAGCAAACATTAGCTCTTTTACATTTTTGCAATTTCATCTACGACGCCTGACGGCTGTTTGCCCACCTCGAGTTTCGGGATCGTAGAAGGAGGTTTTCAAGGGTGTTACAACTTTAACTCTTTTTAAAAGGGTTCAAGAAAGCAAACGAGTTTTTAATGTTTGTTTACAGATGTGCTTGCGGTGTTGCTAAAAGCTGTGGCGTAGTAGTACAGAGAATTCAAGAAATCTCGACTGAAATTAAGTCGTCTATTAAGCCAACGCTAGGCCCGCGGCCAAGTTCGTACCGCAGACTGCAAATCTTGGCTGCATTCTCAAACATTCCAGAAGATGTAGCTGGAATTAAACGACGCGGTACACTCGACAATTATACTATATCCCGAGTGCAGGTAAGGTTGCATATTTTAGGAGCGAGACAATATTAGCTGCGGCACTCGACTGGAAAATGAGACTGTTTTTGGTGGCTAATTTACAATACTTGCATTTTGGGAGAACAAGTTCCGTTCGCCAAGGTGTATATTCAACGTTTTGTGTAAACTAGGAACATTTTGAAACGTGTTAGCTCAGTTTGCAAATTTGCACTATGGAACAATGCTGAGAGGTGAGTAAATATTAGCACACTTATACTAATGCGATTGTTGAGCTATCCCGTTTTTCAAGAAGTGATTTTCTGATCGTACAATAAAAATACTATTAAATTTTCATTTTATACTTCAAGCCCTATTTAAGGTGTTAGTTGAAAATACACAGACAATATTTGGTGAATGTTTATGTCTTTTAGGTTAACAATAATAATCAACAATAATTTCATCCGTGCAGGAACGGAGTAAGAATACAACTTCCTGCGGCCTGGCGGCCTGTCGTAAGAGGCGACAAAAAAACCCACAGCCAGGTAGTAGGGTATTTGCCCGACTGGATGGCCACCACCCCTGGTCTAAAGTATGTCGCCATAACAACCTTGAGTTGTATTCCGGCATTAGCGACCAGGTTCCAGTCTCCCTTAAGAGAGTAGCAGCGCATTTGTAGCACCTTTGGTGTTGCAAACGTCCATAGGCGATGGTAACCGCTTTCCATCAAGTGGGCCGTCTGCTTGTCTGCTGAACTCACGCAATAAATAAAAAAAACAACCTTAGGGTTGCGGCAAATGTGTGTTTCGTGTGGCATGATTACAAATTACTACTTTAATTTTTAAGTAATCGATAGTTTTATCCGTGCAGGAACGGAGAAAGAATACAATTTCCTGCGGCCGGGCGGTCTCTACACATTCGAAATTAACAAAGGGCAAGCGTAGTAAAATGTGGCGATGTCTTAGCGAAGTAATAATATCTAAAGGTAGTATTCTACGACTGGTACAGTGGCACGGATCGCGCGCCGCGGGCGACCACAATTCAGGAATAGCTCATAATTCACGCGTAATCTGCGCGAGTCGCGCGACAACGCTGCATCCTGCGGGTGATAGCGCGATCGTGCCGCGAACCATTGTTGTACCCTTAGATGCAATTTCAGTGAATAATTAAGTGCAATATTTATTATAAGTATCTACACGGTTATATTAGTTATAATGTTTCGATTTGTTTCACTTGTCGCCTCAGGGCAATGAGGAATTTTTAGGGAAAGTGGGCGAAAGTTGAGATGTCGATTTGAGAGAAGGAAAACTATTACTGCTTCCTAAAAAGTTTTTAATTAATATTTTATTAACTGTTATTTCATTTTTCAGATAAACATTTATTTACTAGATATAAAAAGAAGTACATCGCGTCTTTGGTTTATCTTTGTGGATTATCAGACAAAGAAGTTATTCGCTATAACATATTATTGAAGCAAAGAGGCGATATACACATTGCGTTTCTACACTGAGGTATTGCTTTGTGTCTTATTTATAATAAATTCAAATAAATGTTCTATCATGAATTGAAAATATCTTTCTATGTTAAAATGAACACCGCCATTAACGCACCCGCTCATTGTTCAACACATTATTCAAAAAGCACGTGAGCCACGAAGACCCTTAAAATTACACACGAAACAGTGCTCTTTACCAAGTTTCCCATAAGAGCCCATTATTTACGGAGCCATCGTACCATTAAGATTCTCCACATATCTTCGAAAGGCGTGTTATGGTAATTACGGGTCGCCATTTTATCTCGCGACTCTTCGCGATTAGAACTCGCGCGCTCTCGCTCGGCTGTACGTAGAAATAACAAGTCCGCGAACTTAGTTCGTTTCTGAGGAGGAGCGCATTCCGAAATTAATTCGGATGGAAGATATCGGGTGGCGCGATAGCGGGTCGCTTCCGCGCCATTTATTGCTCGTGTGGTGCCGCCAGTGCCGGGTATCGGCGAAGGGGTAAAGAATATCAAGATGTAACGAGCGCCAGCCGGAAGGCTCGCAAATGAGCTCGCCGACTTATCTGTGTTAATGTGGGTGAGGGTTAATTTTGTCTTACATGAGCAATTTGAAGATACCGCTCTCGTACACAACTTACATTTGCTGTTAGTGCAGGATAACATTTTCAAATTGGATTTGTTTCGTGCTTTCTCGCTTACTTACAATTTATATTATACTTCAGCACTAAAAATATCTTCACTTTCAATTAAAGTTTGTACACACTTCCATATTATCTCTAGTAGCAGAGATAGCCTACTAGTGACAGCCTCTGTGATTGAGCGGCCTAACCCTTTGCCGGCCGACCTCACTACAATGCAGAGGCTCTGGGTTCGAATCCTGGCAAGGTAGTTTTAGTAAAGGAACTCTCCGTTATTTACTATGGTTTAGTTGTCTAGGATCGGCCCCACAGTGGTCGGTTGTATACTACCCATATCACAAGCGTAACTTGCTTAACTTGGGGATATACAATGTGTGTGTTTCTCTGCCGATTATTATTTATTATTTATTTTATTTTAAATCTATTACTAAGAGCATCTATTGTGTTTGATTCAGATATCAGACGCATCAGTGGAAAACATCTACGTATTTAATTTAGTAAAGTGTGCAAATCAACAAAACGCCTTAGACAAGTGTGAAGAGGTGATCTCTTCACACTGCGTTTTTAAAATGGGCGCTAACTGAGTTTAAGAATGAGAAATTAAAGAATGTATCTTTTGTTGCATTCAGGCAAGAGACCATAGAAATCCGGTCACAAATAGAGGAATTTAATTTAATGATCTGGAACAAAAACACCTTTAATCACAAAAAAACCAAGACAGCGTCTTACTAACTTCCAAACTTCCTTATAACATAGGTACACGTGTGGTACTAAAACGTGTGCTTTCTATCTCATTCTACTTAAATATTCGTTAAGATTTCGTCTAGACAAAAGGAAAATATAGTGTCTGTGGAATAGGATGAATGCGGTGAAGCACAAACATGGATGGCGAGCAAATACGTACGGTGTATATTAGCAAATGAAATTAATTTTCAAGTGCAATCTAGTCATTTGCTATTATTGCAGGTATAATTGAGAAAGCGAATGCTATGTGACGGGATATCGAATACAATTAACTGCAAGAGATTCAAAGTGGAATAATGGTTCGTTGATATTAAGTTTGTATTGCCTCTTAGATTAGATTAGATAATTATTAGATTATTGATCACCGAAATAAATAATTTCAAAAACAAAATGCATAATTACAATAAATACTTCTTGGCATAACAACAGGCGGCTTTATCACTAAAACGACATCTTCCAGGCAACCTAGTTAAAAAAAAAACTAAACTAGCGATGTAGGCTAAGCAGGAAGAAGATAGGATTGTACAATTTAAATATATACATACTTACAGTCTCTTAGTAACAAAGTAATGATTTATCGTTGATGGATTTCGTGCAGCACACAGGCTCATCTGATGGCAAGTAGTTACCGTCGCTTTTGAAGTGTTACAACACTAGATGTGCTGCTCGGTGCTGCCAATGTGCTGCCGGTATCGAAGAAATTCGATGAGTCCTTTTTGTAAAAAATCTACTTTATACATTGGATGTCGTCTCTCATAACACTATGCCGATTACGAGCCGATGCTCGTATCAACCAATATTACGTACTTATATTGTCTTTAAACCGTATTACAGCTTGCGGTATCAATCGAATTTTTAGCTCGTAGTTAACTCGGTATAATGTGAATTATTCGTAAGTTGTAACAAAATATCAGCCCATAACTATTCTACTGTTGAACTCAGGCTTCCTCAGTTAATAGGTAGAGAGGACTGTACAGCCACGATGCGTTTCCAAGAACGATTAGCGAGTTTCACCTTTCGACAACTTTGACTATAGGTATATATATCAAGCGCGCTTATTCAAGTCGCAGTGATGGGTTTCTCATATCAATTATATGAATTTCCAGTTTTTTCTAATATGGCTTGCCAGCCAACATTCCTTTGGAGCAACAGCGCGTAATAATTGTAAAAATATGCAGATTATATTAGAAAAATTGTCTAAGTAGTGCATATATTCCGGTGAGGATTCGGAACCACGTCGTTGGAATTGGATACAGCTGTCTTAGCAACAAATCTATCATAATGAAAAATTGTAACCTCACTTATAATAACTTATTAAAGACATGGAAATGAAATTATTTTATCATGTATTAATAATCTAGATATATAAAAATGAATGTCTGTCTGTATGTCCTTTATAGAATCGTAAACTATACATCCGATTTTCATGAAATGTTGTGTGTGTGTTTTTTGAGTGGGTCCCGGGATGGTTTACAGCCACAATTGGAACCGGTATGTGGCGCTGAGATCGGATTCTAGAATCCTCCTAATCACCGGGAGCGATTTTGGTAATTTTGTTTTTGTGTGTTTGAATGGGTTCTCGGATGGTTTAAATTCACATTTAGAACCGGTAGGTGGCGTTGAGATCGGATTATAGAATCCTTCTGATCACTTAGACCGATTTTGGTGATTTTGTTTTTGTGTCATGGAACAAAGTCTTTTAGGAATTCAGAAAATAGGCAGTACGAAGTTCGCCGGGTCAGCTAGTAATACATAAATTAAGTGTCTTTTAGACTTTCTGAGTGGATTATCTTAGTAAATTGTAGCTCAAGACGTTATCTACTACAGCCCATAAAGGAACATTCTATACTTTGTGGGATGATTTTAAATAAGAGTAAAATTAGTAGCATAATATTATACAAGTTTAACTACTTTAACTATATTTTATGCTCAGCCCTCTCGCCTTAAAATCTCTTTCCATGATTTTTTACTTCGATTTAACCGAATGCACTCCAAAGTGTTGCCCAATAAACCAGTTAAAATTCATCTCTTGTGAGGCCGAATATACAAAACGTTTGCGGTCGTAGGTGAGAGCTCAAAGAGCCATTTCACACGAGCGCAGTCTGCGGTGCCACGTCAAAAGGATTGACCGAATCGTGTCTGGGGTGAAATGGTGTAACCACAGCCTAGTCGCTAAACAACCATGTTTGGTGTTTTTGGACGAATGCCGATTTCCGCCTTTGAAAGTAATTCTAAACGGAACTATTAACTTTATATGAAACTTGAAAGTCAGCATTTTGATATTTGATTTATGTACGACCTTGGTCAAATAGGTATGTTTAAAATTACGTTGGCGTTATATTATAGTACTAGCTGATATCCGCCCGCTTCGCGTGCCATAAAATCCGTTCATATCTGACCTCTACTTGATGAAAGGAAGATCCATGCCAAATTTCAAGTCTATATATAGTTTTTGAGATATCGTGATAAGTATATAAGTATAAGTGGATATATATATATATATATATATGTATATATATATATATATATATATATATATATATATATATATATATATATATATATATTATATTTATTATTAGCCTATAAACATCCTACTGCTGGAGTTTCTCAGATTAAAGCGAATTGTAATGTTTTACACGCCGAATAACACGATGCAAGTTTCGTTATGATATTTTTTCTTCATTTTCAGCAAATGTATATTCTAGCTTTTACCTTATTATTAAATCGTTTTTGGTGTGCCTAAAGGTAAAAGCAGTTTAGGACCTCTGCAAAGTAGGTGCTACTAGGAACTAGTAATGACTAATTCTTGAAGATTCTCTGAGAGGTGATTAATTTGAAAACTGTTCTGGCACCTTTTGAAATTATTAATTTAAATTATGACTTTCATATGATTTTGTATTTCCTGTTTAAAAATAAGATGATTTTTCAAATTGAATTTAAATAAGTTATTTGTTATTGACTGTTTGAATTTTGTCCCTGAATTAATATCCTTCTAAGTTGTTGTGCTATATAAATTATAAAATTAATATTTGTGTAAAATTAAAGTTCACAAACATAAATCATACTATGCAACATATTTCAAAAATAAAACCTACATAATATTATAACGAAAAACGAGTCTTGAAAAAACTTACCAACTCAACATAGCAAGTATCAAGAGTAGCCGAAAGGAACTCAACACGAGTTGTTTACGTGAGGGCCGTCAGCAAACACCTGTAAACGCCTTTGCTCGTTTGAAGTGGACGGTCACGATTGCTGGGTACAATTAGCCGTAGACGTGTCCTGCACTGCTATCTAAATAGATGTTGATTTAAGATTTGTAAGGATTTTTGAACTTGGCAACATAAATTAAACGACTTAAAAACACGCAAATACTATTTTAGAGGAAATTTTGTTTTTGGCGAGAACTTGAAGAATGACATGAAATGAAAAATTATTGACTTGTAAAAAATGCAGCGTACATACAATATTACTAAAATACAAAGAACAATTAGAACAAGAGGTGTTCCAAAGGAAACTCTGATGCCCGCGCTAGGTTTCTTTAGAGCCTGTGTGACGGGCTACAGTTGAATTCGCTTCGGTCATATGGTCCTCATTATACATGTATAGTATATAGCTACGATGTCTTTGTGCATTAAAGATCTATATAATAATAATAATAATATATTCTAATACTAGATTAAGAGTTAAAACTTAGTGATATTAATATTAACAATGAGTTTTTATGTGGCTGCGTGTGCGTGTGCATGTGTGTGTGCGTCTGCATGTTCGTATATCCATAAGGGTCTGTGCGTGCTTCTTGTCTATTTTGAAGGGGGTAATTATGTTTTTGGCACTGTTTTTATCATTTCGTTACGGAACATTGGAAAACGAATTTCAGAGAAAATAATAACCTCTGAATCTACTCAACGGAGCTTACTCAAACAATTTTTGTTTATATTATTTTTTAAACTCTACCTTCATGATTTTCTTATGAAAATTTTAGCTCAAAATAAAATTACAAGACACTTATGAATAATTTTTCAGGTCACAGTTCAAAGATTCAGATCAAAGATGTAAGAAGATGTTTTCTTCTTTGAGTAGAGGTAAATTTGGTAAAAATCAAGGTTTATAATATGCGAATTAGAGATCACTGAATTGAAGGTTATTTTTGATTACAGCATTTTAGTCTTCAGAGGCTAAGTGGCAAAGAGAGTAATCTTTCATTGCTAATATGGAACCCTGCACAGTCTCATACTTGGCCAAATTTTAAATAAATTTGAGTTACTTGCATATAGAGCAATTCTTTACTGTCTGTATTTAGTATCACTATCAAGATACACTTTCATTAGTGGAGCCTTCTGGCCCAATTTTTCACTTATAAACGACACAAAAACCATTTTTATACAATCGATGAACACCTAGTACATGTATATGTTATTCTTAATATAGAAACACAAGCACTTCTATAAGTATGACGCTATACAGGTGTGTAAAGCGTTATTAAGTAAATAGCATAAATAATTAAATTACGGTCGGGCATAGGTGAATAAGGCAGAGGTGTTAAGGGTAGACCGAATTAATGTATTTAATAAACCACATGTTGTAATTATTTAACATTTACCTTCATGTTAAAGCTCAAAGTAAATCTTAGAGTAACTAATAACGAGTAATTTTATTTTTGAATAGCCGGTTTATATAACTTACTATTCATGCACTTGCCTTACCATCGGTAGAAAATTAACATTACTTGTATAGAAGTTTATGTCTAATTTTAGCCTACAGTAAGGCGGTTAGTAAGATATAGAAACCGGCCATAAGATAAATATTCAGTCAGTTTTTTTAATGAACCTAGTTTGCATTTTATATGTGTTTGCACGTCATAGGCAATTTTTATAGCTTTTTTAAAACCTGCACATCGATATGAAGGATGTGTCACACCTGCATCGCTTTGAACTAGTGGCAGGTATACTATAAGTTTATTTACAATGGGGACCTCCGAGGCCAGTGTGTATGTCCCACTCGGTTCGATATTATTAATGGTCAAGTATATCACAATAAAAATAAAAGCCTTTCAGAAGAATAATTTAAAATAGTTAATTATTTTAATAAGCAATTAGCTCACGTAAAATTCCATTTACCAGCGCAATTATTATAAAGCGCAATCAAAGGATTAAATCAAAGTAAAGTTCAAATATTTCTATTAAATCAGAATGAGACGAAAATATTGCTTTAATAAATTGTCTCGGAATAAAACCTTGCCTGCTCCGTATTATTTACATGCAAGCACTTGACGAGTGCTCAATCATATTCGCAGTGTTGACTTCTGGAAACGACCTCTCAACTCTCCATGATCATAATACCCTCCGCTGCATCTAACAACCCCTTCTACATCTATAAACCGGTAACAAATCTTAGGCGAGCGTTCGGCATCTTTATAACTCGTGCAGTACGATCCCTTAACCCAACATAATGGGCCGGTTCGCTGAGAGGACCGTCGTAAAATGTCCCGTCCGCGACGTCCAGTGCACAACCTCGAGCTCTACGAGTGGGACCCTTCGAAATTTCACGAACTATTTGCCCCGCACTAGTCCCCACTCAGCTTTTTTGTCGGGCTTTATTGTCCGGATTTTCTGCTCACCTTTATCGTTATTGTGTCCGCTCGGCTTCATAAAGGACGGCGGTTCACTATTAAGACCTCATAAGCGTGGGAAAATTTTGTCAAATACTCGATGTCCGGTTGACAAAATTTTCCCGAGAATAAAAACGGTTCGGGCCGAGTCAATAAATCGTTTGGTCAATTGAACGGGATGCAATGGGCGTGTTAATTGGTTGGGTGCGGGACTGCGGGCTCGGATGCCGGCCGTGTATCGTGCGGCATCGTGCTCGAGGGCGACGAGTGGACAGTGAGCAGTCATTGCTGAATGATAATTGCCTGCAAGCCGGCCGCCGCATAAATTCAGGCTATTGGCGTGGAATTGAATGGATGCAAACAGGTTCCGGTTAGAGTTACACCGATGTTGGAACGTACATGGAGGGTATTCTAAAAAACTTGTATACAAAAATAATAAAAGGCAATTGAGTTTATAGGACATATTTCGCAGTCAATATTTTATTTCTTGTTCTAAAATGTCTGGATATGTGCATATTTAGATATATCTGCTAATATCGATTTTAGTCATGAACGAGATAGAATATTTAATACTTTCCACAGTGATTCAATTGCACAAGCTCCAAATTGGTGTCCTAATAATACCACTTTATGGGCTATTATATATATAGTATCCATGATCATCGCTGTCATTAAAACTAAATAACACCAAGTATCAATGATAATATTTCCTATTATAGACTATAATTTGATAACATAAAGAATATGAACTAATTGTAAGTATATAAAAATAGATAAAAGTAAATATATAAATCGACATCTGGTAGGTACAGCTACAATATTTTCGTATTCCATGCGTACAGACATTTGTTCCTTGCAAAAAGCGATCATCTTGCATCAACGACCTATGACAACGACCAATTGTTTTGCTTTAAACCAGGAAATATTATTTAGGTCTCTCCAATAATTTCTAGTTCTTGGTTTGCAGCTGGGCAACCGGTGAGAGGACATGAGCCCATTGCATATATCCCGGTGGAGATAAACGCATACGATTACACGTGCGAGCCACAGGTGGCGTATAACATTTTTCAGCGGCCCGGACGGGCCATTGGCTGCGCACCCGGGTGCACTGTTGGTATGGATTAATCCGACACCAGCACGTCGATTTGCGGTATTTATTTTTATTGAAAAGCGTGGGAATTTTTTTTCGATGGAAATATTTATTTAAACTAGGGTCAATATAGAGTGTATGTTGAATTTTTAGGGTTTTTAATGAAATCGTAATATTCCTCGTCTGTCTTTGTCTGTTATAGTCATTTTCTAGGCAACTACTGGGTCTATAAATATTACATTTAGTAAAAATGTATAATATACACTATGATATAGTGTAGCATTATAGGTGGCTACTCTGGTGGATTTCCTGGAGGAGTTGGGCTGGATGAATAACCCCTCATCCAACCTCGCACGCAAAATAGGCGCTACGTCGTCGAGTTGCGGATACCCTCCGCTTGGAGAAGAAGAAGATGGCTAGGATGAATCGGTGGCTGCATATACATAATTGAAGATTTTTCATCGTGCTCGTCAGATTTAAAAAAGTTACGATAGTGTTCCGTAGTGATTTTTTTTTTGGTTAAATAGCAAAGATATTCGCTTACAAAGTCGTAATTAAAGAAAAATAATTAAAAATTCTTACTCCTGAACTTTACGGTAGTGTAAACTTCCGAAAAAAGTTAAAGTACTAACGGAAATTAGTTTTACATTATCATTTGAGTAGTTTTTGAGAAATGGGATGTTTTCGATGAAATGCTTTTTAGGGTTCCGTAGTGAAACGATGAACACAGCGGACGTTTCTTTCCTCTACGGTACTGAAGTTCGTGGACTACCACGAATTTTTCCCGACTTTTAATCTAATGTTGGATATTTTAGGTTAAAAGTCGGGAAAACTTCGTCTACTAATATTACAAGAAAATAAATTTAAATTTTGTTTAAAACATGAGTTCCTTCCTTTTAAATGCCACTAATAAAAAATGACAAAACAGCCATTGATTCTAATAAGCTTATATAAATTAGTGGGCGACCCGATTGGTCTTGTCGTCATAAACCTGGGGACAGTGCACATGCGTGTGCGAACACGGGTTAATTCCACAGTGGACTTGACATTCGTGTGTTACGATGCCCATACTACATTTTATTATTGATGCCAAAGAATTATTATACATTAATAAGTAACAAGGCACTAAAGAAGCAAGAGTTATGCCATTTTGTCAATTCAAGACATATCGTATAAGCTGTTCCCGTTGAGCTACGAGGGTTGGAAATAATTATTGCTTGCTTGACAAATTGCCGGTAAAGCCTACGTGTCGCTGCCACAATTTGATACAATTTTCGCCTTTTCCCCGTGCGGGTTAACTGATTTGCATACGTGCGCCCCGGGATTATGCAAATATTTTTTTACATACTGTTTACGTTCCCTATATTAGCCATTTTCCCTACACGGGAAAAGGAAGCACTCGGGTCGCGCATTTTAAAAAGATTTACGCGCTTTGTCGGATCATTAAGTGTGGAACTAATTTGCTTACCTTTGAAATGTGTAAATGCTTTGTTCCGGATAATTACTGAAGGGTAGCAATCCCCGTAACGTGATATGCACATTGTGTTGACTCTTGGTTTTTCAGGGAACCGTTTTGTTGTTTAACTTTATTTTAATAGTCCAAGTCATAGCGGCCCAGTGGCTTGTTTTTCCTAATATGCACATACCGTTTTACTGTGGGTCGCATTACTTTTGTGATTAAGGAGGTGAGCACTAAACCTGCCTGCCGTAATTCAGTAATAAACAAATTGTTCAAGATATTATTTGATTTTATATTACACATGAGAAAGCTGCATATCCAGTTTAGGAACGAACTGCCATTTTTGACTTGTTGTCAAGTTTTGTGTTATTTTTTATTATTATTTTTTTTATTATTAACAACTCGACGGACTCGAGTTCCGTACCCTCTTTTACAACTTAATTTCTAGATTTAATTTTTTGAATTTAACACGCTTATTAGTTATTTTGGTTCTTGTGTGTGACATTAATTTATTGATTTTTGTGTTGAGGTGTATGTATCTTACGAATAACTTATTATATTAATTTATTCTAGTTTTAATACTAAACTTATACTAATATAGAGTGTATCTGTTTTGTGTTATTTATAAGTATTGTTATTTGGTAGAGAAATTTTAGGGGAACGCGTTCTTAATGTAGATCGATTTTCGTATAATGGTAATCTCGATATGCAGATTTTCTTACAATGTTTTCCTGCACCGCCACAAAGCAGAAACGCAGATGTCTTAGGCACCAAACTACCGCCTATTTTTTTTATTTCTAAATATATCAAGTTTTTTTAATTTGTCTGAAGAGGGCGTAACTCCTTTGCAGTATTGAGCATGTGGGAATCGTCGAAATTAAATTTTCTTTGTTTTCCTCTGGTGGGCCGTGGGTTCTTCGCGTTATTAAATTTCCTTGTGTTTTTTAACACAGCCGTATCATTAGATTGAGGGTTTCCGTCAAGAGGAAATTGTGGCGGCGAGGGGAGCGAACTGAGCACCTAAACATATTGAAAAAATAAAAATCCCAGCCACTTACTCTTTGCATCACGCTTGGACTGTAACTCTACATAAAACAAAACATTGAAGATGTAAATGTTTTGAAGTGAAAATTATCTAGAAATGTAATATTATAATTATTTCAAATGCCAAGTACATTTTAGAGTTTGTAAGATACGTTATACTCCATTTAGATATCTGAATACTATGACAATAAAGAATGACTGTAATAGTGTAAACAATTAAGCCAACTGAAACACTTTTTATAATCTTACAAGACGCTGAAGACCCTAGATTTTGTTCGAGAATAGTAAGTTATGACGCCATCATTTAAAAAAAAGACAAATACCGTATTAATTATTGTTGTTTAAACAAACCTGAATTTAATTTTTATCATGATATTTTGAAAGTAGTATGTATGGTATTGTAGCACCCGGTCTTTTATATGAAAATAATTTTAGAATTTATTGTAGTAACACGTGTCATCTACCCAATTAAAGAGAACAAATTTAGTTTAACGCATGGTTTTTTTAATGTACACAAAATAACTCATATCTAGTAAAATTAGCAAGTTTAAGTAGCAATGGGGCGTTCATGTTAGTTGCCTGACCGATGCCCGATGAGGCAGACGAGACCTTGAGTAGAGACCGCGTCGCGATAAACGCAGTGTTGGACGCCCTCCGGCCCGATGGACTGACAACCAACAATGTAAGCTCGCCGGTAGGCATTGGAAGAGGAAGGCGAAGGAGCGGAATTGATGAGGCCTACATCCTTCAGTGGACTGCGATTGACTGACGACAACGATGATCTTTTTTTACGATTCTAGAAAATACAGCGTACTTTCTAGTTTCTCTTATATTAATGTAGGAAGCAAAGTTCGACCACTTCATGAATATTAGTTACAGGTAGAGCATCTTGTCGTTAATGCACGCACACAGACGCATTCAGCGTGGAAAGACGTTTGAGTGGTATCGCGTAATAAGCACAGCCGCGACAAAATTCCACCGGCCCCACAACCTTCGGCAGCTTCGCCTTAAATATACATATTACATTACGTGAAATTGCCCATTTTTTCCACTCTCCACCCTAACAATTAGGGTAGCTTGTGTATAAATATTGCACGGCCCTCATTAATGTGCGTGTTCGTTTTAGTACAGTACATATTTTTATGGTTCGCCTTTTCGGTTGACGGCGGCTGCAGGCCTCCTCGTGAGATGTGATGAATAATTAAGACGTGTACCAGGAAAGTGCTTTTTTACTTCAAGGTTATTGCCAAGATTTGGAACAACTTGTTCGTTTGGACTTTCTTAATACTTTATAAATAAATATATTATTATTTCTAAAAGTTAGGTTTTATCATAACAAATATTGTATATTTGCAGATGAAACATTTGGCTATATAGAGTTTGTTAATAATACTGATCAAATGATATTCCTATATACAAACTTATTGGTCATCATTTTATGACCAATAAGTTAAAGTATTCTATGTAGGTATATCTAGAGAAATATTGGACAAATTTTAAAATACAGTAATAAAAAATATTTCACAATTAGTATAATTTTAAAATTATACTAATTGCCCACAAAAGTTTAAAATAAATTCATATAATTTATCTTCAAGAAAAACGTTAAACCAAACTTCTTCAAAAACTGTATGCACTAGAAGGTATTTACTCACATTAATATTTTGTTATCGAATGATTAGCTCTATAAATGTAAATACATAGTAGTAGTTCATAAAATTGATATTTAGAGTTATGTTGACATAGTTAAGTTGTAATGTTTTGCCCAATTTGATTTTTTACACATTTTAATACAAACAATATTGTAAGTAAAGTTTTTTTAGTTGAAGTGAATACTAGCTATAAAATATTAACAAAGCAGATTTAAAACTTTTTAATGTTCTTCCTTACCTTGATCTGAAGGCGAAGGCATGCGATGTCGCAAGGACGCCTGAAACAAAAAAAAATCCAATATTAAAATATAATTCAAAACAAAATTCATTACAGCTACAGCTGTACGCGATCGATCTTAAAACTGTCACGTCTTAATTTTATTAAAATTCATTTCCCCGCCAAAACAGCAACAACAAACTTCTAAATTAAAAATATGGAGCGTTCGAATGATTAAAAAGCCCTCTCCGAAGATTGCATTTCGACAATTAACGCATTAAGACTTCTCTCGCCAATAAAGAGCAACTCTCTCTTAATTAACGGTCCCTGTTAAAAATTGAGTACAAATTCAAGTAGCAAATCCCCCGGCCACCCTCGCAGGGGTCTAGTGAATGGCCTGTAATATTTTAGTTTGGTTGAAACAAAAACGCGTCTCACGGCCCTAGGAGTGAGGGCTGAGGATCTGTCACGTAGACACAATAAGCCTTTTAATTCGATTCGTCAAGACGGACGCAGGAGACAAAGGGCCGCGAGTTATCATTCAATGGGGCACTCCTACCTTTCTTATTACTTCGCTTCGGTTTTCTTGTGAGCTAGGAAACTGGCATACACGAGATTATTGCATTGGGTATATCTTGAGAACAGTAAAAGTGGTAACATTGTTAGTGATACGACTAAAGGCGCCGGATTTATAAATGTAAATGAACTGTATTTAATAGAAGAAACATGCGGGATAAATTAGAAGAGAGTACGGGAGGAAACAAAATACATACTTTACAGTATTTAGTTTGGCTTTAAAACTGAGCAAATATAACATAGACGAGTATAAACAACCACAATACCAGCTTATTGAACTTAAACACACATGTTTAATAGCACAAGAGCTATTATTGGCCTGTTTAAATATAAAGTAGAATTCATTATAACTTTTGATTCAAATAGATTTCAAGTGAATTGATTTTACAGACTTTACACAATAAACATAGTTTTCAGTCTTACGTGTGTAATATTGTGTCAATTCCATTAAAATATATGTATAATCCGTCAAGTTCATACACCGCTCGTTTTTTAACTTTTTTAAACGGAATTAATCGCCTACTACAATTCGAAGACAGAATTCAATGGTGTCTTAGCTTCACTGACTGATTTGTTGTCGTCCTAACTATTCAAACACGGAAATAATGAGAGGTGTATGGAGTTGCCCCACTGACGGTCTTTGATTATATTTCGATATATATTGTCGTTGTCAGCCATTTGCAGTCCACTGCTGGACGTAGGCCTCCCCAAGTCGGCGCCACTGACTTTCTCATCCGGCGCCTACCGGCGACCTTGCACAGGTCGTCTGTCCATCGGGCTGGGGGGCGTTCGACATTACATTTACCGATATATATAATGATAATAAATTGTGTGTCATTATATTTTGTCTGCCAATATAAAAAAAGTGAATTAAGCCGCATGAGAAAAATGTATACCACAAAAATTGTCTGATAACAATGAATAATATCTTGAGATTGATATATTATCTTAAGACTCCCGTCAGTAACAGTGGTATCGTGTATATCGGTACAGTAGTGAAGTGCACTTGATCCCGTGCGTCGTCGTGACCCGACTGCCGATCGCAATCTAACTGCTTTATTTGTTGCCACCGCTCTTTTAAACTCACCTTGAATGCAGCACGTTTTACTTGGCTAGAATAAATGCTGTCCCGTGTAACATGTATTTCGTAGAGGTAACCAATGTCTGACATTTTTGTCATTTAGGTACAAAACCCTAAATCCAGCTATTTAATCGAAAAAGTATACAAAATATTTCATAAACTACACAACGAATCATGTTTAAACCAATTTGTGTATATACCCGTGTATCTATAATCTATGTACAATATTATAAAATTCTAAAAATTCCGTGTCTGTAAATTAAAGCTATTTAAAAAAACAACTGGTATAGACTATATAAACGATAGATAACACGATGCCTTTTTTAGATTTCTTGTCTGTTTGTTCGGGATACGAGTAAAAACTACTGAGCCGATTTCGATGCAGTTTTCGCTGATCCACAGCAAATTCTTAGACTTAAAATCTGCGCTACTTTTAATAAAATTACTGCTAATATTCCCGGGAATGGTTTTAAGTTGTTCGGGTGCATAAAAATTGGCTTATTCCGACACAGTTTCCACTAAAACGATAGCTTACATTCTTTTTTAAATGCTGCGGTACTTTGCGTCTCGGAAATCCTGCGGCAATTTCTAGTCAAGCGTGGAAGAACTCGCGGGAATATCCTAGTACGTATTATATTAATGTATAAATACCGAGTATATGAACGATGGAGAAAACTACTTTTTTTAGACTTCTTATCTGTTTGTTCGAGATTCACGTAAAAATTACTGGGCCGATTTCTATACTGTTTTCGTTGATCTAGAGCAAATTTTTAGACTTAAAATCTGCAGTACTTTATATCCCGGAAATCTAGCGGAATTTTTCTCGTGTATGGTTTAGAGTGGTTAGGGTTAAAAAAATTGATTTCGATGCGATTTTTTGCCTGATTAATAGCAAGTTTTCTGAATCACATTGAGAAGAAAAACATTCAAACTCGCTAATATTAAGTTCAAAGTTAAAACTATATTTTATTCTAAGTTAAAAAATTTAAAATAAACTTCAAGTTCAAAGTTAAAAATTAAGTTTGAAATATATTTCATATTCACGTAGAGAATTGGCAACTCATTTTTACGTACAACATGATATAGCTACCGACAAGTTTCAATTTACCAACGTTGGTTTTATCTCTAATGCTTGGGTGGTAATTATGCCGCCAGACAGTGGGATTCCAACCCCTTTCAGACCTAGATATCGGTAAGGGTTTTTAATAATACACTTAATGACTAAATTATAATTCCGTTTTGGATATCGTGTATATTAAATTTGTTTGTGTATATTTTATAATTGGTTTATCCATTACTTGTTTTAGTTATGTTCCTTACGTTGTTTAATTAAGTTTGTTATTTTGTTTACTTATGTAACGTATTAAAATAAGTAAAGGTCAAAAGGCAAGACGAAAATTAATTGTTCCGTCGTGCAATCATTGTTTTGTCTCAAACATTACATGACACAATTTTTTTCGCATAGCTGGCAAACGGGCCCACGTCCTACCCAATGGAAAGCGGCTACTGTCGCTTATAGATGTTTGCAACACCAGGGGCCGGTCCAACTTGCCAGTCTTTAGGATGGAATAGAAGGGATGGTATATAGAGGTTGCGATATGATGTGTGGGATAGACGGGTCCAACAGGAAAATGAGCTTGATGGGATGCGATAGGTGAATGCATAGGGGGATGGGATCGGGAACATGGGCTCGAGAATATGGGATCGAGAATATAGGATCGGGAAGATGAGATCGGGAACATGAGACCGGAAACATGGGCTCGGGAAGATGGGATCGAGAACATGGGAGCGGGAAGATGGGATCAGGAAGATGAGGTAGGGGCAGGGGGAAGTGGGCCATCAGAACTCTTACTCACCGTATTAAACGCGATTAGCTCGAGGATAACGGTTCTTTTTTAATATTACGTCTTCTCTTCCGTCATGTTTTTTATTTTCTAGTTTTAACGCAGGAATAATAGATATGAGGTGACCTTCTTCTTTTTGATTTTTTCCTTTTATCTTTTCTTTCTTTATTTTATAACAAAATCTTAAATGCTATTATATGTTTTCTTACTTACTATTACTGAGGCTAATCGTTACAGGCCTATATTCTATTGGCCCGTTCCTATATCTAAACAACCGTTCATTTGCCTTACTATCGGTTAAAATTGATAAAAGCTCCATACAAGTAATGTCAAAATTCGACCGATGATAAGGTAAGTGAATGAATAGTTAATATGTGGTCATATGAGCGCGTGGTATCACACCGGTCTACTTGGCCTCGAAAGCAATAATCAAGATATAATGATGGAAACATTATAGCATAGCAAAACTCTACCACGTCGAAAACTGTAGCACATAATATGTAAGTGTTGTTAAAATAACGCTAATGGCATCGTATTCGCAATAAATCCATAAGTACGTAAGAGTAAACTTTTGTGAACCGAAACAACAATCAGCGGGCGTCACGTTAATCATAATATAACATAACAGAGTGTTCGCTGTAAAAGAGTGTTTTAATTAAACTAATGGCGTACGAATGTTAATTACAATAGAGATTCGCCGAGGGCGATGACTGTTAGCACCACTTTGCCATTTGCTACAAGCATTATCGTTTTTAATTCAATTCAATTTTGATGTAAGTATTATATACGTATTTTCTTAAGTTTTGCGACTTGTATACATAATGAAATACGTTTTAACACTTTAACATTTAATTATTATTTAAAATTATTAGAGCTGAAGCGGTTTTTAGATTAGGCTTATTATATTATAAATTAGATTAGGCTTCCATAGAGTAAATAATAACCATAAACAAAATTAAAATGAACAAGTTGGCGGCAGGCTTTTTATCCGTGCAGGAACGGAGAAAGAATACAATTTCCAGCGGCCGGGCGGCCTGTCGTAAGAGGCGACTAAAGAACCCACAGGCAGGTGGTAGGGTATTTGCCCGACTGGATGGCTACCACACCTGGTCTAGAGCATGCCGCCATAACAACTTTGAGTTGTGTTCCGGCATCAGTGACCAGGTTCCAGACTCCTTTAAGAGAGCAGCAGCGCATTTGTAGCACGTTCGGTGTTGCAAATGTCTATAGGTGATGGTAACCGCTTTCCATCCAGTGGGCCGTCTGCCTGTCTGCTGAACTCCTGCAATAAAATAAAAAAAGGCTAAACATAACTTTAACAGTACTCATTGACACTTGACATCTTTGTCTTCCGTGATCACGGCCACTGAAAAGTGACCGAAACGTCGGAATAATAAATAAAAAAATTAAGGCACTTAAAACCGTTAAAACGTAGTTTTATTATTCGTATAGACGTCTTCAACGTTTTAATTGTTAGTTGAATTAATCTATACTTAGTAAAAGAGGTCAAGTTTGTGAGTTTGTGACGTTGTAGGGGGTAATCTCTGGATCTACTAAACCGATTTAAAAAATTCTTATACTGTTAGAAAGCTATATTAACAGGGAGTGTCATAAGGCTTTATAACATGACGCTATATACTACAGGAGCAGGACAGAGCGCGGGTGAAACCGTGCCGGGCCGCTAGTGCTGTATAAAACTCGGCAATTATATTTCTTAATAATCAAGTCGGATGCGATATATTTACCAAAAAGGGGGGGTCAATTCTGCTATTACTATCTCGTCAAAATCGCCAGAGACTATCGTCTCAATAGTAAGTTTATCAGATTTCGGTATTATGTTAATTCCAATGACTTACCCGTAGCAAGGCACACTCTATCTTTATAAATATTTATAAGCGAAAACTCGCTCGTATATTCGAACGCGTTTACTTGACAACAAGATCCGCCTAGGTTTTGGAGATACACGGGAACCTCCAACAGCCTAATCCTTAATGACTCATGACTAAAGTTAACAATTTTCTAATATAATATATATACAGGTACTATAGGGCCCGTTAGAAGTTGTTCTCCCTGCAAAAATAAAAATCTAGAAATCTATCACCTGCGGTATCCAATTATCAAACTCTAAACCATTCAGGGAAAGTCAAAATTTCATCAAAATCCGTAATGCTGTTTTTGAGTTTTAGCCAGACTAACGAGCAGCAATTGTTTCTTCTATATAAGAAGAAGAAGATTAATTTCATCAACTAATATTATGGAATGATTTTTTATTCAGACATCTAAAAATTCATATCATTATGCTTGTTTTCTTTTAAAATACAAAGAAACAGACTTGTCAAAGAAGAAAAGAAGGGCGATAGCTTAAATAATATCCTATAAATTGTTGTCTAATTAAAAGGCTATTAAATCACGCTAATTGTGCTTTTGTTTTATTTCGCGGCGTAATTTTTCGTCGGCCAAAGAGACGCAATGAATGGAATTCCTTCCATTCCATTATTTGGCGGAACACAAACAGGCTGTTTACTAACAGCGGGTGGTGACAAAGGACGTTTAAAAATTATACCCCGGCAATATTGCGAATGAAATGGTTGAAATTTATATAGAAATGACTGAATGTCGGTTGTGGAGATCAGTGGATAAGGCAACCACTTCTGGTTCCAATAACGTAGTTTTGAACCAGGAATAATCATTTTTACTACGACAGTATTTAGCGAGGTGACAAGTTTTAATTGAAAACTTGTGACGTGCCAAATTCCATTTAATTATTTCTCACATGATATACAAAAATATTTATAATTGCTATTTAAACAATAATAATTAATAAAATATTTGACTCTTAAGAGTTATGACGCCATAAATTGATAAGCTCAAACAAATCTAGGAGGTTCGGCGTTTATTAAGATGATAAAAATTGTCTCAGTTGTTTGGATTGTCCACTAACCTATTATGTTAACGGTAAAGAAGAATATCGCGAAGAAACCTGCACATCGAACATATCGATGTGTGGAACCAATCAACCCGCGTTACATGACATATACCCGCTCCCATGTAACAGTGAGGCCCTGTCTAACAGTGGGTATTTTATTGATTTTCACGACATTTAGTTATAATTATATTTTTATTTTTTATTGCATGAGTTCAGTATACAGGCAGATGACCCGTCTGATGGAAAGTGGTTACCATTGCCTATGGACATTTGCAGCACTAAAAGTGCTACCAATATGCTGCCGCTCTCCAAACCTAGACTGGAATCTGGCCACTGATGCCGGCACACAACTCAAGGTTGATATGGTTCCTTTGGCGCCCCGTAAAAGCGTGTGAGTTAGGGGCGCAGGTTTAGGTTTAGTGGGTAGTTTGAGGGCCGACATCCCCGAGGCCTCCGGTGGAGGTCACATAGGGCATATGGTCGTTCAAGAGTCCCACACGTCCCTTGGTGTAAAGCCTTCACCCCAGACCCGAGGATGATGTCCCAAGAACTGACATTCCCCCTGCGTCATCAAAATAAGGGGATGTTAAAGGGAAGGGGAAGTGGGTCATCGGAACTCTTATTTCATGGTAAGTGATATTACACCGAAGAGCCGGCCCTAAGAGCTGTAAACAAAATAATTATTCCAGCATAGTTCTACAAAATGAACAGCAAATGCAGAATGAATTATATAGAACTAAGAACGAGTAAATGTTTGATGCAGCCGCAGGAAGTAGCCGTCTCCGGTCTATTGTGGGCACCACACAGTCAGAGCAGCCCTACGTCTCATATCCTTAATTGTTTTCTTTCGAAGCACTCACGCCACAATGGATAATGACTCTTGCTTTGATCTACTTGCCTATATTTATTTAGTTTATAAATCTTAATATATATACCTAGTGCAAGGTTCTTTAGGAGCCATACCTCGCTCAGAATGTGACAACCAGGATAACGTACCTT
This sequence comes from Dendrolimus kikuchii, assembly GCA_019925095.2. Taxonomy (NCBI): domain Eukaryota; kingdom Metazoa; phylum Arthropoda; class Insecta; order Lepidoptera; family Lasiocampidae; genus Dendrolimus; species Dendrolimus kikuchii. Next base: position 8,410,217 of record CM034392.1, read on the forward strand.
AGCACAATCTTTTGTTATAGCTTTGTCATGTAATGAGAAGTTTGGTTAAATAAATTTGAATTTGAATTTTTGAATATCAAAGTACATGCTATTTGAAGGATATTAAATGAAAATTGCTTGAACTTGAAATTGTTCTATTTTTAAAATCTATACGATGTATTGAAATGTAGTGCTCGAAAAATAGGGGTTATATATTTATGACTTTTCTAGTATTAGTGTAATTTTTTATATACAAATTAGCGCATCGGTAAAAAGCAGTGATATACGGACCGAAATGATACAGATGTGAATGAGTATAAGTAAATTTCCACATTTGAATTACTTAGCAGTCTCATAATTATCACCTTGCGTCGACGTGTAGCAAGTTCGGTACATTAGCAACAAGGTTTTGTATGATTATTTATTAAATGATAATAAAATAATATGGAGGTAAAAGATATATCTATTGCGCTACCCCCAAATGTTTGGGAAAGTACAAAGAAAAATTTCGTGTTCATGATTAAGATACCTGCAAATAAATTATAGATAAAGTTGGTGCTGGTAAACTGTGACGTACTTACTACGATCAAATCTCAAATGTCTTAAAGCATGGTCTGGTAGAAAGCACGTATATATAAGTATAATAAACGTGCATGTATGACGAGATTAATGAAAGTAGTTGAAGCGAAAAGATGTATTTCAAGATCGTAGCAAGCGACATCCACCGTTTCTGCCTACCCCTATGAGAAACAAACGAGATAATGTACGGATGTATATAAATTATTTTATATACTAACAACGATTGTTCTCGTTGTTATTATTAAAACTTAGTGTATTTCCGTATAGTTAAAACGCTGGAGGTAAATCTAGTTTTCATTGCCAACGTTTAATATGATTTAATACTCAGTCCTCATGGGGTACGCGTCAATATCGCTATTATTCAGAGTGGCACACTCATAAACCCTTTGCTAAGATTTGTCCAGTCACGTAGGTCGAAGACACGTGACATTTCCAAAACAACGGGTACAAAACAAAATTACGAGGCAACTCGAAGCCTGTGTGTGCGGCGGTTGAGCTGTTTGCGCCGTGGTGTGCGTGCGCCTGAATTAGACGCGAAACTTTCAAAGTTTTCCCAAATTTGTGCACCCCGTGTCCCGCGCGCCACCTCCTCGCCCCCCGATCGATAACGGGCGCTGAGCGAGCGAGCCGAGTCTCGCATCTCAGCCTCGTGAAAATACCGGACAACACTACGCCTCAGTGTTTACCATGACGTGTTTTGCGGTGAAATTTGTACTAAAGTGAGTGACCATGTGATTTGCTTAGTTGCATAGTTTTGAAGACAAGCGGATAAAGGCGCTTGATGTTAGACATGAAAAAACGCGTTGGTAACGCCCCTGATGTTGCAAATGTCTATAGGCGACGGTAACCATCTCCATCGAGTGGGCCGTCTGCCGGTTTGCCTATTACAGGCAATAACAAAGGCCCGCCACCTTTTCCAGTTATCTGCAAGTATAGCAGAATTCTATTTAATCTATCCACATCAAAATACTTGGATAGACTACCATCATTAATGGGGAAACATTTACCTAGAAGCTAAGTCAGGACATAGCATATTTTACTTACTTCACTTTCTCCCAGTTATTTGAGGTCGGTACAATATCTTTTGCTTCTTACTCCTCTAATTTGACCTACGTCCTTTGTCACACTACAAATCATATAATACCCAGACATTGCATCCTTGTCTATATCCTTCTCTACATCATAATCCTTATTATAAGTTAATCGACGTTTCAATTCCGAAAGTGTGCAATTGTAATAAGCACTTACAATATAATAGAGCTAGACCTAAATGATTATTTGTTTATCCTTGAATACTGTTGCTTTGGGAATAAGGTGGACAAGTTTCCGTGAGGAGGCCGTCGTGGGTCGACCCATGCCAACTGTCACCGAGTAAAACAAGAGCGACAACTGAAAATTGGACGCGTGAGGGCCGAGACATTGTTTGCCATTAATTGAGGGCTTGCGATGCGATGATCTTCGCGCTGGAGTCCCTAAGAGGGCCGCAGGGCGCTGCTTCAGGGAGATATCGGCTCGCCAATCGCGTTGACAGCGACCCTTCCGACTGAAGTGGACACTCGCTAACTCGAGGTGGGAAAAACTACAGGCTGACACTACTTAACGAACGGACCATCGCCCGGGAATTTTCTTGAGTGCTTGTTAATGTTTTATGGGCGGAACTTTTTCAAAGTAGTGCGTAGATTGACGCGCTAAGTGTACCTACATAATTTAACACGTTTCCCCTCGGAAGTATTGCTCATTCATTGACGCCTTTTCCATTCACCAACAGCACATTAACTGGGTGGTAATAGCGAATTTAATAAAATACTAATTTCACAACAATAAATCGGGAATTTTGCGATGGGTAATAAAAAGTTAAATAACGAAGTTTTCTGATTTATAACAATTAATATTTGAAATATTGACAATATTAAGGGAAATGGCCGACAGCCAACAAATCATATAAAAAACCGCCCCGGAAGGAGGAAGCACTGGCCCGCTGCTCGGGGACTTTATTTGGAAATAGAAAGTCTAAAAAAATAAACGGCAGGCGAGCGCGGGGCCGTGATTTATAGGCGGCGGGCAGCGCGGCGGCGCGGGCGCTCTCTCGATTATCGGGATGATATTTCTCGATATTAAAGTGTTGCCAAAAGGACTGTGGACAATATGACCCGTTTAAGATTTATTGGCCTATTCAATGTGACGTCAACGGCCGTTACGATTATTTCATTATATTGGTGGCGCCATAAAAACTGTTAGCGTTTTATTTTATTGCTGGTTCGCGAACCAATTTTTATTTCAATATTTTATTGCGTTGTAAACCAGCTACTGCTGTAGGTTTCGTATTGAGCAATTGTTGGGGAAACTTTTGCAATTTTTAATTACAGCAATACTTCGAAAACATTGATCAAGACTAAAATGTCAACATAGACTTACATAAACGATTTGTTTGATTTATTATATCAACTCAAACGTATCATTGACGGTATACATACCAGTAATCTGGTTACGCAGGTTTCTTCACTATGTAGGAAAACATTAAATAAGAAAAATGCTTAGGCATTGAAAGCTCATCGGCAGTTTATTCCAATTTATAATTTGAATAACATAGAATGAGGCTTTTACCAACTAAGCCAACATGATTTCTAACTTTTTTGACATGACCAGAAAATAATTTACGCCATGTGCAAAAAAATTTAAATAAAATAGTTGTGTATGTGTGCCTTTCACACGCAGTAGAAGTGAAACAAAGTGTGACAAGCGGTGGGTGGGAGAGATTCCAAATTTCGTGACGTCGAATTTCATATATTATATCGTTACAATATATTTAAGCTTTAAAACACGAAATTTGAAGTATTAGCGAAAAACTTCAAAACATTTCCAACTCTATCTGTATGCGCATAGCATTTAAATTATTAAATATAATGTATTCTATCTCATTCTCTCGCAGTCTTAGTCCTATAGATTTATGTGTTTATCTTTTTTTAGTGTCGCTTTTTCGTTTCAACGTGTTTCAAATCAGAACGATTCCAAAGAAGTTTCACTTCAAAAAGATATTACCAAAATAAGGTTTTCAATTTTTTTCGTTTTAGGGTTCCATAGCCATTTTAACAAAATTGAAACCCTTATGTAACAGTCATGTCTGGCTGTCTGTTTGTATCACAGACATTTTTCTCGGAAACTATGGATCTACGTGGATGACCTTCGATCGATAGGAAGTTATAGTCTATTTAGCGCTACGATGTTACGAGTATGATCTTGATATGATATTGAAATCGTGTACAAATAAAGACTACGGTCGGCCGCCTTACGTGTAACTAAGGATTGATTATTTTAATTTATGTATTTAACAAAGCAGAATTCATGAAATAATAAAATGATATTTCTTAATGACTTTTAGAACAAAGTCAAAGTAATGAAAGTTGTGCCTCTCTCCTCTAACTTTTAAAGTATGAAGTGGAAAATTCTAAAAAAAAGGTGGTAGAGCCTAAAAAATAATTTCAACAAAAATTGTTTTGAACCATGATATGGTGTATTTTGGAGTAAATACTGTTTATTTGGTTCCGTACTTAAATATCGAAAAAAGGGGTGATGTTTGTCATTTTTGTCACATCTACGGAAGCCTTCGCCGTGTACGGACTGTTAGGCACTTATCCAATTTTTTCTAAGGTCTTTGCGATTAAGGCATGGTACATGATTTGTGCGTCTCGCCGGTATTGGGGACCGAGACCCGTGTCGATTGCACGTGTTAAACTTGACACAAACATTCGTGTGCTGGAAAAGACTTGAATTATCGTTTCTGTAATTGAACCGACGCTTTTGTAGTCGTGCTGAGTCATTGGTTAAGATATCTGCATGCTATTGTAATGCTGTGAGTTCGTACACTGGTCTGTAAACGATATACGATGTGTTTGCTTTAGATTAAAGAATCCGAGGCCAGCTTATCTTATACTCCAATAGTCACTTACCTATAAGAAAAGTACCCTAAAAGAAAAAACACCCAAAAAAATTAAAATTAAAATTAAATGGGCTCTAAAAAAATTATCAAACTAGTAAATATTTTAGTTTTTTTTACGTCGGATAAGCGTTGACAACACATGAACACATGAACTTATGGAGTCGAAAAAATCTGTGACGGTGGTCATTTTCCATCAGATAGGCCGACAGTCATTTTACTTTATACTGGAAAAAAATATATCACGAAAGAGTAGGAGGCGTACCTAATGATTATAGTAGTCAACCATCTCTGACCAATAATATGATTCCAAAAACATGAAACAAAATATCTGTTGATCTATAAGCACTTTATTTCTAATCTGGGCGTATATTGTCTCCTTTATTTGTATTTTTATATCTTGGTGAGTTAGTGCTACTTCAATATTAATACAGCTTGGAAAATTATAAAAGTCGTTGACAAGTTTTTTTGAAATTCGAACACAATGCAATTTATACATCCATATGCAACATCCACGGTATGGAACCGGCAACATCCTCGGCTTATTTAATAACAGAATGAATCACCGCTGCACGCTCCGCTGGGCTCCCCATACGTTTTGTTGCGATCGAATGCTGGCCGAAGTTTCAAGCTTTACGCTCTATGCACGCGAGTACGACGCTTTTTATCTCGCTTAAGAATAACTTACATAACGTACAATATGCCCATTCAATTTGCTTTGAAATTATTTCTACCATTTTTCGCGATTGTCGCAAAAAATCATAACCATTTACGATTCAACAGCATATGCGGATTTTTATTTTGATATTGAATTAGTAAAGTTAGTATCTTCTGTAAGGTGATTGACTTGATTATAAAATAATTATAGAATAGAATATTCTTTATTGCACACAAGAAAGTAGTCATGTAAACTACTTTCTAAGTATTAACGATATTTTAACTAGAACAATTGGTAGTCTTATTGCTTATAACGATTTCTTCCATACAACCTTACTTAATTAGAAAAACCTAATTACAATTAGTGTTAGCACAGTTTGTGGGAATAAAAGAGAAAAAAAGGACTTACAGTATAAGGTTGTCACTAAACATACTACGGAAGATGCGGGCTTCGCAACGGCAGACACGTCTTCCTCGTGATCCTTTCTTCACGTCTTGTTTTTTTTCGATATGTGGACCAGCTGGTACAGTATAGCGGGTACTTCCTAGCACGTGGTTTAATAAATACGGGTGTAGAATGTGGAACGATACACATGTAGCGAGGATTTCGCGGAAGCAACAGCACGAACAGCGATCGAACGTAGACTATGTCACATTGACATAATGAGAGATGCGGCGAAAAGAAAAAACCAAATAGGTTGGTATTAACAGTTATAATCCCTTTACTGTTCATTTGCAAATTGTCTAGTGAATCTGTATTGACTTATTTTCTATCGTTATTTTGTTACACGCCATCAAAGTAATCATCCGTGATGTAATACATAATTACTAAATAATCAGTTTTTATAAGATAATATAGAATTTTTAATCTTATTTTTGTATGTATTTAAGTATATTTTGTATGGCGAACAAACATCGCACACAAATTTGTTCAGCGTATACGATAACTTCTAAACTGCTAATGCTCTTTGCGACATGTGTCATATGATTATACGTTGGACATTATAGTTAAACGTCAACTGCGTTACGGTCTACTGGTACGGGATATGGACTTAGAAGTTGTCGAAGTATTGGTAATATTTGCTCTAAGATTCCTATTTGTTCTTTATTGGGCAAACGTTCGATGTTTAAATCTGAATAGAACTATATTTAAGTTTAAAATAATGTGAAACTTTATACAATGAGATAGATATGTAAAACCTACCACTGCCGTAGACAGGCATAACAAATCGGGTTAGGTGATAACGGGTACCCGGAATCCAACAGTAGTAGGAAATATTATTATTATTGGTTATTTGGTATGTTTGCTTTAGTTTTATTAAATGTTATGAAATTATAATTTATTTATAATGTATAAAATAAATATTTTTTTATCAACTTAGTATTATACTAAGGCTATTCACGCGGTTTCTTCGCATTCGTAGAATCAGTTACCGGATATAACATTTTACAAAACTTTTTTTCAAATTGGTTCTATTAAAATTTTACTATTACACTTGAATGCGAAGAAAACAAAGGTTATGGTGTTTGAAAGAGAAGAAACCAGAACGAATGCAAGGATAATGGTCGATGATGTTATGCTGGAGCAAATGAATGAGTTTGTATATCTTGGATGTGCTTTTAGCAGGGATGGAAGGTACACCGCTGATATAGAATGAAGAGTGAATTTGGGGAATAGTTTGAACGGAGCGTTAGGTAAACTTCTAGGCGCTAAGAACCTCAGCCAGAAGGCCCAGCTCGCCGTACACAACGCGGTGCTGGTACCTACGCTCACGTATGGAAGCGAGAGTTGGGTATGGAAGAAAGAGCATGAAAGTAGAGTAAACGCGGTCGAGATGCGAGCACTGCGCAAAATCTGCGGAGTGACGCTCGCGGACCGCGTTCGTAATACCGAAGTAAGAAAGATAGTTGGTCTGAAAGAGAGTGTCGGGGTGAAGGTAAGGAAAGGAATGCTCCGGTGGTTCGGGCATGTGGAAAGAATGCATGATGAAAGAATGACTAAACAGATATACAATGCAAAAGTGGATGGATGCAGAAGTCGTGGAAGGCCACGACACACCTTCCATGATCAAATTGATCGTGTACTAGCAGAAGGTGATGTCAGAAGCCTTAAGAATAGACGAGCTTGCATGACAAGAGTTATGAATGTCAAAGAGGCAAGTGAGGTGTGTAAGAATAAGCCTAAATGGCACTCTGTTGTTCGTGCCTACCCCGCAAGGGAACTGGCGTGAAGTTATGTATGTATGTAAAATTTTACTAACGGTTAAATAAATAAATACAATTATGATGATGAATGATGCTTAGATAATAATATTGATTTTTAAATTAAGTATAACGTAAGGGACGGATGAATATGATAATTCTAAACAGGTGTTGTTTTTGGCAAAATAGCTATGGAACTCTAAAAAATAGCGCATTGACTCACTGCAAATTATTCATACATATACCTTCAAGACAAATACGAAACCGACTCACGATTCGCTCATTGTCAAGTTGCTGGGACTTATCACGGTATTCAGCCGGTCGCACACCAGCGAAACTTATCCGCCATATGAATGGCTTCACATCAGAGCTGAATTTGTAAAGAGTAGACGTGTGTCGCATGCATATGACCAGCTTTATCTTGCTTGGCTCTTAGTGGTGAAGTTTTCACTGCGCACCGCTGAATAGGCATCGTCGCATAGCGGAACGTAGGCGTGATTAGGCGTGCCGGACGCGCGGATGCCGTTGTATGGAGTCGTAGAGGCGTACGGTGTTAAGAACATGTGAAATAAGAGATGTGGCACCTTGGGCCATGTATGCATTCTTTTTCCAACCGACACCTATTGTAATACCCAAAAATAAAACGGTTTCAAATTCTTTGTGTTTTACGTACAAGACGTTTTGCCAAATTTTAAGCATCTCGTCCTCCGACGACCTCGTCCTCCGACGACCTCGTCCCTCTAATACCTAAAATCGCGTTCTGCGCATCGGAAAGTGCAATGTTCCGAGCCGCTATTAATGGAGGCAAACTTAAGTTTTCATCGAACTACCTCTGCTCTTCACGTGGTTGGGCATCACTGCCTCTATTTGTGGTCTGTATAAAAAAAATGTTTAAATAAAAAATGCATTCATTAAAATGTACCTAACCTAACCAAATCATAATTTGCAGTAAACCTGCGAAAAATCGATATGTATGGTGGGACACATATTAGAAGTGAAACTTCAACGGACAAGTGGAAAAACGAATCGCAAACGGACAAGTTGAAAAACGAATGGCAACGGACAAGTGGAAAACGAATGGCAACGGATAAGTGGAAAAACGAATCGCAACGGACAAGTAGAAAAACAAATGGCAACGGATAAGTGGAAAAATAAATCGCGGACAAGTGGAAAAACTCCAACTAACAAGTGACAACATGAGTCGCAACAAAATTTTAACTTGAAGTTTTACGGGCAGGTTTTCAAATTGGACAAGTACATTACCAATCTGCCCGTAAAACTTCAACTTAAAATTTTGTTGCGTTTAGTTTTTCCACTTATCCGTTGCCATTTGTTTTTCTACTTGTCCGTTGCGATTCGTTTTTCCACTTATCCGTTGCGATTCGTTTTTCCACTTGTCCGTTGCCATTCGTTTTTCAACTTGTCCGTTTGCGATTCGTTTTTCCACTTGTCCGTTGAAGTTTCACTTCTAATATGTGTCCCAGCACATATTATGATTTTAAACTTTTAATTTAATTTTAATACTACCTAATTTGAAAATATTATTTTATTATTCGACTTGCTTCCTATTTTAGAGATATAGCCGGTATGCGTGCTATGACAGACCAAAGCAATTTGGTGAGTTTCTGCACGATATAACAATAGTAAACCCGCAGGGGGGCTTTTTAGTGAAGCCTTCAGAGAGTAGCGATACCTCGGACTTAAGACAAGGGTCTCCCGCCTCAGTGCTTGCCTTAACCATCCGGTACGGAGTGGAGATCGTTAGAGCTAAGACTCAAGCTCCAGGGGTGGAAGCGATAAATGGTATAACGTCGGAAATAGTTTCGGCGAACCTCTAGCCCACCTCTTGACACCCCTTAGCCACTCATACCCATGTTACTCCTCGCCAGTTTGTACGGCATTTTTCGGGGCTCATATAAGGAGTGACGAGTCATCGTCTGTCCATTTTATCCATGTTCCCCAAACATTGCGATGGGCAGACGACCCATAGACCCAGATACTTAGTTCCACTAACAGCTCTTCCCAATAATCCGCTACCTTTTGTTCGAATTTACTACAATAGTTACACTGAGCGGGGCTTGTCCTTGGATGCATTTTTATTTGGTGTTGACAGGGATTACCTGCGATCAGTGTCACGCCACATTTACATTAAACTTGTCAAGGGCCTCTACGTGTGGGCCTTCCCATGGCCTAAAGCAAGACCTCCAAAACTCCGAGCCATTTATGGCCCGTGATCTTCAAAGCCATACAAAAGATAATAATTATAATTAATATATTTTTCATTATCGTCAGCACAATTGTAACAATATGCAGATTAAACAAGAAAAACCACCTAAACAGTGCATTCGCTACAGTCAAGATTAAAAACTAAGTTATTAGCATGGAACACTAGTGATTACAAACTGTCCTCTTACCATCACAGAAGGACCGATTTGAATCTCATTATTTAATTATAAGGAATCTCATGAGGGTTGAGAAAGGAGAAACTCCTACGCCGATAGACGACCTGTCTAAAGTCTCGCCTAGGGGCGGCCAGTCACCTTGTTCGTCCATCTAATACGCCAATTATTTAGACATACGGCGAACTTCCTCTAACACGTGCAGTTCAAAAATTAGATGTTATATATACAATACATTGAGCATTTTCTCCTCGTATTTGCACCGGTTAAAGTGCAAAAAGGACTCTATATGTCTCTCTGGGACAAGAGAAGATGAGACCGTAATCCACATCCTTGATGCATGCTATATCTACGAACATGAGCGGTTTAGAACAGGACAGGTGTTGAGGATCTCAGTAAAGCCGCAAAATATTAGAGAATCACTAAGTAAAAACAACCGTGATACATTTATTTACTTTTGCATTAAAGTCGTAGAAAGAGTAATGAAAAAAATAATTAAAATTACCTATTAATATATATTACTGGTATTTAAATTTACAGCCATATAAATTAGATAATACGATAAATAAATTATAAAAATGATGTAATATAGATAACAGATTATAATAAAGGAAATAATACCGAAGAGAAAGTAGTGGAAAAGAATTCAAATTATGGTTACATATAACAAAAATGAGCATAAATAGATATAGTATTTATGATTATAAACTAGAAACACATCTTAAGAATATGAAACAAAGTAATGTAAGATTAAAAGGAAAAAAAAAGAATCTGACAAAATAAATAGTCAGAAGAGGAATAAAAAAAATATATAATAAAACTACGTTTTAACGGTTTTAAGCGCGGTAATTTTATTTGATTTTGGTTTTTCCGACGTTTCGGCCACTTTTCAGTGGCCGTGATCACGGAAGACAAAGATGTCAAGTGTCAACGAGTATTGTTAAAGTTTTATTTAGCCTACCGCCAACTTATTAATTTTAATTATTTAATTTTTAATTTTGTTTATGGTTATTATTTAATCTATGGGAGCCTAATCTAATTTACTACCGCTTCGCAACATGTTATGGCTTGAAGAGAAGAAGCGGCGCAAGAAATTTCAGCAAACATGCCTAGCTCTAATAATTTTATATAATATTAAAATGGGTGGAAGGAAAAATAAAAGTAATTATCAGTCAAGTTGGTTTGTGTTCCGTTGTACGCAGAAAGAGCTCACAGTGTCCTGAGGTCTGGCAGCTGGTTTTTGCTGGGTTTGGGTCTTAATAGTTTTGATAATTGGATCCCAAACAGGTGGTACTTGCCAACCATCTTCTCTATTGAAATTTGGGTGTTTTTTTATTTCAATAGCCTCACGCATCATTCTAGGTATGAAACGATTCTCTTTCGCGAGGATTTGTGGGTTATCGAATCTGATGTAGTGGTTGGGTTTATCCAGCGTGTGTTCACTGATCGCAGACTTCGTAGACCTTGTGTGTTTCATGTCAGCAATGTGTTCTTTTACTCGTGTTTTTATGCTCCTCTTTGTTTGCCCAATGTATGACAATCCACACTCACAATCAAGCTTGTAAACTCCTGCATCCTGGAGTGGGATATTGCATTTCACAGGTCTCAGAAATTGGGTAATCTTTTTCTGCGGCTTGAAATATGTTTTGATTGAAGCTCGCCTGAGGATGTGACCAATTCTGTCTGTGACCCCCTTGATGTAGGGTAGGGTAGCAGGGCACCGCTCAACTGAAGGTGGTTTGGGGCCTTTGTGACGTTGGTGTGGAGTCTTCAGCTGATTGCGTTGTAGAACTCGCTTGACATGTTGATGGATGTCATGGATACGTCTGATTACAATAGTAACGTACGGACGAGCCATTCTTTAACTTACTCTCCTACGGATAAAGAGCTAAACTTGTTTTTAAGGGCACAACATCTCGCGAAGACATGACCGATTGTGAAAATTTATGTATCGCGAACATTGCCGGCGGCAAAAGGAAGCTAATGGACTCCGACAAAAAGAGGTCCAGGGCTGATACAGCTGAAGACGACAGATGGGGTGAAGAACCGCGCTCCTCCCAAACGATAAAGTGTCTGCATTTCTAGATCATCTCAATTCCATTAGCAGTAATATTAAATTTACTATGGAACTAGAGGCAAATAATAAATTAGCTTTTCTGGATGTGCTCATCCTAAGGAACCCTGACAATACTCTTGGTCATACGGTGTATAGGAAACCTACCCATACAGATAAATACCTTAATGGTTCGTCTCACCACCATCCTAGTCAGTTAGCTACCGTGGGCAAATCTTTGTTTCAGAGAGGACGGAAAATTTGTGACGAGAACCACATAGCTGGAAAGCTTCAGCATGTCAAGCGAGTTCTACAACGCAATCAGCTGAAGACTCCACACCAACGTCACAAAGGCCCCAAACCACCTTCAGTTGAGCGGTGCCCTGCTACCCTACCCTACATCAAGGCGGTCACAGACAGAATTGGTCACATCCTCAGGCGAGCTTCAATCAAAACATATTTCAAGCCGCAGAAAAAGATTACCCAATTTCTGAGACCTGTGAAATGCAATATCCCACTCCAGGATGCAGGAGTTTACAAGCTTGATTGTGAGTGTGGATTGTCATACATTGGGCAAACAAAGAGGAGCATAAAAACACGAGTAAAAGAACACATTGCTGACATGAAACACACAAGGTCTACGAAGTCTGCGATCAGTGAACACACGCTGGATAAACCCAACCACTACATCAGATTCGATAACCCACAAATCCTCGCGAAAGAGAATCGTTTCATACCTAGAATGATGCGTGAGGCTATTGAAATAAAAAAACACCCAAATTTCAATAGAGAAGATGGTTGGCAAGTACCACCTGTTTGGGATCCAATTATCAAAACTATTAAGACCCAAACCCAGCAAAAACCAGCTGCCAGACCTCAGGACACTGTGAGCTCTTTCTGCGTAAAGGGCATAAATAGAAACCTTATCATTTCGTTATGTTCGTCCATTTGTCTGTAGCGATAAAATGTGAGGTTATTACTCTTTTATAAATCTTTATATAACGGATTAACTGCAAATTAATTAATCAAAATCAATAGCAGAACCCCTCTAAAGGCACGGAGAATTCGTTGCGTACATACACAATTCAAGTGGACGCAAAAACAGGATGGCGAAATAATTTGAATACGTAACGAATCGGAGGGTAACGTACGGACGAGCCATTCTTTAACTTACTCTCCTACGGATAAAGAGCTAAACTTGTTTTTAAGGGATGACCGATTGTGAAAATTTATGTATCGCGAACATTGCCGGCGGCCGGACTCCGACAAAAAGAGGTCCAGGGCTGATACAGGAAGACGACAGATGGGGTGAAGAACCGCGCTCCCCGCAGGCTGATGAGGTAAATGTGATTGTGAACTTTTCGACGGTATGTAAATCGGACAAGCGAAACGATATATGCCGGTCGGACCGGATTCAGCCTGAGAGATAGATGCCTTACTTTCTCATTTCAATTGACGTATCAACAAATGCACCACGACTGTAACTGGGGATTGTAACAATGCCAGGCTATTTTAGGGTGTCTTAGTCAAAGGGCATAAATAGAAACCTGTACTATAATAAATCGGTAAATAATTCGAGTTAATGTGGATAAAAATATGAAAAAAATCAGGGGGCTAACTCGATCCAAAAAAAAAAAAACTCCATTCGAGCAAGCGCTTGAGTTCCAAGGAACTCCCCTTACCACCTCCAAAAGTATTGGGATCCTCGGTATCAACATCACGAACGATGTACAGTTCAGGGGCCATCTTGAAGGCAAGGCAAAACTTGCCTCCAAGAAGCTGGGAGTGCTAAACCGGTCCAAGCAGTACTTCACATCGCGGCAACGCCTTGTGCTTTATAAAGCCCAGGTGAGGCCGCATATGGAGTACTGCTCACACCTTTGGGCTGGAGCACCTGCTTACCAACTTAATCCCCTGGACAGTATTCAACGTCGAGCCCTTCGCGTTGTTGATGATCCCATACTCACAGACGGTTTAGATACGCTTGGCCTTAGGAGAGACTTTGCTTCTCTCTGCGTATTCTACCGACTGTATAACGGGGAATGTTCCGAAGAACTGTTTAGAATGGTGCCTTCGTCCTCCTTCTACCATCGCACCGCTCGCCATCGATTGGGAGTTCACCCCCACTTCCTTGAGCCGCTTCGCTCATGTACGCAACGGTTCTGTAGAACGTTTCTCTCGCGTACCGTGGGGATTTGGAATGAGCTCCCGGCCGAGGTTTTCCCACAGCGCTACGATATGGAGTTCTTCAAAAAGGGTGTCATAAAATTTCTTCGAGGCCGGCAGCGCGTTGGCGACATCTCTGATGTTGCAAACGTCCATAGGCGACGGTAACCGCTTTCCACCAGGTGGGCCGTTAGCCTGTTTGCTGTACTCCAGCTATAAAAAAAAATAAAAAATTTAAATGAAACTCGACACAGAGCTTTAGCTCATATTCCGGGGCGTAACTTAGAATACTTTTTATCCCTTTAAACGACGCCGTTTACGCGAAAATAGTAAAAAAGATGGCGCTGCGATTGCATCTTTTTTAAAAACTACTGAACGTATATGAATGAAAAGTGACACAGAGATGGCTTATATCCCAAATCAACACTTAAGATACTTTTTATCCCGATAAATAACGTCATTTTCATGGAATAAACGGATTAGCCAAATAGTTGGCACTGCAATCGCTTTTTTCAATTCGCTAACAAATACCTACTTTGTCATAAACAACATGTTATTCATTGAAAATTACTTCAAATCAGGTTGGCTGCGACTCGCCTCTATTCTTCACTGCGCAGTTTTGTAGACTATACCTATATGGACTTAGTTTCTTTGTTATTCTAGTGAACTTAGTAAAAAGAAATAGTAAGTTTTAAGTAAACTTAAATTTGTATATATGTAACATAGAGGTACCACCTAGTGTTTACTAGTGAAAACTATTGTGAAAAATAAAAATTATGGGTGGCAGTCTACCTGTAAGTGAGCGGTAGAAATATGTGTACATAATCGGGCATCGTTGGATACAAGTTCATGTTTATAAAAGAACCCTTTAGCCAGTTTTATTATTTTATTTATAGAGACTGCTTTCATTGAGATAAACTATGTTTATATGAACTCAGTTGAATGTTCAATATTATTTAAACCAACTAATAGATGGATGACCGACTTGCGAGAATACTTCATCCGGCTGAAAACATTGAAATAACAATCCATCATACATTTGAACATTCAATACGAGTAGGCTCGTAATCGATACCCGAATCATAGTTCTGTTTAGATAGGGCTAGTGTTGTTTTATTGAAATACAAATGAGTGTCGGAGGAGCTCAGCGACCCATGTACGGAGTGTGCCTCGAATAAAAGGGCCACATTAGAATAATTTGCCTACCGAACGAACACAATTCTTCACATGGAGAGACCTTAAATTTCACTATTTTACATACTTGGGATTATCATATCTGCGCGGGTGTCGAGGGGCCGGTCCGGACAGCCCCTACTTTTTGTTATCCGCACCCGACCTCTATCGGCCCGTCTCCCAAATATTTAGTTGTTACTTTTTGTTGTACTGCACGTGAGCGAACTCTTAATCATAGAGTGCCTACCACTTTGCTTTGTGGAGTGTTTTTCAGAGAGATATCTACTTTAAGTAAAATTTACATAATAAATAGAGAGATATTTAGATTACAAAAGCACTCACATGGATATGTTTTTTTATTCGCCTACTCCTCCGTCATATGCTAAGACAGTCTTTTCTTTTTCTTGTCTTGTTCTAACTATCCATATCTAATATACTAGGGATAATAGGGGGGGGTGTAAACTTTTTATATTTTTTTTTCCTTTCGTTTTATTTTTCTCTTTTATAATTACAAATCTTATTTTCTAATACATTTACTTATTTGCTATTACGATTGTGTATCTTTCTAGTTAATTAATTCTATTTATTACATGTTTGTTTATTTTATATATATCTATATCATATTATCTTATACTCTATTTATTTATTATTTAATTATTACATTTCTATTATTTGCAGGTTGGGGTATTTACATTCTTAATACTTAAATTTTTCTCACACTGTGTAAGTATATACAATTATATATTACCAGTGTTATTTGTTGACCCATTGCGTTTAATAACCACGTTTGCGATTTTAATTGCGTACTTAATAAACTTCTCGCGCTACTTCTTTCCGAATAGTTCTTGGATATTCTCCCTGTTTATATCGGTCTTCAGAGCACATCCGACGTTGTGCCTATCCACAGCAAAGAGGGGGCAGTCGAAAAATGCGTGTAAGGGGGTCTCCGGTACTCCAGGTTCATAGACACACGATGGGTCCTCCTTCAACTTGAACCGGTTCAAATATTCAGAGAACCCTCCGTGGCCTGTGAATATCTGGGTTCATATGGATATGTTGAGTGTGGAGATAAATTGTATATTATCGAAAAAATTTTTTTATTGCCAAGCTGGCAGTCAAAGACACTGCCCAACTAATGCAAAGCCGTTACCGTCTCCTATATATATATACGTTTGCAAGACCAGGGGAAAAGCCAACGTGTTGCTAGGCTTTAGGATGAGATAAGGATGAGACAGGAAGGAAGGAAAAAAAGGGATAGGATTGCAGGGATGGGATAAGGCAATGGAATAGGGGGCAGGAATAGCGAAGATGGAATAAAATAAGGGGCCATCGGAACGAACTACGAAAAACGTTTATCTCAAGGCTAACCATTTCACGCAGATATTCTATGAGAGCGTGATATCACACTAATCGAGCTGGCCCTGAGTACTGTAATGAAGATAGTTGTTGACGATAGAATCCTTTGGATGAACAGCCCGCTTAGTGTTACCTATAAAATAAAATAAACTATTAAATTACAGAAAAATATAAATAAAATGAATATATTAAATGGTATATAAAGGATAAAATGTAAATTATTTGTGTATTTACCTGTGTGCTCTGTTATTAAATAATATCAATTTGAGTGCCTACAGAACGAGCGAATGCAGACGAACTTTACTCGGGATTGGTACGAACCAGTTGCCCGCGACTACCGACCGTGCTATACGTGCCATACATTCGATTTCTCTCTAGCACTCAACGGCTAATTTTCAAACCTTAAAAACCTTGTTTTTATTCCCCTTCGCACATTTGAACGTTGTGCCCGTTACAATAATGATTCAACATTAGCTCTATCTACCACGTCAATATCTAAGAAAGCATTTTTGACATTTAGATTTATTCCTAAATCTAGCTTAACGTTACAGACCATTGTAGTAGTATGTTAATTTGGTCAGAAAACTGTCTACATGAAGTAAGTATGCTTTCCGGTTAGCACTCGAAGGTCACGTCATTTGAAACGCAAATTCGGGACGCGAGTACATTAGCCAAAGCCGAGTAGATTTTGTAAAAATTTAATTACGGCTCCACTTAGAACTTGGCAAATATCTCTCATTTTACATATTATAAGCACGCATACAATGGGAGCTCCTACGTGACATTGTGTACACATTTCCGCACTTAGCTCGGTGTTAATTTGACGATGACTGTCGCACCGCCATCCGTCATCGCCTCAGGCCCGAGACACGTCTTTATGACGTCTAATTTGAAGATCATTCTGTGAAAGGGTGAGAGTATTGTGAAGGAGTGATTAGCAATATTTCTTACTATTCAAAATACGATACAAAACAAATTTATCATATTTTTGACACGTAAGAACTTTAACAAAGAGTTTACAGTAAGAACTAAAATATCAATTCAAACTAATGATATTGTTAGTTTCAATTATTAATTTGTATTATATACTAACTGTTGCTGTACTCAGATACCTTTATGTATTGAAGATCAAATATAAATTTATCTATAAAAATTAAAATGACTATTCTTAGTTTGATTTTTCTTTAAGGTGATTAGATATTAACTTTCAAAATTATAAAAAGTACAACCTCTAATTTTTGAACTATGAGCTTGAAAAAATATTTCGACAAAAATTACTTAGTTACTAATCAGATCCATAAGTAATTTTTAAGATATGGGATACTAAATAAGCGCTTTTTTGTTTCATTTGCAAAATGATAAAAATCAGCGAATATTAGATACTTCTACGAAATTCTTCACCGTATGTGGACTGACAAGCCCTGTGCTTATTTATTTATATAAAAAAAAATATGTGTGTGTGCAGTTCACATGCAGTAGAAGTGAAACTTCAGAGAATATACTCACAGATAATTCCTCTCTAACTTTTATTAATATAAATATAATTCCTATAGCCTCCATCCGTCAACATATTATCATTGAAAATAAACTTGAGTATCACTTTTTCACTATTTTAGTCGAATAAATATTATTATCAATTTAATTTCGGTCCAAATAGGATCTTTTTCTTTTTTTTTCTTTTTTTTATTGCAGGAGAACAGCAGACAAGCAGACGGCCCACTTGATGGAAAGCGGTTACCATCGCCTATAGACATTTGCAACACCAAAGTTGCTACAAATGCGCTGCTGCTCTCTTAAGGGAGACTGGAACCTGGTCACTAATGCCGGAACACAACTCAAGGTTGTTATGGCGGCATACTCTAAACCAGGGGTGGTAGCCATCCAGTCGGGCAAATGCCCTACCACCTGGCAAATATGTTTAATCATCGTTCTTATTGACTCTGTAATCTATCCTGCACAATGTAAAACTCGGTATCTCTCTATATTCTCTCGCAGGCTTAGTTCTATATTTTTATATGTTTATCTCTTTTTAGTGTCGCTTTTTTGTTTCATCGAGTTTCAAGTCACAATGATTCTAAAGAAGTTTCACTTCAATAAATTCGAAAAGTTTAATAATTAAGCCATCAGAACATATTCTAAATTCACTTATGAAATATCCATTGATTAAATACTACACCGCGAATGTTACCATTTCCACACCGCTATTGTCTGAAGCCGAAGTCGGTTTCAAAATGGAAACAAAGGTACCAACCACGATAATTGGATGCGGCCTTTCTGAATACGCGCTAGACGAGACTTAATTGAGGTTTTAGAGTTGGGCTAATTCGCCCACCTTCGATCAGCTGCCCCTCAGGTTGAGGGGCTTCGTCTGGCTCGGTTGGCGCCAACAATAATAAGCAAGAGGTTAACCGGTACCCCGACACTTGGCATTATGTTTCTTGGACGCAAATTCTGTTGAATTTGCTCTTTGAATGCATAAGCTTACATAGCCAGACCATGTATGGTGTTTGTTGAATAATTTGATCAAATAGGTTTGATATTCATATCTTTTATAGTTATGAAAGATATGAATGTCAAACCTATTTGATCAGTTTTATATGTGTTTTTAGTGAGACTGGTTGAGAAGGACGCTACACAAAATATGTGCTGTTATAATAAAAAAATAGCATTTTGTTAGGAGCTTTTACTCTTAATTAAAATAAATTTCTCTTTCTCTTTTCTGTTACCTTCTCTCGATTATTTAGGATCGGCATAATATGTCTTCTCTTTTCGCACTCCTCTATTCTGACATACATCTTCTGTCACACCACAAATCATCATACCATCCAGCTCATTTTTGGTCTACCTTTACATTTGTCTCATCAGTCTTGCAGTTTAACATTCTTTTTGTCCCGTGGCTTAACCACCTTAATTAAAATAAAAATAAATTTAAACCGATTCAAAAGGAAGATTACGGCCACTGAAAAGTGGCCGAAACGTCGGAAAAACAAAAATCAAATAAATTACCGCGCTTAAAACCGTTAAAACGTAGTTTTATTATGTATATAAGTCGCGAAAACTTAAGAAAATATTACGATTTAAATGTGTTCTATTTTGTTTTTTCGTGATTTACTTTAGTCTTACGTTTTGATCACTCATTAATCATTACGTATAATAGTTGTATTTACATTCTGACTCAACTGTCATAGAATCTAGTTGAGAAGGCTACAGAGCGTGATGAAATTTTTTAGATTTTCTTTTACTCATAAAACTCGGCAAACGAACACACATTTCATGTTATGGTTAACATAAAATGGACAACTTTGGAGATATTTGCAGTAGCACTCATACCAGAGAAAATATTGTATATGGGAGTACTAACGCTCATACCACTACATTACACAATCAGAGACCGTAAAATTTATATCAATTGAATCTTCTCATACATTCCAAACGCTGTGAGGAAATTAATTAATTTTATTTTCCAATATCCGTAAAGTCTCCCTCCGGGGTTGCCATTGCTAAAATTTGCCTTGTAATTGTTAAATTTATCGCAAGGTGCGAGAGCAGCCTCTGGCGGAGGAGCACCGTGATGTTTCACTTTCACACCAATGATTTATTGTCTTCCGAAACAATTTTAATTGCTACCAGTGACACGATGTAAACAACTATTCGATTAAGTTAATTCCATTATTTCAGACGCAAAGCAATTAATTTAAAAGCGGGCGGGTAATACGGTTTTACTGAATTTGTTGATATTGAAAAGAATATACCAAGTGTTAAGCCTGTGGTGTAAGATCAAACCAACTCTTCAGATGATAAAATCATTCGAAATAAAACATCGGCTAAATGTATGTGACAGACGTTTATGATTTTGTAAATTGTTTATGCAACTGTCTACTAGAATTCCATCAAAACTAGCACATATCTCAAAAATTACTGAACCTTATTTAAAAATATGTTTAATTTATGTATCTTAATATTTTTTTAAATTTCAGTTTTAAAGAAAATTAACGTTGGGTCGAAGTAAATTTCCAATGAATGCCAGGCTTGTTTATCAAACTGCGGCATACTCATAAAAACGTTTACGTGTAATTTAA
Source organism: Dendrolimus kikuchii (assembly GCA_019925095.2). NCBI lineage: Eukaryota > Metazoa > Arthropoda > Insecta > Lepidoptera > Lasiocampidae > Dendrolimus > Dendrolimus kikuchii. The sequence goes on from CM034392.1 coordinate 8,430,794, forward strand.
TACCGTCGTACCTAGATACTATAATACCAGATGAATCGTTTGATATTAAAAATGCAGTAAAACTGTTTTATAAATCCCAAACCAGCATATATCAATGCTAGAATAGAAATACATCAAATAAAAGGTATTTATTTGATGTATTTCTATGAATACCGTATTTAAGCAGGCAAAGTAGCCACTTAGCTCCTCAACTCATCCGCAGAAGAGGCGAACCACTTCGCACACTTGACGCATCACTGAATTTGCATGGACTCGCTACTTAACTTCGTTGCAGGCGTATACAGAAATAGTATTTTTTTTAAACAGCCAGGCAAATATATAAATTTTTTCATAATTACGTTTGTTTTATCAAATTCAATTCAAAGTTGATTTGATTTTATAATTAAATTCTGACAGTTTAATTAACTTTACTGTGATGTGGTTTTAAAAAATTACACGTTATGAGAATTTGGTACTGTTTACTTACTTTTTAAATTAAATTACATTTACAATTGAAATATGTTAATAAATGAATATATCATTACCAGATACAATTTTAATAACGTATTTATATTTAGAAAAAATAGTTTAAGGACCATGTAAAGGCTTTGTTTTTAAAAGTAGCAATTAAAAATAAATTCAGTCAAAAAAACTAAATTAAAAATTATAATTTTTAATTAAAATTTTAAGTACTTATGTTTTATCTACTTATACGTGAACAAAATAGAGTTTTTTTTAATTTATCTACTGTCCTGTAGTTAATGTTGCTTATAAGACAGGACGCGGATCACCACATGATCAACATAGTTTGTCAAATCTTTATTGCGCTGGAAACAATTCCACAATTATATCCCTATATAAAATAGGGATTATGCTATATATTTCGAAGCAACGCGACACCGATAGAGTCATATCTATACTGATATTGTAAAGTGGTAAAATTAGTGAGTTTGTTCATAGGAAGCAATCTCTTGAACTACGGAACCGATTTTGAAAATTCTTTCACCAATAGAAATTTACATTATTCTTCAGTGACATATGCTATATTTGACTGTCATTAATAATATTTTTAATGAATTCCAGCGAAGTGGGCACGGGTCAAACGACGTTTTTGTTGTCGTTGCCCAGATTCGTACTTTTATCGTAACATGTGCTCATACAGAGGACGTGTGGAGGGCCTTATTTCATGCTCCATGGCACATCTTATCGCCGGAGGTCCGTTGCTTAGAGCTCAAATTATAATTACTAATGCTCGTATGCTCAAAGTGCGGTTTTTGAGTTATGTTTTGCCTTAAAACAGATTGCCCCGTCTGTTTGTGTGGTCTAATATGTGGATATAATCAAGGGATTACATGTGAGTAAGTGCACATATGATGAAAGCAATCCTTTTCTAAATGTATGAAATATAATATTATACGATAGTTTAAGGAACTACGACTTTCAATTATATTTTTCTTATATGAAAAACAGATAGAAAAAGAACGTGATGCCATCTGATGAAAGTAAACATGTACAATTTTGGGAAGAATAAGTTGCTTTTTTACTAGGTGATTGATATTTTTAATATTTTTCTTCCATGGCTTAATACAAATTGGAAGGCATAAAAAATAACAATTAAATATAAATTTCAAAATAAAAAACTAACTATATCATAATATTTTCTTAAGTTTTCGCGACTTGTATACACCAAAAAACCAAAATCAAATAAAATTACCGCGCTTAAAACCGTTAAAACGTAGTTTTATTAAACTAACTATCACATTAATGTAAGTCCCGTACTTAAAAATATGAATAGAAAAGTAGATATAATATAATAATAGCTTTGTCAACAATGCTAATAGTATAACTATATATTGTAGTTTCTTGTAAGATGAAAATCGCCTGTCTGCGGCGAGCTCGGAAATTAATTCCATTCAGTGTTCCGCAGCTGTGTAATGAGACACAGCCCTTCATTTGTATCGCTTATTCAGTATCACATGATTTTGTATTGAATTTACAAGTATTATGTTTTAGTATTACTTGCCCCTTATTCATAATAGTTAAACGAGGTTTACAGGTTCGTTAAAAAAGTAAAAGCGTGTTATTTGCAATCTATAAGAGGGTTAGTAGTCGATGCATATAACATCCAATGATATGACCTTGAATCATGGTTAGGAAAAGTGCACTGCTTAAGCGCTTCTTATAGTCTAATGTATTTTTGTTAGTATATTGTCTAATGTACATTTCGTTACAATTATCATGTAATGACGATGAAAGAGGCAGGTAAACCTGCCAATCCACCCTTAACGAGCGTGGCAGGTATACTTTTTTCGATTTCCTAAAAAGGGAAGATCTAAACCTTTAAGGGTTTGGTTTTTGTTGGTATCATTTGAATTAAAATTAGCGTGAACTATTATTTTGTTAAAAAAAATTAAGGTACGTAATACTATATAGTGATTGAAAATTGTTAATGAATAAATTTAAAAGCATCATTTATCTTTGGTTTTTCATTTTAATTTTAGTACTCGTGTACTTTTTAGTACTCGTGATCACACAGTGACTTCAATTCAAGACATTATTTTGGGCTACATTTACTCAATTTATTTTAATTATACCGGCCCACAAGAATTAAAAAATGGTCTATACGTAGTTCGACGGGATGAATCCGAGTCTGGTTTGTTTCATACACCCTTAGAATTTTGAAGGTGTATGGACGAAACCAGATTAAGCGTATCGAACTACATAAGAATAGATGGGTCTGGTCAAAAGTACTGACCACATTTTATTTTCTGTGGGCCATGTTATTATTTATTTAGTACATTACTATTTACTCTATAGGAGCTTAATATAAAATAGAGTTTAGTTGGAATAGAGACTAGTATATCATAATGAAATTAGCAAAAGAATTCACTTTTCTTTTCAACCTTTAAAATGCTTGCAAAAGTTTCTTCCCTTTGTCACCAAAATTATTCTTGCTCAGTCCTTAATACTACCTCTTTTAGATTACGCCAATGTATGTTTCCTGGACGCTTCTGAAGAACTTCTAAATAAACTCGAACGTCTCCAGAATTTGTGTATTCGCTTAATTTTTGGTCTGCGAAAGTTCGATCATGTTTCTGCATTTCGATCGCAACTTAAGTGGCTGCCAATTCGTCGTCGACGCGACCTTCATGTAGATACATTTTTGTATAAAATCTTACATAACCCTCTTTCTCCTTCCTACCTTCGTCAGCGTTTTGAATTTCTTGTTACTTCTGACAAACATTGCAGAATTTCTAAATTCCTTCTTCTCAAAGCTCCCACACACTCATCAGCATGTTATAGTGGTTCTTTCTCCGTCCACGCAGTTAGATTATGGAACGCCCTGCCACATACGATCTTAGCTCATCGGAGAGCAGTTTAAAAAAAAGTCAAAGAGCACTATCTATCTTAAATTATCCTTATATATCTATATTTTACATTATATATGTATGTATGTATGTATCTTAAGAGTATCTTGTATATAATTTATTTATTTTTGTTAATCTGTTTATATTATATCTTTTGTGTACACAACCCTGCCTTTTGCGTCTCCCCTTCTCGCTAGATTCATAGGTTTGCTGGAAGAAAACTATCTTAGGGTTATGCTCGCCTTTGTACATCACCACTATGCTATAATTTTGTATGAATAGAAATTTTTTAGCCATTGTGTCGAAAGTAATAACTTTATATCTTTTAAGTACATTGTTGATTAATAAAACTACGTTTTAACGGTTTTAAGCGCGGTAATTTTATTTGATTTTGGTTTTTCCGACGTTTCGGCCACTTTTCAGTGGCCGTGATCACGGAAGACAAAGATGTCAAGTGTCAACGAGTATTGTTAAAGTTTTATTTAGCCTACCGCCAACTTATTAATTTTAATAATTTAATTTTTAATTTTGTTTATGGTTATTATTTAATCTATGGGAGCCTAATCTAATTTACTACCGCTTCGCAACATGTTATGGCATGAAGAGAAGAAGCGGCGCAAGAAACTCTTCAGCAAACATGCCTAGCTCTAATAATTTTATATAATATTAAAATGGGTGGAAGGAAAAATAAAAGTAATTATCAGTCAAGTTGGTTTGTGTTCCGTTGTACGCAGAAAGAGCTCACAGTGTCTTGAGGTCTGGCAGCTGGTTTTTGCTGGGTTTGGGTCTTAATAGTTTTGATAATTGGATCCCAAACAGGTGGTACTTGCCAACCATCTTCTCTATTGAAATTTGGGTGTTTTTTGATTTCAATAGCCTCACGCATCATTCTAGGTATGAAACGATTCTCTTTCGCGAGGATTTGTGGGTTATCGAATCTGATGTAGTGGTTGGGTTTATCCAGCGTGTGTTCACTGATCGCAGACTTCGTAGACCTTGTGTGTTTCATGTCAGCAATGTGTTCTTTTACTCGTGTTTTTATGCTCCTCTTTGTTTGCCCAATGTATGACAATCCACACTCACAATCAAGCTTGTAAACCCCTGCATCCTGGAGTGGGATATTGCATTTCACAGGTCTCAGAAATTGGGTAATCTTTTTCTGCGGCTTGAAATATGTTTTGATTGAAGCTCGCCTGAGGATGTGACCAATTCTGTCTGTGACCCCCTTGATGTAGTGTAGGGTAGCAGGGCACCGCTCAACTGAAGGTGGTTTGGGGCCTTTGTGACGTTGGTGTGGAGTCTTCAGCTGATTGCGTTGTAGAACTCGCTTGACATGCTGAAGCTCTCCAGTTATGTGGTTCTCGTCACAAATTTTCCGTGCTCTCTGAAACAAAGATTTGCCCACGGTAGCTAACTGACTAGGATGGTGGTGAGACGAACCATTAAGGTATTTATCTGTATGGGTAGGTTTCCTATACACCGTATGACCAAGAGTATTGTCAGGGTTCCTTAGGATGAGCACATCCAGAAAAGCTAATTTATTATTTGCCTCTAGTTCCATAGTAAATTTAATATTACTGCTAATGGAATTGAGATGATCTAGAAATGCAGACACTTTATCGTTTGGGAGGACGGCAAAAGTATCGTCTACGTACCTTTTATACATCTTCGGCTTAGCCGGAGCGGTATCCAGTGCCTTCTGCTCGAAGTCTTCCATAAAAATGTCAGCTACGACAGGAGACACCGGTGAGCCCATGGCTACACCGTTGATTTGGTCGTAGAAGCCGTAGTCCCACACGAAATAGCCAGATGTGAGGCAATGTTTTAGTAGATCTGCATATTCCTCAGGCATGTTATTATCTATTAGCTTCCTTTTGACAATCTCAATGCAGTCTTCCACTGGTAAACTGGTAAATAAGGACTGGACATCAAAACTGACTAGTACTTCATCCTCAGCCAATGTCAAATTTTCAATTGCGCTGATGAAGTCGAAGGAATCCTTGACATGGTAGGGTGTGTTGCCGCGGAGATTGTTGAGTGTCTTCGCGAGATGTTGTGCCAGTCTGTATGTTGGTGAGTCAAGCTGGCTAACTATAGGGCGCAAGGGGATGTTGTTTTTGTGAAGTTTAGGTAACCCATACAGTTTAGGCGCTTTGGCGCAAAATGGTGTGTCGTCGGAAACGTCGGAAAAACCAAAATCAAATAAAATTACCGCGCTTAAAACGTAGTTTTATTATGTATACAAGTCGCGAAAACTTAAGAAAATATTATACATTGTTGATTCTCAGAAAAAAAGTTATTGTTTTCGGTACAATTATTTTTTGAAGGTAAAAAAATCTTTTCTAAAATTTCAATTTTTACGATAGCACATTGAAGCGAAGAGGCGATATGTGTTATAGATTTTTATTATATGAATAAAATCATTTTTCGTACTTGTAGCCACTATATGTGTTATTGTTTATTGCAAGATACCTACGTTCCATACACTCTAAATTCTAAATATGTACCCAAGCAATTTGATACCCATTAAATTCTAGTCTTTACCTATATGTTAGTAAAATATAGATATTGAGTCAAATGTCTGCTTTAAAAATCCATGATCTAAAAACGACTCCATTCGTATTACTTTTCTGAAAGTTCATTAATGTAATTTTTGTGTCTAAAGTTAAAAGCGCGGTACTAAAGCTGCTGCCGGATATGAAGCAGTTTGTCAGTGCTTGTGTTACTGCTCGTGTGTGGATGAACATGACGTGAAGGGTTGCGGATTAAACGGTTTTTGTAGGTAGTCTCTAGACGTCGTTTTGGATATTAAGGAACTTTGGATGTAATAATACACGTAAATTATGATAAGATAAAAAACACTGCGTTCCTTACTGTACGCAGCTAATTTCAGATATGTATTTTATGAAACGTTATGATGACGGTAGTTTTGAAAATGTTTTTTTTTAAATTTAGTGCTGTTACCATCGCTTATGGACAACTTACAACACCAAAGGTGCTACAAATGTGCTGCTGTTCTCTAAAGGTAGACTGGGACCTGGCCACTGATACTGAAACACAACTCAAGGTTGCTATGGCGGCATCTTCTAGACCAGGGGACGTAGCCATCTACCATCTCGCTGTGGGTTGTTTGTCGCCTCTTACGGCAGCTCTCATGAAATTGTATTCTTTCTGTGTTCCTGCACGGTTAAATGTTTATCAGAGGAAGGAAGATTAATGGCTCAGGTCATGGAAAGTGGTTACGGTCACCTATAGGCGCTTGCAGCATCAGGGGGCGAAACCAACGCGTTGCCAGTCTTTAAGATAGGATAAAGAGAATGAGATAGAATTATACGATGGAGAGATCAGACACGAGGAATAGGATAGACGGGATCTTCCCGTATGGATTGGAATAGGGAAGATGGGATAGGAGGAGAGGGCAATCTAAAGCACTGGCATATTCTAGTTTCGATATTAGTTTCCATTGTTTTTGCTCTTAGCTGTAACATAATTATAAGTGTTTTTCACCTCTCATATTCTGAAAGAACGCTTGGGGTTACCTGATCACAGGGATGAAAACAGTACTTTTCGTCTCTGGGAGACGGTTTTCCCTGCTATCAAAAAAATTAAAAACTATGCGTACCATAAATTTAATATACGACTCCTGCCCCAACTTTTTATACAGCCACTGTTAAATAGCAGCATAAATTTTAATTAAAAAATATCAACAGTTTTGTAACATCATTTTATACTTCTAATTTGACCTAAATATTTACTATGATCAGTGACAAAAAATACTGGCTGATAAAATGCCATAGAAAAAGAATTTACTTGACTCATAATTTTGTAACGTATTAAATGAGTTCATTAGATTTAGATATGGATTTAATGCCTGATGTTATTAGAGAAGTAGTTGTTTGTTTAACTGATCAGTTTTTATTTACTTTTCTCACATTCTAAATGAAAATCAGAGTGTTAACCTCGGGTGAATGGCCTATTTAAGCACTCTACGCTCGTGAGCCAATCCATCTCATGCCTAAATAAGTCGCTTTCACCTCTCGTGTAACAATTTACTATTAATTGTGTTGTTGATTTTTTTTGTGTCAATAAGTGTTAATTTATTATTATTATTAATCAAACATGGGTTTTTAGATGATAAACTAGACGGAGTACTAATGACATAAACAATATGTCGCACTTTCCCGTGAGAAGCCAGTTTATCTATTTAACTGAAACTGGCGAATTCTATTCCACTTAAATATATATATACTTTTTAATACTTTTGTATGAACGTAATAGTTTAGCAAATATAACAATTAATTACTTAATTTTAGCTACTTCACTTAAATAAAATGTAGAGTGATGAGACAAATTTGAAAAACTAAAGCGCGCTGAAAAGTATTCAACATAGTTTTAATTATGTCTAACAGTTTGAAATACCTAAGAAAATATTAGATTTAATATTTTAGAATAAGGTTCTCGCGCTAAGTACCTCAGCCAGAAGGCCCAGCTTGCCATACACAACGCGCTGCTGGTACCTACGTTCACGTATGGAAGCGAGAGTTGTCTATGGAAGAAAGAGCATGAAATTAGAATAAACGCGGTCGAGATGCGAGCACTGCGCAAAATCTGCGGAGTGACGCTCGCGGACCGCGTTCGTAATACCGAAGTAAGAAAGAGAGTTGGTCTGAAAGTGAGTGTCGGGGTGAAGGTAAGGAAAGGAATGCTCCGGTGGTTCGGGCATGTGGAAAGAATGCATGATGAAATAATGACTAAACAGATATACAATGCAAAAGTGGATGGATGCAGAAGTCGTGGAAGGCCCCGACACACCTTCCATGATCAAATTGATCGTAAACTAGCAGAAAGTGATGTCAGGAGCCTTAAGAACAGACGAGCGTGCATGACAAGAGCTATGAATGTCAAAGAAGCGAGTGAGGTGTGTAAGAATAAGCCTGAATGGCGCTCTGTTGTTAGTGCCTACCCCGGGAAGGGAACTGGCGTGAAGCTATGTATGTATGTAGAATAAGGTTTTTTTTTATTAGTAGCTAAAAACAAATTTCCGTGTTTTCCTACGTGCGGAAAAGGTTCAATAAGATGGAAAAATTCTAGCAATCTTGTCACACCGTATTAGATTCTGATTTATTCGCGTGCGAGCCTGTAGGGTGGACGAGGCCTTTCCGTTCCGTGATCAAAGTACCAGATTAACATGAGCCCCCTGCCTCTCTTTCCGTTTATATTCGAAGGTACATGGGAAGGTTTTTAATAGTGTTACGAGTATCAATAGCGACTGGTTTTCTTACGTGGCCTTAGGAAACAAAGATTGCTCGATCCGGCCGATTGAACTCAGCTCCCTGTACTAACTTCCCTCCCATTTAACGCGAATCCATGCAACAAAAGGATCTCCCGCACGAAATAACAAAACTACCAATCCTTCTTTATATGATTCCAGAGGAGATTTCACAAGATTTTCTATAGGTATCAATACAATAGAATTGGAAACAGGTTATTACAATGTCTTTATACCAAGACCAGCACACTCACTTTGTAGTTCTCTTTCAATAATACTACTTAAAAATTTGTATTTCCGATTTTTTATCTTTGAATTAATTATTAGACACGAGAATAGCTCAATATCTATATAACGTAATTTTAATAAGCCAGTAAAACTTATATAATTAGATGGTACCATATAATGATACATACAATGATAGCGACAAGTACTTCTCTCGTTTGTATGATTTATACTTGTTTATTTGTTACTTATTTTCAGATAAAATCATTAAAAAACTATTCGTTTTACTAAGTTTCTTTAAGTTTGGTTGGCAATTGTTAGTTTGAGAAGTCTTACACAATGGCATGTCCAAAAGTATTTGGTAAGCTGCTGGGAAAAATAATCTCTACGATAGCTTGAATGCATCCACATTATCGGTTTAATATGTGTATTATCGGACACACCTGAAGAATTTTATAGAATACTAGAGGCCCGGCTCGGATTCATCCGCGCTATGTCCCGCTACCGTGGTATATAGCGTCATGTTATATAGCCTATGACACTCCCTGTTAACGTAGCTTTCAAACAGTAAAAGAATTTTTAAAATTGGTTTAGTAAATCCAGAGATTACTCCCTACAACGACACAAACTCACAAACTTTACCTCTTTATAATATTAGTATCGAAGTATAGATAACCATACAAATATTTAAATTGACATTATTTCAATTAACGTTAATTTGAATACATGTCAAACAACAATAGAGTTAACTTCAGATCGATTTAAAAAAATGGGATAAAAAGTAATCATAGTACATTCATTTACATACGTTTTCGAAAATAAATAGTCTATCTATATACATAAAATTTGTGTATATGGGTTTCTAGGACGGATCCTAAACGACGGTGACGACATACAACTGACAAACAACTCTAGGACCGATCCTAGAGTTGTTTGTATATCGTACATATATTACTCATATCATAAATGTAACTTGCTTAGCTTGGGGATATAATTATATAGTTACAGTTTGTTTACCGATTTATATTATTTTTCCCTATTTATAATTATTTATAAAACACAACAACAATTTATTCTCAAGACTGTAAAGAAGGCAGAAGTAAACCTTAAAATAAAGTCGCTTTTAAATTTGTATGATGATGATTTCCCTACCGTATCCGTCAACAGCGACCTCTGCTATGATTTTATGTCTGAGCATGTGTATGGCTTGCAAAACCGAATTTGTTCTTGAAAACTTAGCGGCAAGAGAAGAAACATAACTGTTCATTTGTGTTATATGTGTTTTGTAGGAGCGCTTGGGTCGAGTTTTGCGGATCTGGATTCTAGTGTCTTCAGTATGAATTGTTTCGTATTTCGTATCATAATCTTGTAGTAGAGATGATGTCAAGGCATAAACGTTCGAAACTCAAATTTGTATGCCTACATTATTCGTTTGCATATCCATTGAAACGTCTAATAATGGCTGATGCCCTTCTATTTGCAGTATTCTTAATAATTACTTCCCGATTTATTTGCGAGGTCCGTTTCGGACGCAGCGCCGAGGGGAGTGAAAAGTGAATCCGGGGCACTGCAGAGTCAATAAATAATAATACAAAATACCCAACGGCTGACCGGAGGCTACACTCCTATTATTTATTATTTTGTCTATATAATTTCGAACTTTTAAACAGTGTTTCAGACATCAAAATTACAAGAGTTATTTTACTGTTTTCTCTCTCTCATTAATAAAAACTAAAAGATGTAGTGATAAGAGCTGAAAAAGGAATGTTAAGGTGGTTTGGGCAAATTAAGAGAATGGATGAAAGTAGAATCACAAAACAAGTGTATGACATGCAATGCATTCTAAATTGTAGAGTTGGTGTCGGTAGACCGCGGCGTACATACCATGATCAAATAGCAGAACTGTTAAAGAAAAGTCAGGTAAAAAGCAACTCAAGTAAAAGTGCAAGTATGAAGAAAGTAATGAAAGTAGATGAAGAGAAAGTTGTTTGTCAGGATCGTCGCATGTGGAGACCCGTTGTCTACCCACCCCCATGGGAAACAGGCGTGATAATATGTATGTATATATGTTACGGGTAATTTGATTAATCGGGCAATATTAATATGGACCGATCATTATGAATATTGACCAAGAGCGTCGGTCAATTTGAGAAATTTATTACTTTGGCCGGCCTTTTATTAATAACTAACAACGGCCCGCGGTTCATTTCAAAAATTATGGTTTGAGATAACTTAGAATTTATCACTTGGATCGGGCAGTGCAATACTTACCTACTTATATTCGGACAATATAATAAATTCGGTTACCTTTCGATAAGAATTATATAAGTTTAACTCATTTACGGGTGGGGTATAGTTATATGACGACTCTTTTTTTATTATGAACAGATCCGATTTTTTTTAATATAGGAAAGAAGGCTAAGGCGGATGCGAAGCGATGTGAAGCCCGCTTTAGCCTTCGTAGTTATTTCTTTATAACCACCCAAAATTCATTTTATATCTCAAATAATAAATAAAAGAGCCATATAACCCTAAACTCATTTAATAAACAAAAAAACTACTGTTCATCTATGTTTTATTATATTGCCCGAGATAAGATAAGGTTGTCATTATTCAAACTGACCGGGAAATGTGATAAATCATGCAGTTTTTTTTATATTGCCCATTTGATACGGGCATTATGTATACCGACGATTAATTATTAACAGTGAACAGATTTATCAAATTACCCGTATCATATACACACATAGTATATATAACCAGCTCAAGCTACCACTTCGTTTCCATTGGACTTGGACTTTATATAAATATGAAAACTTTAAGTACGAATTCTTAAATTGTTAAAATTTCTAAAATATTTCAATTAATATTTTCTTAAGTTTTCGCGACTTGTATAAATAATAAAACTACGTTTTAACGGTTTTAAGCGCGGCAATTTTATTTGATTTTGGTTTTTCCTTAGAAAAAGGCCTTAATTACGCAATAACCCCGCGAAAAATACCTTTTGAAAACATAATCTGCAACGTAGAGGAATGTCTGGTAAGGAACAGCATGCAGAAAGAGGATGCGGAAGCTATACGACAAGATATCTCATCGGTTTTACGCCGTAGTCGTCTACCCAAACCGAATCTCACTCGTGCTGAATATATTGCCTTAAAAAACATTCGCAATAAACCAGAAATAACCGTGCTCCGTGCAGATAAAGGTAACGCGACTGTCGTCATGGATACGTCTGATTACAATAGTAAAATACAAGATCTTTTATCGGACGAAAGCACTTATAAAAAGGTCAAAACTGACCCCACGGATAAAGTAACCAAACAAACAATCGCGGTTATGAAAAAACACTCCGAAAAATTAAGCTTAGACGTATCCGCACTCACACCATCTTGCGCCAAAGCGCCTAAACTGTATGGGTTACCTAAACTTCACAAAAACAACATCCCCTTGCGCCCTATAGTTAGCCAGCTTGACTCACCAACATACAGACTGGCACAACATCTCGCGAAGACACTCAACAATCTCCGCGGCAACACACCCTACCATGTCAAGGATTCCTTCGACTTCATCAGCGCAATTGAAAATTTGACATTGGCTGAGGATGAAGTACTAGTCAGTTTTGATGTCCAGTCCTTATTTACCAGTTTACCAGTGGAAGACTGCATTGAGATTGTCAAAAGGAAGCTAATAGATAATAACATGCCTGAGGAATATGCAGATCTACTAAAACATTGCCTCACATCTGGCTATTTCGTGTGGGACTACGGCTTCTACGACCAAATCAACGGTGTAGCCATGGGCTCACCGGTGTCTCCTGTCGTAGCTGACATTTTTATGGAAGATTTCGAGCAGAAGGCACTGTATACCGCTTCGGCTAAGCCGAAGATGTATAAAAGGTACGTAGACGATACTTTTGCCGTCCTCCCAAACGATAAAGTCTCTGCATTTCTAGATCATCTCAATTCCATTAGCAGTAATATTAAATTTACTATGGAACTAGAGGCAAATAATAAATTAGCTTTTCTGGATGTGCTCATCCTAAGGAACCCTGACAATACTCTTGGTCATACGGTGTATAGGAAACCTACCCATACAGATAAATACCTTAATGGTTCGTCTCACCACCATCCTAGTCAGTTAGCTACCGTGGGCAAATCTTTGTTTCAGAGAGCACGGAAAATTTGTGACGAGAACCACATAGCTGGAGAGCTTCAGCATGTCAAGCGAGTTCTACAACGCAATCAGCTGAAGACTCCACACCAACGTCACAAAGGCCCCAAACCACCTTCAGTTGAGCGGTGCCCTGCTACCCTACCCTACATCAAGGGGGTCACAGACAGAATTGGTCACATCCTCAGGCGAGCTTCAATCAAAACATATTTCAAGCCGCAGAAAAAGATTACCCAATTTCTGAGACCTGTGAAATGCAATATCCCACTCCAGGATGCAGGGGTTTACAAGCTTGATTGTGAGTGTGGATTGTCATACATTGGGCAAACAAAGAGGAGCATAAAAACACGAGTAAAAGAACACATTGCTGACATGAAACACACAAGGTCTACGAAGTCTGCGATCAGTGAACACACGCTGGATAAACCCAACCACTACATCAGATTCGATAACCCACAAATCCTCGCGAAAGAGAATCGCTTCATACCTAGAATGATGCGTGAGGCTATTGAAATCAAAAAACACCCAAATTTCAATAGAGAAGATGGTTGGCAAGTACCACCTGTTTGGGATCCAATTATCAAAACTATTAAGACCCAAACCCAGCAAAAACCAGCTGCCAGACCTCAAGACACTGTGAGCTCTTTCTGCGTACAACGGAACACAAACCAACTTGACTGATAATTACTTTTATTTTCCTTCCACCCATTTTAATATTATATAAAATTATTAGAGCTAGGCATGTTTGCTGAAGAGTTTCTTGCGCCGCTTCTTCTCTTCAAGCCATAACATGTTGCGAAGCGGTAGTAAATTAGATTAGGCTCCCATAGATTAAATAATAACCATAAACAAAATTAAAAATTAAATAATTAAAATTAATAAGTTGGCGGTAGGCTAAATAAAACTTTAACAATACTCGTTGACACTTGACATCTTTGTCTTCCGTGATCACGGCCACTGAAAAGTGGCCGAAACGTCGGAAAAACCAAAATCAAATAAAATTACCGCGCTTAAAACCGTTAAAACGTAGTTTTATTATATTTCAATTATTTCTTTGCATCGATTTACAATTTTTTTCAACTAAAACTATTAATAAATTTACCTAAACAATAAACCCAGTGCCCAACTCGATTGTAAAGAAACCTGGTGCACATCGAAATGAGTCGTAAAGAATAGGGCGGTACGGGCGAAGTTTTCCCATGGAGGGCATAAATTGGATTCGGAAGCAGATCACGTAACGGTTAAGAGTTCACAAAACTGTGCAATAAATCGAACGCGCGGAGGTGCGCCGGAGACAAACGGCACTGGACCAGCGCACAGCATCCGATGAGACTTATCAACATAGGCGTGTAGGTGCTACCATGTTTTATTGGACGATTAATTGACAATTATACGGGGCTTCGAATTCATTCAGGGATTTTAAAAAATTGCATCATGATTTCAACTATATTTATTTAACTGTACCATGGAAAAAGAATTCTATTATAGTGTTCTTCTTCCTTGAGTGTACTAAACTTAAATTGTTATTGACAATATAATTTTCTCTTTTAGTTTTCAGTCCTGATAAAAATTGTGATAATTTTGGGTTTCGTTGCTATTTTGGCCGAAAGCAAACTATTCCAAAATCGTCTATCTGTCTTAGTAGTTGAAAAGTATTTTCATTCAAAAGCACTAAGTTTAAATATACGAAATTTGACGCGGAAGCGTATTTTATATTATGCCGCGGAAACAATGCGACAGGGAAATTGTGGAAAACGTATAGAAATGGTAAAATGAGAGATAAATTTAACCAAATTCCATAAGAAGAGGGCTCCTGATTCGACTGTATGTTTTTACGTGATTTTGCCGTCAAATATGGACCGATTTCCAATAATTTTTAATCGCAAGAGTATACTCCTTAGTTGGTCCGATTGTCACCAAGTCAGGATCTGACGATTTGATCTCAAGTATTTGCGTAACTAAAAAGTAGAAAACAAAAAAAAACACAAAAAACAAAACTGACTTCGAAAATAACCAAAAAGTCAATATTTTATAAAACATCACAAAGTCGGTGCCAAATAAAACGAAAAAAACAGAAAATTAAAAAAAAAGTTATATTTATGTTTTACTAGTTGTACCTGGCAGACATTGTCTTGTCCTTAGAAATAAAAATCTAGAACCCGATTGCAGCGAATACTTAATTTAAACCATTCTCGAGTCCACTTTAATAAAAACATCAAAATAGGTTCCACCGTTTCGGAAGCCTTTAGCGGTACCATTTACCGGTAGATCCGGTAGATAGATATAATCTTAACCATCCCGGAACCCACTTGAACACACACAAAAATAATTTCACCTAAATCTTGGAACCCGATTACAGCTACATTCATCATTTTACATGTATTTTATCAATAAAATAATTGTTTTAAACGATATTAATTTTTTTTCATCCTCTTTGACGATATTTGCAGCACGCATTCTATCAATACTATGTTAAACGTCATAAGGTTAGATTAAAAAAGTTTATATTGTCCAAAGCGCTAAGGTTAGATTAGAAATAATTTTATATGGCGGTTAAGTATTCTTAAATTTAATAATTTTCTGCGCAATTTACTTAATTTTTTCTTTCATAAGAACCTTCTCCTGAAAATAAAAAAACGCAACAAAAAAGAATTAGCGAAATCACTCCAGCCGATCACACGTGATGGCGTGACCAAGGGAAATAGGGATTAATTTTTATATAACTATATATATATATATATATATATATATATATATATATATATATATATATATATATATATAGGTTTTGTATTTTGTTATTTTTTTTTTAATCCTAAAGATTGCAACTTTTTTATAAACGTCAATCATGGACTGTGCCATTTAAAGTAAATTAATCCATGCATGATCCCAATAAATGCATAATGGTTTTCACCTGATACAGAATGCAGTAACAGGTTATTTAGAAACATTTATTGATTATGAGACAAGCAAAATCGAAGGCAGCGTATATATTGCAAATGATTGAAAACAGCCTATGAAAAAGCTTGCATCAAGTATCTAATCTACAAATACTATAAATGTATTGCGGATTATACCGATAATTTTGTTTTCAGAAACATTATTATTTCATATATTAATGTTTTTTAATACACATAAAATTTTTAATTTCTAAGCAAAATACTTTTCGTACTAGAATTTTTACTACATTTATTAAAACAAAAATCTAGGTCATCTATTCGGGATATGCTGATTTTTGCGAGCAAATTTAGTTCCCCAAGTAACGTTCAATTTACATACGTGTCTCCACGGGTTTCCGAACTCTGTGCCGATAGATTTTCCACAAAAGAGCTATTTAAAAGATAGCGCTCCCAGGATAAGCACCCCGGGGGCGGCAGAGCGCGTAACGACCGAGTAATTCTCAACAGCTTGTACACTATATTAGCATTCAAATGTTTTTAAATCAAACAATTGTTTTAAAACAATTTGCTGGGTTTACTCCCTTCGGCTTTAAAAAAGTACTACAAAAATATTAGCTTTTTTCTTAAACGTCCCAATGCTAAATTTGGCGCATTATAGAGGGAAGAACAATATACCCGTTAGGCTTATTCGAGACGGATCAGCAGCTTCCACACATCGACAATCTAGATGTCAAAAATTTATATTTTCTCATCTTATCCCATATTACTTTGCCAACGGAGCCCAGAGTACGCTTCTCCTCCACTTCATATGGTGCTTAGCATTGTAAAATGCAATCATTGAATACTATTAAAATGTAAGATATCTTTAATGAATAAGATCCAAATATATTGTAAAATTGAATACATGTAGGTAAAAATGCTAACAATTTTAAAACAGGAACAGGTAGTTTCACATTATTCATTATTTCATAAAAAAAAAGGTTGACAATAAAAAGCTTAAAGAGAAAGAGACCTAGTGAAAGAGAGCACTTAAAAAAAAATCATATATAAATAATAGCATTCTTAATCATTTAAAGAAGAGTTTATATCAATAACAAAGGTGTGTAATTTTTATTCTACTTTATAAATAGTTTTAATTATTTTGTTTTATCTTCTTACAAAATATGATTCTACATAAAAAATTTAACAAGAACAAAACCGACTTCATACTAAAAACAAAAAATAAATATTTAACCGACTTCTTGAAGTCGGAGCCAAGTAAAACATAAAAAAACAACAACAAATGTCCAAAATGTAGTAATTTTTATGTTTTACTTGACACCGACTTAGAGATGTTGTAGAAAGAAGTCGGTTAGATATTTATGTTTTGGTTTTTAGTGTGAAGTCGGTTTTGTTTTTGTTAAAAAAATATATTTTACTTTTTAGCTGTGCTAATATTTCAATAGCTTTAGAAATAATATATTAAGCACCTGCAGAAATTGTACAAATGGTACGCGTATACGAATTTGCCATCTCATTCTTCGGTGTATATGCCCTTCAACAAGGGTTGCTCTCGATTTCCTTGCGATACACAAATCAGATCCTGACTTGGTGACTATGAGACCATCCCGGGAGTTAAAAAAAAACCTTGAAAATCGGTTCACAAGTGACAGAGAAATTGCATAACATGGATATAAAAAAATTAAGCGCCTGTGTAAAATGTTATAGATACACGCGTTCACACGCTTTTTTCCAAGAATTTAGGCGCACGGCGTTCTTTAATGAGTAATGGTTACTCTCGAATTCTCTGAATTCCACTCATCAGATCCAAATTTGGTGACCAAGGCACCACCTCGGGAGTATAGACTTATAAGTAAAGAAAAAAAAATCGAAAATCGGCTTAGAATTGATGTAGATATCGTGTTCCGGATAAGTATGGCCTCAATTTTCAGGTTTCTCTAATACCTTGGTATCCACTCATCAGACCCTGACATGATGACAATGGGACCATTTCGGGAGTATAACCCTTCGATTAAAAGAAAAATGTTGAAAATTGGTTCACAATTGACGGAGAAATGGAGTAACGAACATACAAAAAAAATATACAGACGAATTGAGAACCTCCTCTTTTTTGATGTTGGTTAAAAAAGCAGTAGTATCTCAGTGTTATCAGTTCTAAAAGACACTATAATTGCCCAGTAGCGGTGAAGCGAATTACGAGCGTGTATAAGTCTCTCGCCGCCAGGTGGCGTAGTATCTTTGTCTCCCTCTGCAACCGGGAGAAACATAAAGTGTCTCTGCAATTCATGTAAATAGCTTTATCGGTGTACCATTCTGTTTTTAACCGAATTCTCAATTCGTCTGTATGTTGTTTTTATTTTTTTGAAAACCCATTCATAAGAGTATAATTAAAAATCGAACGCGTTGAAAGACTTTTTACGTTTTCATATTTCAAAACTTAGAGGGAGGGTGGGACGGATCATAATTTTCACGAGTTTGGAAGCAAATATCTCCTTATATAATATAATTTTCAACACACTTGCTCATAAAGTGGCTCTATGGTCACCGCAATTAGGCACATAATGACACCCATTATCAAACTGTGAGTAAAAAACGTTATAACTCACTAGTGAGTTATAGATTTTTTTTAAAATTTTAATGGTTGTGTTGCTTTGTTCCTAAAAAAGTTTTTATTAAAAAAAAAAAGATCGTGTTCTATAGAACAAATAAATTAATGTTCCTATTGCTTGCTCATTTCATGCAACTTCTTATTTAAATAGATAATTTTAACTCGTACGTGTTTAATAAATAAAACTTTCACTCATATATAACTTTTTTTATCTACTAATTAAAATGAGTTTTTGTTGTTATTTTATTCACAAGTGTGTTGAAAAACGTCGTATGATACACGTGTGTATTGATGATTACCGTCCTCGGCTCTCTTAAGACCCTCGCCTACGGCTCGAGTCTCAATGGCGCCTCGGCGGTAATCACCAATGTTACACACTAGTACCATAATGTACTATTAAATAAAAAAGTCATTGTTATGATTTTTTAAGATCTGACTAACGATGCCGACAATTCTATGTACACCTAAATTTTATTTCAAATCGTCAGTTATTTGTATGCAGCTAACAGTAATCTTAACCTTTTCGCGATTTCACTAAAAGTACAACTAGTTATAGAATACATATTTCTACTAAATTTCATGCAAAATAGACCCAATAGTTTCCGATAAAAAACACTGTGACATATAAAAATAAAAATAGATGAACAGAGGACGAAAATAATAAAACTATTTAAAAATTAAAAAACTGGAATACACTATATAAACAATGGAGAACACGGTACACTTTTTTGATTTCTTGTCCGCTTGTCTGTATGTTCGGGATTCACGTAAAAACTGTTGAGCCGATTTTATGCGGTTTTCGCTGATAGACAGCAAATTATTAGAATTAAAAACTGTGCTAGTGTTTATTTTCGGAATTCTGCAGGAATTTTCCCGGGAGCGGTTTGTAGTTGTTCGGGTGTAGAAAAATTAGCTTATTCCGACAGAGTTCTCACTAAAACAATAGCTTATATTATTTTTCAAATGCTGCGGTACTTTCTATCCCCGGAATCGAGTCAAGTGGACGAAGTCGCGGGCATGCCCTAGTTTCATTATAATTATATTGAAATGAGGTAGATAGACAGATAAAACTTTATTGTACACCATTATAGAAAACTTACGAACTAATATTATTCTAATTGTGTACAAAGGGGGGGTCTTATCACAAAAAAGCGATCTCTTCCAGACAACCTGGGGCAAGAATATTGCTGATTAGGAGTGGCGATGGTGGTATACATCATTATTGTACGATTACTTACATTTTAATAATAAATATATAACTATACTATATATACATGTATACAAGATATAGTAATAAAATGCAACTATTTAAACAATAAACATGTAGCTATATCCAATATAATACTAATTATATAAAATTACATATCATTATATTGCAGATAGTATTTCCTGACCATGTTCTTAAATGTTATGTACTTGTAGAATCAAATTACAAATTCCTATTCACCAATATACCTGCTTCCAAATGTAGATATGTACAATCATACACACTAATACCCTTAAAACTGTTAAGATCCCCCAAGTCATGCAATAGAATTATCTCGAATACATCTACATGCACAGTGTAGTGCAGTGAAATCCCATTTGACGCGTCTAATATACTCCTTGTTTGGCTATATTTAGGAGGTCGGTGGCAATCTAAGAGGCATTCAGCCTTCTGAGGTGGCCGGCTACAAGTCTACAGTGCCCCACATAGGTTTAGTTTCCCATGAGAATAAGAGCTGCGAAGTTTGCTAGAGTCAATTTGGATGCGGTATGGAACTGTCTAAATTTAAAGTTCCTATGCATGATTTGAAAGACCCACCACACTTTAAGTTATTGACATTATTCGTTTACTTTGAATATTGTGTCTAAGACACATTTTATAGTAAATTTGGTAGTAAAAAAGAGTAGGCATTAAATCACCCTGCCTTTAAAAGGTCAGCATAAAAATAGTTTTGATTACTAATTACAACTAGTAAAGGATGGGCATTTTCTCTTATGTCACGCATCAAGTGCTATATATTATAACTGCTACTGTAACCTATTGTTAACAAGTGAATTCCACTTCTATATTTTTGAAGTGAAACTTTAGAATCGTGATTTGAAACTCGACGAAACGAAAAAAACCGACACTAAGAACAGATATAATAATAATTTAAACACTATGCTTATAAAGATAGAGTTGGAAATATTTTGAAGTTCATAAATCAAATTGAAACTAGAGCATTTGTTTCATATTTTAGTTACCATTAGCCTCTCGTGTCATTTGTTCAAAGTGAAAACATGGAATCTGAATAATGTGTTATTTTTTTTATTGCTGAAGCACAGCAGACAGGCTAACGGCCCAACTGTGATGGAAAGTGGTTACCGTCGCCTATGGACATTAGCAATACCAGAGGCCCTGCCAATGTGCTGCCGGCCTTGAAGGAGAAATTGGAACCTGGCCACTGATGGCGGAACACAACTCAAAGTTGTTATGGCGGCATACTTTAGACCAGTCGGGCAAATGCCCTATATACCACCTGGCTGTGGGTTGTTTTGTCGCCTCTTACGACAGGCCGTCCGGCCGCAGGAATTCGTATTCTTTTTCCGTTCCTGCATTGAGATATTATGTAATATATGTTAAATCTTAAACATATAATATATGAAATGGTAATATTTGGCGTTAAAATATAAAATAATTTTTGAGCTTGGTAAGATTTAAGATTTAATTATCCTAATACTCCTGATACTCTATATTTATCTCATTCTCTCGCAGGCTACTTGTTTAAAGTTTCACTACTGCCGTGTGTGAATTAGACACACAATTTGGTTTCTGTTATGCACAAGACTTATTTATTCATGTAAAACATTATAAACTAATACAATAAAGAAAACTTAACTTAGTTAATTATATTACATATATTCTACCTATGATCCTTCAAGACTATAAGTAGAATACTGACCCCAAATCACTCCTCTTCTGTATTAGCTATTATTTTTAGAATTTTTTATTTATTAATAAGCCATGGATGCTTGGTGATTTTGCATTATCTTTCAAGCACTTAACCGGCAGGATATAAATTCCAACTCATATGTAATATCGTATATATTACTGTGACACTGTTTGTGATGAGCTCCCATTAAATATATTTTATTAACTTTAAAAATGTGTGTTTTGTCCAAGAAATCACGCCCTCACATGTTTTATATATTTAGTGCGCAAGGGCGTCCCTCTCTCATTATTTACGAAGGGCCGATGGGCTGAAGTGTCTGACAAGCGGCACGTACGGACGCTAACGAGACGCTTTGTGACCATCTCCACGGCTCGAGTGTGGTCATTGCTTGTTGATTTTTTTAATGGACAAATTATATTTGTCCGGAAATCCCGGCGGAGTCGCGTGGCGAACTCTATTGTGAAAGTGGTGTGCCTTTTAAAGCCGTAGGGGACACGCGAGCCTCGCATGCGACTCGAGGTGTTTCGTGGGGATTTATGTGGAACGGCGAGTCGTTTAGAAAAGTTTCCACGGAGGAATTTAACTTGCATTAGGTTTTTTCCTTGTAAAGTTAAAAGAAAAGTTGAAATCGTTATCTGTACCTAATGCACGTTGTTACTATCGAGTCTTACTACTTGAATTGTTGTTATACCAATACAAAATAAAATTCTATATACATGTATAGTGTCTTGATATGAAATTTCGTAAATTTGTTTAGTTAAAAAATAAAAACTATATCCCAGTGTGATTGTATACAACACGTTAAACCATAAGAAAAAAATAAACTTACAGTATTTGAATGTGACATTATTTCCAAGATTAGTTAAAAAAACCCACTAAAACGGACAACTTTATTCGACTATCGGAACAATTCACAATTATGGAGGGTAGGTATGAAGTACCATCTCTGAAAGTGTCCGTCAAAATGTAGATAATAAGGGTGGCGCTGCGGTAGCACAGGATTTTAAAGGATGCGTCAAAAGTAATTAGAGTTAGATAGAAAAATAAACAAGGACCGAAGGATTTCCGCATTGGTTTTTATTATTAAAAATTCACATTAATTAAATCACGCTACGCATTTTTTTACAGCATTACCTATATTTTTACTCAATTACTACGTAAATAGTTGAGATTTTTTATACTAGTATTTTATGTATTTTATGGCAACAATTTATATCGTAGTTTTTCGTGTCACAGCACTACTTTGGTAGATATTTGAACCTCTATTTTCAGCATACCGCTGGACACTTTTTCAACTTCCCCTTCATATAAGACAGTACTCCTTACCCCTACCCTCCATATTCACAATTTGTACAAATTTAGAATCGAATATCTCACCATTGTTAGTAGAAAAGTTACTAGGAAATATCTATATTTTTTTTCAAGACCTATCTAATGATGATTTTTTCTTCAGTCAGTCGTCATTCTCCATATGTATGGTGGCTACCCGTAATCTTATTTATGTCGCGATTCACTCATTCGTTGTATAAAATAACGAATACACTTGTGTAGAATGTCATCTAATAATATTACTAGTTGAGTGAGCGAGTGTGCTGAGTGCAATTCTTGTTTGCTGAAAATGCGGCGTACAAATTCTCATAATATGCTCTGTGTATAAATAATAATGTATAAGGAATGTCTCCGCACGATTTACAAGGTGGTACACACTGGTCCAGGCGGGCATGAAAACAATACGCACGCGCCGGTGTGTAAGCGCAATATCAACCTTTTACTATGACAATCGCTCTTTTATCAAAAAATTCACTACGGAACGAAACTGAAGCTTTGTACGCGCAACAACTTTATTAAATTATTGTAAGACATCGAAATACACGCATTATTAGAGCAAAAGGTGCTTCATTGAAGACTTCCTACTCTACAAGGACTGTAATTACGTTGCGTTACGTTAAATAAAGTCTTTCTTTTTATTTCTTTCTAGTTTTGTAAAAAAAACTGACGGATGTATATAAGTAGGTATAGGCAGCCGGACGGACTGTCATAACGAATTATAGTGTACCTATACTCGAGTTAAGCGGTGATATAAGTATCGGCTATATTTATCACTGCAAAACCGAGCAGACAGTACGAAACCGTTTTCCTCAGATTTGCTCTCACAATAGCTCATTTGTTATAACCTGATAGCGTGGCGTTATTACGGCCAAACAAATTGAGTCGAGCCTTCGCCACCTCAGACTAATGTAATTTCGGAGTGCGCGCGCCCAAGAATAGATATTTAGAGTGGATTGTTTTCGACAGACCGTAATGAAACTCTGATGCCGGAACCAAATCAGTTTTGGAGGTGAGCGCGCCGCAGGGGAGGCGAGCTACATTGTAATAAGACGAGGAATAACCTAAAACAAACCGCGCCTAACGCAGCGGCGCAAGATGGACACGGCACACGGGCGCGCGAGCGGGGTCGCTGCGGCCCCTTACTGCTTAATTTGCCTACCGTAATTACTGTCCTCTCGGGTTGGGGAAGGACCCCGGGGCTCGACCCGGCCGTCTTCCAGGTTATATTGCGCTCGTGCGGGCGCCGCATGTGTGTTTAGCAAATACTACTCCCTAGTCGTTAAGTATGAATACGGGTGTGGACAAAATGTATTAGCTTAGGCTGAGATTCGGACCGTGTTTGCTCAGCGATGATAGATTTATAGTAATTGTGTTATTAACGTTATGGGATAAGGGTTTTACGGGACTTAAGTAATGAACGCTTTTACCTAATGCTCGGATTTATAGTGAATTTGCACACGTGGTGCGCATTGGGTAATCAACTTAGCTAGTTGTTTTAGGGCCCTATATGAACGAGAGTAGTTCCATTGAACACTCCGCTATAACTTTATGTACATACATCGTTTACAATAATATATAAATAGTTTTAATCTTTTGACTGGCACCAATCATCAGATTAGTTTTCGCGTTCAACTCAAAAGCTGTTTAGATACTAACACCTAAACCAGTTCAAGAATTTCTCGTAAATGTTAGTGTCCTTCAGTGACTTCACAATAAAAATTTAAATCAAGAAATTAAAACATTAGTAACGATTAGAAGAAGTATTGGAAGGTAGTTGTTTGCGACGTTTAGTAAAACAACAAGAAACCTGTGTGGCATGGAATGCGCGATTTAAGTATTGACAGTTCTAACGGTTGCTAGGAATGCCCCGTCTTTAAAACGGTGTTGAACTCAATATACGAAATAGCTATATCCAGTTTTTTCATTTAAAATATTAGCTGAGGAGTATCTCCATCACATTCAGTAGTTTTACCAAAAGACACAATCGCATTTTAACAAGTACCTACAAAGTATAACGGTAAAAATACAACTATTTTGCAGGTAGTCGTAAATATGTGTCGATCATCAACAACGGTTTTCTGCTCAGATCATATAACATGTTATATCTCAATGGTTTTCTGTTACATAATTTTGTTTAAAAGCTTTAAATGTAATTGTAAATTACGATTATTTTATACAGTATCAAGGACGTTTGTACTGTAGAATAAATTTTATTGGACATAAATCATAATTAGAAGAATCTAGACGCTTGTTTATATTTGCTTACGCATTTCATTTCGCTGTTCTGGTAACGAGTAAAAATGCAAAAACTTTGCCCAACTCATAATGACGAGGACATACCTTCTTTTGTTTTGGCGCGAGTCCCAATTGAATAAAACATTTATGTCAATGGAGTCCATTAGGATTCGACGAAGTTTTGTAAGTTTTTTAATGCCAGTGTACCTATATTGGTCCCTCCGCTGCTATTCTTTCCCATATAAAGTTTCTTTTTCTTTAGACTAATTGATATTTCTAAATAATAATACAGAATTTATACCTATACTTACATGTATACTTATAGATGTGAAAGTTACCTCGTTTGAATGTTTGTTGTTGCTTAACGGCCTTAGAACATGTCAAACTGACCGTAAATTTTGTGTATATGTACTTTTAAATAACTTAAATAAATATTTAATGGTTTTAACTCAGATAATATAAGTTAGAATAGTTCGCTGGAATGCATTGCTCCCAGGTTCAAAACGTGGCAGGGTAATTTTTTTATTCGAATTTTCTGTTGTGCCATAAACCAAGCGTAACAAACTTAGTTAACGAATGTGATTTTTTTTTATTGTAGGAGATCAGCAGACAGGAAGACGGCCCACTTGATGGAAAGCGGTTACCATCGTCTATGAACATTTGCAACACCAAAGTTGCTACAAATGCGCTGCTGCTCTCTTAAGGGAAACTGGAACCTGGTCACTAATGCCAGAACACAACTCAAGGTTGTTATGACGACATACTCTAGGTGGTAGCCATCCAGTTGGGCAAATGCCCTACCACCTGGCTGTGGGTTGTTAAGTCGCCTCTTACGACAGGCCGCAGGAAATTGTATTCTTTCTCCGTTCCTGCACGGATAAAAATATATTGTGTGTTTATTATTAAATTTATTTTACCTATAGTTTTAGATGGATGTGCATTCGAATTTGCGTGGGAGAAAACACCGGATCTTTAAATTTAATATAACTTTGAAATATGAGAGTTTCCAAAAGACATAAAATTTTATACGAACGAAGCTACGAATAATGCTTTTAATATATTATAGGAATAAATAGGTACACATAGTTTCGGTATGCTAGACCGCGACGTATTTACTTCGATCAAATCGCAGATGTTTTAAAGAATGGTCAGGTCAGAAGCATCTTTAATAAACGTCTGTGTATGAAAGTTGATGAAACCAAAAAAATGTAGCAAGATACGAAACAAGTAGAGATTAATTCGTGCAGGAATGGGGAAAGAATACGATTTCCTACGGTCGGGGGACCCGTCGTAACATGCGACAAAACAATCCACAGCCAGGTGGTAGGGTATTTGCCTGTCTGGATGGCTGCCACATCTGGTCTAGAGTACGCCGCCATAACAACTTTGAGTTGTGTTCCGGCATTAGTGGCCAGGTTCCAGTCTCCCTTAAAAGAGCAGCAGCGCATTTGTAACACCTTTGTTGTTGCAAATATCCATAGGCGATGGTAACAGCTTTTCATTAGGTGAATCGTCTGCTTGTCTGCTGAACTCATGCAATAAAAAAACTATCGTTTCTGCCTACCCTATGAAAGCAGGTGTGATAATGTCAGGTATATATAGTTTTGGAAAGTAGAAACTGCGGCAATCGTTTTGGACACGTCACGTCACCCTTAAATAACTCCATTTTCTAAAACATAATTAACACTTTTACGGCGGTGGTTGGTCGGGATGATCCCGTAATAACCTTGTTAACCCTGGCGCACCGAGTGAGTCGGCTTGCCTTTTAACGGCCGTGTACATGGGTATTAATCCGAAAGCTATCGACCTTTGTCCTTTTCTCACTTTGCCCCTTTAATATCTTTTGTTTCGCGCGTCTCTGCGGGTCCGGTCCGGCGACTACTGCCTTTTAGTGTGAGGTTTTCGCTCGCCTTAACGAAGGGAAGCAGAGCAAAGGTCGTCATTAGGGCAAGCGCGGTGTAAACAAGGTCCGAAGCGCCCGCTAATGGCCAATTCGTGCGTCCTTCTCGAGGTGACCCCAGGTCTGTCTCAGGCCACCGCCGTAAATGGGGTTTTAATTGCAATTTTGATAGAACACGCTCGAATTAGTTTTCCTGTGTCCACGTTTGTGGAGCGTTAGGATGTAGTTTATAAGTTCTTGTAACTATCATGTGCAGGGTATGTATCTATTTGCAATTCTTTTATTATATTATTATTTTATTTATTATTATTATAAAACTAGTGGTCTCCCAGTGGTCGAAATTCGACCATAATTGATTTAAATTATACGTTTGAACAATATTAAGGTTCTGTTGTTAAAGACATTATACTTCTATAATGACAGATTCCGCCAAGGCTACATTGTTAATATGACTTAAAACAAAAGAGTGTATATGCGTGTGTGTCAAATACATAGTAGTGTGTGTAATGTATTTTTTATTGATTTAATCCGTTTTTATGCATAATTAAAAAAAAATGCATTCTGCACTCCTACTCTACATAAACTATAAGTGTGCGAAATTTCATACTCTTCCGTCTGCGCAATTTTCGTAAAAAGGGGTACAAAGTTTTTGCTTCACGTATTAATATAATGATAATGTTTCATGTAATCAAAAAGTGAGACAAGAATGTCTTATGGCGCCATAGCGACAAAGAGTTTAGGAGGTTATTATAGCAACAAAAATTGGAACCTGGCCACTGATACCGGAATACAACTTAAGGTTGTTATGGCGGCATATTCTAGACCACACTGGTAGCCATTCAGACGGATAAATGCTCTACCATCTGGCTGTGGGTTATTTTGTCGCGTCCTGCACAGATAAGAGTGAATGTGTTAGGTATTCCTAGTACTTTTTTGTATGTCAATAGTAATTCTATTCACTTGTATCCGTATTAGGTAGACCAGACAGCATCAGATCACCGGAGCCTGTCTGTACAAGTGGTTGTCGCGGCGCGTGTTCCCGTATTCCCATTCTTGTTCGGATGTGAAATTTAATTTCCGCTATGCGGGGATCTGTCAGCGGGGAGCGGGACGGTAGACAAGAAATATGCCCCGCTCTAAACTTTGTCAATTTGTTTGTGGAGCGAAATTAACTCGATCTGCGGGCGTCGTCGCGGCGACCTGCGTACTGATACCGCGTAACCGGGACACATCATATTTCCTGAAAAGTAATAGCAAAAGGTGAGCGAGTTAACCTTTCCGCGGGTATGGTAATATTCCGCATATAAAAACAACATTTGCGAAGTTGCTTCCGGCTGTAGAACATAATACGATCGTAAATAATAATATCGGTTGTATTTTCAGCAAATAAAAATAAGTTACGAAGAAAAAAATAATATTGTTCCCTTATTGATAATGTGTATGCATTTGAGAAAGAGAGAGATAACACTTTACTGTACACCATTACAGAAAACACAGAAAAACTTGTTGCCTAAAAATATTTTAAATGGGCTCAATGGGCGGTCTTATCGTTAAGCAGCAATCTCTTCCAGACAACCCGTGGCAGAAATAAAACAGATTAAATTTTTCAAAGCTGGTACTGGTATCCATAAATATTATATGATATGCAGTTACTTACGTTATATTTTATTAAATAATAAACATAAAAGTATATAAAATATTATATAAGTAAGAATTATAGTTAATAGACCTATTAATATTACATACATAAATATATGTATATACATAAAATAATATCAAACATCACTATGTTGCAGGTAGTGCTTTGCTAAAGAAAAAGATTGATTACGACTATAGTCAGTTGATTCAGGCAGACCCAACTGACTTGGTTGATATCTTACGTGACCACAAGTCTGGTATACTTTGAGTATTGTATGGTCAGTCGTCTGTCCCTTGTGATCTGGGACCAATTTTATGCCTTTAATCATAAAGGTATATATATTATCTAAGCTTTTAATTTAAGTTTTACAAATACTTTTATAGTTTTCGTTCAGCCTATAGAAGTATAAAATAGTACACTTTTATTTGCTTTAAAATTATTTTTGACATATTTTAATTTATTGTTATTTTAAATGTACACACGTTAATAGTTAAAATTGAAAGTAAATTCCTTTAAAATATTTTAAAAATAAATTATCTATAATATTATAAAATTTTAAACATGCCGTGTCTGTACATTGAAGCTATTTAAAAGAAACAACTGGAATTACTATATAAGGGATGGAGAAACGATACAATTTTTTTTTAGATTTCTTCTTTGTCTTTCGGTTTCTGTTTGTTTGGGATTCACGTAAAAACTACTAGATCGAATTAGATGTGGTTTTCGCTGATCCATAGCAAATTTTATGTAATAAAATTTATATAATATATATCTTTTTAATACCAGGAATACCGTGGGAATTTTTCTGGGACCGTTTTAAAGTTGTTCGGGTGCATAAAAATTAGCTTATTCCGACACAGTTTTCACAGAAACGATTGTTTACATTCTTTTTAAATGTTGTGGTACTTTGTGTTTCAGGAATCCCGCGGGAATTTCAAATTGAGCGTGGACGAACTCGCGGGCATATCTTAGTATACAAATAAAATAAAAATTTACTCCCAAACCTGTCGTGAGAGAACGTTCCTAAAAGGCTGACCATTGCCTCGTTGGCTAGCAGTGCTAAATGTAACCTTAATTATAAAACCACCCTTTTGGTCACGAAAGACAAGTAACTACTAGACTGGTGTCCTGTTGTTACTACTTAAGCATTTGGTGGTATACCTATATGGTAAGAATATTAATTACGAGCTTAAGTCTATTATAATCTCATTTAACAAATTTTATACTTCAAATATTTTTTTAAACGAAAAATATTACATATTTTGTTAATTGAGGCATGTCAAAACCTTGGAAAAGTAAAAATACATATTTTTAACCTTATTATCTAGGTACAAGGCTGGGAGTCTCTAGAGGGTACATTATTAAAATATATTGTGCACACGCCTTCATTTCCACTGTACGGTCCTGAAAATAGGCTGTGGTTTTCTTACATAAGCTGTAGCGGGTACACGTCGCTATGCTTATGAATTTATACGAGAGTGAATCAAACAGTTCTTAGAATCAATATTTAAAAAAAATCTTCCTTAACGGAGGTCGAAGGCCGCCCAGAACGCGGGTCATCTTTACAGCCTCATCTACCTCTTTTAAATTCAGCCACCCAGTACGCAACCGTACCATATTCTATAGGGTATGCATCAACCCCCCCTAATGTCTGTTGAATATCCAAAAATATTTCTATCACCGCACGTAACTCATTTTTATACACAATTTTGCGTTTTTAGCAAGTCTGCACAAAATAATTTATTACATGTGAACGCACTGACAAAAACAAGTGACAGTTGGCATAAATATGTGAGATTGACACTCTTTAATTTAATAATAAAAGGTTTTATATCTATGGACTTCTAAGAACTATTTTGGAACTGGCCATTAATGAGAAAAAAGAAATGTAGATCAAGTATTGAATCTATATGCTTATCGATGTTGTTGACTACAAAAAAGTTTTGCCAAATATTGAGACCCAACAAATCTATAACCAAATAAACAGGCAGATTAACTATAAAGTGTGTAATCGAGTAAAGACTAATATTTTATGCTGCTTTTGAATTGTAAATTGTACCAAAACGCTTGTGCTCCACTAATGGAATCCTATTTTAGCGGCAAATAAATTAGTTATGCCCAATATTTTCACCCTAAATGTTATTCGACGCAAATGTATGAACACGAGGAAATTGCGAAGGCATATTTATCAGATGAAGCGGTATCTAGAATCGACCCCATCCCCCAATTCTTATAATAAGGTGCAGAAAATTTCCGATCCGAGGCGCATTTGCATACAACCGGCTCACTCGCAGGTGACGCCCGGTAATTATATTCGAGAAGTTTCCGATTTAAGTTTATGGAGATTATAACATGAAATTGAGGTACTTACCGCCATGCCCTGACGCAGGCAGAATGCACCATTAACCTAATATGCAACTATATTACTGCAGTCTGTATTTCGCATCTATGAGATACAAATTACTTTTTTGTGAATGTTACGAACAATTATTCATATTTAAAAAAGTGATAAGTTATCTATTATTCATTAAGGCCCATGTTTCAATCACCAGATAAATGTTATCAGTCGAATAAATTATAACATGAAGAAATTCAAAAGTAAAATCGTTCAACTGTTTAATACATTCATTCAACTGACATTTTATTATTTTTGTCCAAGTTATACTTTACTATATAAATATTTTTTATTTGGTGATTAAAAAATCGGCTCTAAAACATAATTTCTCTGTTGTATAACTTCTCCGATTGTTCTGTTGTCGTATTTAAAAGTAATATAGTATATTTGATCAAATGTAATTCGTATTTTAAGCAAAGTCAAAGATTGTGGATATTGGAAAAAAGACTGGAAAGCAAATCCAACAAAACTCCAAAGTGAATAATTTGGGCGCAAAAGGGATGTCATTGAAGATTAAGATATAGGTCTTAATCTCTTCTATCTTATCTTGCATAGCCAAGTATGTTATTCTTTAAGGAAACGACGTAACGCATTAAAACTTATTTGTGTATTTCAACTTTAATTTTAAAAAATTAGTTAGGATATTATTAGTTATAGAATGTCCTTTTTTAATTTAATAAAATGATATATTATGACTAAATATAAGAGAGCTTTATATATTTATGTGAACATACAATATTTTATTTAAGCACCGCAAAGCATATCATTGCCAGAATCTGTTTATTTCGATAGCTACAACCTGGGTGTATTCAAGTTCCGTATCAATAGGTGTCTAATAGGTAAGCGTGCTCCATCTTACAGCATATCTTCGCCTACCATCAGACGAGATCATTATCAAACGTGATCTGGTACTATAGTAGAAATACATTGTATAAGTATAAATACAATTTCATATTGAAAATTAATTTCTATAGTCAAAATATATTTTTTTCCACTTAATTGTATCAACCCTAATTTAACTTCGTCAAAGCTACAGCACCTACCTAGACAGAATCTATAAGTCACTACCTCTCAAAGCCAAATAAGCATTATTAAAATCAAATATTGACTACCAAATTAATAAATACAGAGTTTCTTTTGAGTGGAGTCTATCGTCGCGGGGTTTAATTACGGCTGGGGTAAACAGAGGCGTGTTCAATCGGGGAACGTATCTTTGCATGCGTCTAAATGAAGGCTGAAGAAGTCTCAAGAAACTATACGAGTGTTTATTTATTCGGTTGGGATAAATATGTGCAGCACGGATCCTTGTATGGATGGAAGTGCTTTTTTGGATTGATACGCTATATTATTATTGGCTATTGTTATGTCACTGTATTCTGCACAAATATTGATACTTGCTAATATATTTTTCTTGATACTTTTAATAATCTATACTTCTGTACGGGTGGTTCATATAAACACAGTTTTCATGTGTGCAGAGCAGAATATATCCCGATACTTGATTTCTACAATTTATAAGTAGATTGGATGTAAAATACTTTCGCGCTACTTGGCTTGTGGCGTGTGTAGATGTTGAATGATGAACGAGGAATGGAGTATCGTGCCCACGCCGTCTTGGGATGGCGGCCGATAGGGGCCGCTCTTCTATTGTTCTCAAAGGACAAATAGCCCGTAACGAGGATTTTTGTTACTATTATCATTTGATATTATTATTATTCATTTGATTTTAATTCGCATTCAAACCGTTTATCATGAAATTAGGTATTAATTAATGTACTTACGACAAAGAGCATTATGTAGCATACTTTTATCTCGAAAAAAGGCATATTTTTCACTGTATACGGAACTAATAAAAAAACAGCCTAGAAAATTCTAGTTAATTTTTTTTTAAACTAAGATATAAAATTATAAGTTAGTTATGCCAGAATTTTTCCGAATTAAGAATGTATAAAAAATGATAAACACTATTGAAGAATTTGAAATTTCTAAATTAATTACTAATATAAAAAATGCATCATATAGGTATCTATTATATGCATATTAACTAACCAATTGACCAATTACATAGTATTTCGTAGATCCTGTTCTCTCCCACGAGAGTTCAGTTGACAATGTGACAAGTTATCAAACCACTACAAAGTTTGCTAAACCTTCATTCTACTAATTATTTTTTAATAAAAATAAAATAGTGTTCTCCACAGACAGGAAGGTTTATTTTAGTAACTTGCCCACTGTCACTTCTAGTCGCGTTCAGCTTAAGAGTTGTAAAGTTGGCTCGACAAAGGCTGCGGAGGAAACCATTATGACACTCGACGTCAGTGCCGCAGCCTCTTCATTAGAGCTCGGAATGACGCCTCCAATCTTAGAGAGATACTCTTATTGTACGAACACTTTACATACACAAGTGTTATTTTTTTTTTTGTCTATAGATTATGTATAATGCTGCAAAAAGTATTATAGAACTACTAAAACTTCTTGCGATTCACGCGTTCAAATTAATAATATATAACATGTTACATTATAAAAATTATATTACAATATATTTTATAAATATAATTTCTCAGAATATTAAGAAACTTTTGCCTATTGCTACCAAGATTACGCTTACTAAGTCCTCTTGCTACCATTATTAATTCAAATTAGTACGCTCAAAAGAACATACAAATATTCAAACGAAGTCATTTTCATATTTTATATGTATTTATATTGACAGGGATATTTTATTTAGGAGAATTAATACTAAGTGCTTATTTTGTGTTATTTTTATCTTTCTGAGATATATTTTCTCCAATATTACTCTCCAATTAACTTAATCTTTAGAGTGTCAAATGAAGTAATTTAACATTATGTACTGAACTAGAGGTTGTTTGCTTTCTGAGTTCAACATTAAGTTGCGTTAGTCACAAGAGAGTGCCAGAGGCGGAGGCGTAAGAGCCCGCAATGCGCTAACTCGACCCACTAGTAACTGGTACCCATTGCGGGTTTAAACAACACTTTTTTATTATACCTATTATCGTCTGTTAACTTTCAAAGAAGCTGTTTACTTTTAATTACTGTTTAAACACTGTTTAGATTCAAATTTCATTATTAAAAATATTTACTACCGTTATAGAAGACGCTATAGATAACTAATAATACCTTAGATTATCTGTACACATATTATAAAGAGGAAAGATTTGTATTTTTGTAACAAATAAACTCAAAACTACTGGGCCGATTTCAAAAATTCTTTAATTTATTATTTATAATTATGTTATATTTATTAATATAAAAATTAGGAATCCCTACTAAAACTTTAATAATGTAACTCATCAATTTAAAGAAAATACTTGGCACTGGAATCGAGTTCTACGATTTTGATGAAATTTTATATGTGTTTGAGTGGGTTGCGGGGTGGTTTAGATTCCCAAATAGACCAGGTGATTGGAGCTGGAATCGGTTTCAAGATTTTGATTTTTTCAGGGCAGGATAACGTCTGCCGAGACCGCTAGAAAATAAGCTTAATTTATTTTACAAATAAGCTTAACTTTTTTTAAGCTTAATTTAAGGCGTACTTAGAATAAATATAATATTCTATATTTGTTTTAAACACAAATAAATGACGAAGTATCTAATCTTCCCATGCATTTGACGACTAGTCCTATAAAGTTTTTACACATATAAGGATGTGACACTGGATATATGTGTATGTTATTATAATATTAGCTAATATCATTAGTAAATTAGTAAAAATATAATTGAAGTTAATTTTCTTTAAATTTGTATTTTGACACCACGGCAAAAGATGAATGAATGAAATGAAAACCCTTTATTGTTCACCATAATTTAAACCTAGACATTTAATATAAATACATTTTCATTCGAACAATGGGCGAAGATGTTGGGATTGAAGAAGGGCTGTGTCGAATATAATTCCGGCACAGTAATATGCTGAATAGGAACCTTCTTTGCAGAAAATGCGATCTTGATACGCTCAAAATCGACTATTTCAGGATGATTTGTAAATAGTGTAGGTACGTCGTTATTCCTTCAAAGACTTAGGAAATCGAAGATAAGCTGTGTTTGAGTACCCACTACTCATTGTTAATAAAAGATGATTGCGGATATTAATATTTATTTGTTTAATTTATTTGAGAAACATTCAATTAATATTCTTAGATGTAAAATACAAAATTAATAACCCTATAGATAGATAGATAATTCTTTATCGTACACCGTTACAGAAAACTTATAGCCTAAAAATATTCTAAATATGCACAAAACGCGTTTTTATTTCTAAAAATCAATCTCTTCCAGGCAATCCGAGGCAAGACTAAAACAGATTGAATGTGTCGAAGGTGGTACACATAATATACGATACACATTTACTTTAATTTACTTACTTTATATTTTATTTAATAATAAACATTATATAAAACTTATATAAGTACTGAATAGGCACATAAATAAACCCATTAATATGACTATTCGTAATTACTATCGAATCACATACATAAATATCACATACATAAAAATATTATCATATTACAGGTAGTATTTTTGTCATGTAGTGTAGTTATCGTATTTTTAGTATAAATGTAATATTGTTAGTAATTTAGCTTGTCTAACAGTAGCATGCAGAGCATTTCAATAAATCGAATAGATTGTACAGTAAAAGAACAGTAGTAGAATATTTCTATATTTAATAATTAAAATTATGATAATAGCATGTAACGTGTGTAAAGCACCCTCAAGACGAACAAGTCACGACGCTAATTTGGCGTGCGTTGATGGCACGGCAATGAGCGGCCACAGAGCGTCTTATTAGACACGTACCGAGGCGTGCCTCCGGTTGCCGGCATGTCGTCAGATGTGATGTGATGAGACGAGCAGACGTGGGGAAATATGCGTTACATTATACCTATTAGTACAATAGACATCAAGTGTGTATTAGTATAGTATCTGCACTATCGTTGCAGAAGGAGCTTCCTTGTGTTGTATCAGGTTTAATAGAAACATTTTTTTATGTTTGTCGTTAAGTAAACTAGAAGAGGGTCCATCTGATGATAAATAGTTAACACCGCCTATATACATCTCCAACACTAAGGGAGCTGATGTATTGTCTACCTTGTTCATATTTTAAGAATCTATTTACGTCCTTTTTATAGAACCCTGCTCTCTGAGAAAATAGCCCACAGTGCTTTCAACAACATACAGACGTTGGCATACATTACACAATTATTTATTTTTTGTTTCAGAATGATCTAATGTAGAAAGCGATAACAGTTTCTTTAGATATCGATTCGATTATTTATTTAATATACATAATCATTAAGTTAAAGTGATACCTGCATACCTTATAATGATGGACTTTTCTTTTATTATATTCAGTGACATTCGTAAGCCCAAATTATAGCCTTATTATTTATTTATTTATTTGGCACACAAAACAAGAAACATCTAAAAATTACATATTTCATATTATGTATCAATTATTATGTTTAAGCCGTAACTCTAAACATGTGAGGACATAATATACCATACATTGACAAGATATTTAGGGGTTAATATTATTAGTATGACTTACTATACCTAATGTTAGTTTTACGGTGGTTAGGTAACAAAATTATTATGCAATTATGCCAGTATATTGGTTCAAACAATAGCCAGAATTTCACGTTTAAATTTAAAGAAGGCGGAATTAAAAATATCAATGGATCTATTTGTACTTGCAATCTCATTATATAGCCTGCACATTCTTGTGACAGGATTATAAAATGATTATATACGATTATATTATTACACAATATATTGTAAGAACCTTTAACAGATTGTTGATTTACTAAAGTTTTTTCAGCACTGACATCGCAATCAAAGCGATACAGAATTTTCCTGTAAAACCTTTTACAAATATTACTCTCCTAAGATATTAGTCCCGTCTATCAAGCCTGAAGCCGATGGGTAGTCGATGTCATTATGATAGATTATTCGAAGGCAGCGACGTATGCCTCTGATTGGCTTTGTTAGCAATGCTCGTCTTCGCCTGAGAGCCCTCTATCGTCTGCAACTAATTTGACAGATCGATGGTCCGCCTCACGGCTTGTATTGTATGAGGTCACCTTAATCACTCAATGTCTCGATGGTCCTTGCTTATGCCGTCTAACTCTACGTCTAAAATATGAGCCTATAAAGCGTCCCATTGTCACGCTTGTCCAAGGCTAATTGCCAGGTATCAAAACTGGTCATCTCGATATGCAGATTTCATTACGATATTTCCACAACAGTCAACACGTAGGAATTGTAACATTAAGTATTGACATGGTAGAACCATGAATCCATTATCTTGATCACAGGATTTTTTTATGAACATGTAAATTTATAAAAACTTTTTAGTTACTGAATTTGCATCGAATGCTAAATTAATTAATTCATCTTTGAAAAGTTATCTTTTAATTTAGTGCAATTAGCAATTATATTAAACAAAACGTACAATCACCTTGTACAGTATTTACGGCACGACATGTGCTTTCGTACGATGATATATGAATTCGTTTAAAAACCATACAATCTTTTGTCCAGTTTACCAAGATTTTCTTGACCGGACAAACATAAAGAAAACTATGTACTATAAACTACTAAACCACTGTACGGTCGAAAACCGGACATCCGGCAACTCTAATTACAGCTTTTAAAGTCGGTTTAATCGATGTGATTTCACGCTCTTACAGAATATCGCTGTGAAACGGTTATTCTTGAGCTAATCGTGTTTCGTACGCTGAGTGATTGTTTCCCTTTCACTTCTCTCTTCCCTATTCTATTCATCTATCCAAAGGATTCCCAAAGTGGTCGCTATCGACCCCCTGGTCGAAGTCGCTTTCCCAGGGGTCGACGAGGTCTAAAAATCGACCACTACTAATTAACACAAGTTCTTATTTCAAACTTTCAACATAATGTATAAGTTGCGTTACGTGTACCAATTTGTTATAAGAATGATTAATATTGTAGCAGGAAGTATCATTGTTGTAAAATAATTTCCGACTTAAGTATTTTTACGTAATTTCTATCAATAATTATTAATTACACTTGATATTTACTGAATTTTATGTCTATTTATTTTGTTATTTTTATGAGTAAATTATGTCAAGTTTACTCACTTAACCAACCGCAAAGTTTTTAAATTGGTAAGTATTTTGTATCAATACGAAAAAAACTATACATAGGATTTTTAAAGTAATTTGGCTATGGGGGTCAGAGGTATCAGTTCATTTTGGAAAAGAGGTCTCTTGCCCAAAATTGTTTGGGAATCCCAACTCTATCCCTTACCCTATCCAAACCTCCTGTCTGATCTACTCGTATCTTTTCCCTCCTAAAGGTTGGCAACGCGTTGGCTTCACATCTGTTATTGTAAACGTCTTTATAGACGTTTGCATCCTATTGCATGCAACCATCGCCTATGTGATGGTATCTAACTATTTTCCATTAGGTGGGCCGTTTGCCAGTTTACCAGCTTCTCAATAAAAAAAGCAAAAGGTCAGAAAAATGTGCATGCTTCCCGGTGAGTATTCAGTCCCACTTCAGTGAATTGAGACGCGGATATGTTTACCAGTAAGATACCACGATACTACTACCTTATAGTGATTTGTAAATACAAATGCGACCTTTAATTTTATCGCAGGTATATTTTTATAACAGAAAATGCATTCCCTAGTAATAATGCTGATTTATATTGATGATAATCGGGTGAGATCGCAAAGAATCAAATATGTGGCATATTATTAGTGTTCACGTAAGAAACATATAGTTGGTGGTGTAAGTAGCAAGTATATTCGCTAATGGCCGCACAGTGCTATCTTCGCAATAACAAACCTACTTTTCTCGCGCCTGTGAGATGTATGTCATCAGTTGAGTAGAGAAAATTTGATCTTATGGCGACTTTTATTTATCATGTGGCCTTTCCCTAATTCGATATTTTTTATTTATGAATTTTTAACTAGTCCTCAGTTTTGCATTTAAATAAATCCTTCTTTCTACTTTATGTATCTGTCAGTGTTACGTACCTACACATTGTTATGAGCACTTGGGACTTTATATTCGTGACATGGTTTTGTAAGACATGATTGCAAATGATAGTATGGGATACGTTGAATTTGTTTCGTGTATGGGCTTAAGATATTTCGAGCGCGTTCGCCCCAATGTTATCACCCTTTATTTTGGGTTCAAAAGGCTTGGTACCCAATGTAATGAAGGTAGTTCTAGTCTGCGGTGAATATATTACAAAATCCATAAATGCCTTTCTTCTCAGTTAAGTGTACCGGTTTATGTGTTACATTTTTTATTGTAATTAAACATATTTTCTATTAATAAACAAAATTATTGTTTGCTCGCGACTTGGTTTACGTAGGTTAAGTAACAAAGATTACTGTTATTTTGCTAAATATAAAATCAAAAGTTATTTTCAGCAGGTAAATTTTTCGTGAAATCTTGGGATAAGTAATTTTACTAAAGGCATACACAATTACGATTGTTTCACTAAAGGTTTTATCAAACAGTGAATATTTCGTATCGAAATCAATTTTTTTCATGTCGGATTCTCGGGATACAAAGTATCACGTTACGCTTGTGTTATGGGTAATATACAACGGACTACTCTGAGGCTAATCCCAGACACCCAGACCATAGTAAATAACCGATCAAATTCGTTACCGAAATTTACTATACCAGGAATCGAACCCGGAGCTTCTGCGTTTCAGTGAAGTAAGCCATCAAAGGCTTAGCCCGCTCAACCACAGACATTATAAATTAATTCAATGAACAAAACTTTTGTTATATTCTACCGATAATCTCTTAAGACTATAAGTCAAATACTGATCCTAGATCATTGAAGTCAATTTCAATCTCTCTGAAAACCTGAAGAGTTTTGAGAGCTCTTTGTAGCCTCAAGTCATGGCCTCACAACCTTATGGTCCACAAGGGTTAGATATTTGCGCCACTTTAGTAATTTCGTGCTGTTTCCGTCGTCGAACGGGCTGATCTTACTCCTCAACTAGAAAATGTCTATCCAAATCATGGTAAGGATGTAACTCGCCAGTTTCGTAAACTAATTACTTAATCAAAAAATCAAGCGTACTTTAAAGGTATGATGGGAATACTTTAATATTATCTTCTAAGAAATAAAGATAATTTAGTACTACCTGTACCCAGAACGAATTACGATAAAAACAGCATACTATTTGAAGGAGCTCAAACAATAATCAACTTCCAAAAACCATGAAAGGAGCAAAATCCATGTGTTTAAAAAAATGCCTAAAAAAATCACGTGTTACAAAATATTTAAAATTAGCAATATTAAATATAAATTTGTCGCAATACAAAATAATATATACATACATACATAACTTCACGCCAGTTCCCTTGCGGGGTAGGCACGAACAACAGAGCGCCATTTAGGCTTATTCTTACACACCTCACTTGCTTCTTTGAAATTCATAACTCTTGTCATGCACGCTCGTCTGTTCTTAAGGCTCCTGACATCACCTTCTGCTAGTACACGATCAATTTAATCATGGAATTTGATCAATTTGAATAATATATACAATAACTGCAAATATTATTATATAAGACATTACTCATATATTACAAAAATAAATACATTATAAAAAATTAACAAAAAAACTAACAGGTTACAGAATGACACTTCCACGAAATCTATATATCCTTGTTTCTTTTGGTTTGAAGGAACCTGTAACTTGCATGTACAAAAAATAAATCAAGACTACCTGCAAGTTTAGTATTTGTGCTTTTTATCTCGTTACAAATTATTTTTCTACAAATTATACATGTTCTCATAGTTTAAATGCATTGTAAAAATAGTTTTATGAGAAATAAACTTTTTTAACCCGGTATCAATTGTAATATCTTTTAACCGTATTAGGTGGATGTAGATCGGTTGTCTATTTGCCCCCATTACAGCGTGCGCCCGTCACATAACCCAACGCAGCGTACGAGTATGCAAATTAAACGTGTTTCATCTTGGCATTTTCACGGGAGCTTGTCACTGTCAGGCCCGTACGTCTGTTTATTAACTTTTTGCTAATTAGACAGGCCCCGGGCCCGTCTGCGAGTATGTTGGCATTTTTAATTACGCCCGATAATTTTGTCTGTTGTAGCGAGTGGTACCACTGGGCTGGTGTACGAAAATTTACACAATACACACAATTTACAACATTGTTACCTAATTCTTGTTTGCTTAAGTGGTTTTATTGAGAGTGATAAGCGGACCCGTCGAGGATAGGCTGTTATATAATTATTGAAAAGAGGTAAAAGGAGTGCGTCTCCTTTTCCCTCGGTTGGATGTATCCCGCACAAAATAATTCAGTTCATTTCATTGTTTCGCGTTGGGGTAAACGTGAAAAATGTCACAAATCAAATTAAGCCAAATCAAAACAAACAAATGGAAGGGCATGCAATGTAATCACTTGGCAGTGTCAAACACACGCGCAGGTACGGCGGATTACGGGCGCGTTTTAAGTTAAAATTTTCACTCCCCAGTAGCTTTTTACTAATTCGCCAAGTGAAAAGGGTTCGCCGAAGTAATACAGTTTACTGCTTATTCAGTATTTATACGCTAAGGGGGCTGCCACTCGCTCTAGACGTTCGCAAATGTAAGGAAAATTTGTAAAATTTGCTTTAATTACTGTGAGCCAATAAATAATTTGCCATGACCTACAACCGCACAGCTTGCACGATATTAAAACTTTATAAATCTGCAACATCATGAAATAACCAATGTATTTATTTCTAAAGAGAATTTCTTAGAAGAGCGTATGTAATTGAATTTGAAGCTCAGTACAGAGGCAAAGGCGTATTATTAAAATCCTACAAAGTTAGATAGGCAATAAAGAGTTACGGCGGAGGAACAAGCGAGGTGCGTTGTTTACGAACGGGATCACATCTCCAATCGAGCGTAATGTATTTATTATTATTGCCACGACTCTCATACGCCTACACGTGAGAAAAAAGATAGTCAATTTTTGCAGCTAATATGTATTTTGAAAGTTATTTATATATTTAATGAACTAATTGATCTTAACTAGAGATTTTTTAATTCTCCTCTACATATTGGCAGCCATTCTTAATTTTAGGTTGTCCTGTAGTTTTACTATACTATTGTGGAGCAGAATGGCTACACCTTCCTGTCAAATTTTATCCCATAGACCTAGTAATTTTTCAGAAAAATGACTGTCGTATATTAAGACACGGACGGATATGTCGGGAAACTAAGGGTTTCGTTTATACCAAAATAGGTAACGAAACAAAGTGCTAAGACTAGGCAAAAAACTAAATTTTGTAATGCGATTTGAATCGTAACGTCAGTTTTAGTTTAGTTATATTTAGTTTTGATCAAAGTGCATTTACTAGATATTGAGAAGAGAAGAGAGCAGCAGCGCATTTGTAGCACCTTTGGTGTTGCAAATTTCCATAGGGGATGGTAACTGCTTTCCATCAAGTGGGCTTACTGCCTGTATGCTGAACTCCGGCAATAAAAAATAAATGTTTTTCTAGTTTACAAAATGTGAATGCCGTTGTGTGACGTCAGCGTACACAATATGAAAGTACGCCAGAATGACGGTGAAACTAGCCATATTAGATTGTAGTTAAAAAAATATACTAAATTGTAAGATATTTTTAGAATGTTGTAGTTTTTCGGCTATTTGCTAATGTAAATTATTAATTGCTTAAAAAAAAGGTGCATGCGTATGACTAATTCCGTAAGGTACCAGTTATTCAAGCGATGTTAGTTTACTTGCTCTCAGCCTTATGCCATAAAAAAGCTTTATCGAGAAAATAAATGAGATACGAAGCGGGTCTCTTCTAGAAGGGAATTCCTTCGGCCATCGGATTGGGCGCATT
The DNA here is from genome assembly GCA_019925095.2 of Dendrolimus kikuchii. Classification (NCBI taxonomy): domain Eukaryota; kingdom Metazoa; phylum Arthropoda; class Insecta; order Lepidoptera; family Lasiocampidae; genus Dendrolimus; species Dendrolimus kikuchii. Next base: position 8,473,618 of record CM034392.1, read on the forward strand.
ATGCGGATAAGTCTATTGACTAGCCGACGTTGTATATTAGCTTGCGTTGCCCTAAATATTGAAGCCCCCGTCTTAATCCAACGGTGGTGAGAGCAAGCCTCTTCTTAATCCATCACGTAACCGAGAACCGTCGAGAAATCGTGTTACATCAACGAAAAATGTATTATAGGGGTGTTCACCCCCCTATCGGACAAACTTTGCTAATACCACCCTCTAACATAATCGCAGAGCCTTTTACGAGAGGAATTTATGGGGATGGTCCCGATTTCTTGCTGTATTTATGGTTCAACTGGGTTGTTACGTGCCACCGTGGCTCCGGAGTTAATTACGAAATGTAAAAACTCTACCGACAACTTTAATGGTTCACTACGAGTTTATTGGTTTTGATATGGATCAAATATTTCACGGTAACTTTTAAAGTGTCTAATGGATAGGTCATCTCGGATTTCAATAAAGTAATGAATGAGTATGGATTTTATGAGATTAAGTTCACTAAAATATAAATTTTGGCTAAATTAAGTAACTATATCTCTGAGTGACTGTAGGACGACTTCAAGGAAATAAAATAAGGTATTTCTTTTTATGTATAGTGAGTTATATATTGTTACGACTCTGGTCCCGACAAAAAGAAATTCACACCTGCATACCTGTAAAAACACATTTTATTACCTTTCGGCATTTGGACTTCTTTTGTTTACTTTGTGTTTAAAATTTGTGATTAGAAAACAGCCCATTGTTGTATTGTAATCTAATACGTTTTGTTTGTATTATGATGATTGTTCGGTTCGCCAGGTGTTCGGAATTAAAGTACAAACTGATTCTAGGAAACTCAGTCCACGCGGCCGGACGGACATATTGCATCTGTGCAGTATAAAGCAATGGCCCGATGGTAGGACGAGGCAGTTGAGCGATAACCACTAGCGAAGCATGTGTACTACAATCGGGAATCTAATAAGTGACGGACTTTGCGCGTTTTATGGAATTACGACCTTCTGCATAACGTTTGGACTTGTCGTGTTCAGTTATATTTGTACCTGTGTTATGTGTGTTTGTATAGTTCTAATAAACTCTATAGTAATTCTAACGGCATTTTAATTCGAGTCTCGCGACTCGTAACAATATACATAATCGTGTGGGGGGGGGGGGGGGGCTCGTCGGATAGATATTAAAAATATGTGCATAACGATGTTCTTAATAACTTTTGAAAGTTTATAGGTGGTAAGATATTTGCTTCTAAAATCGTATGGTGTTGTTGTTAGAGCTTGACCTCCCTCTCCAACTTTTGAAGTATATGGTAGAAAACTCTGAAAAAAATACTAAGGCTTAAAATATATTTTCAAGAACAAGATCTTTCTAGTTGTTTTTGCGATATGGGGTATTATCAATTAAATCCTTTCTAGACAGTTTAGGACCATATAAAAGAAACAGTGGATGTTTATCACTTGGACGGAAGCCATCACAGTAATTTATATTTTTAATTTGACTTTACTAACATTTTTCTCGTGTTTTACACCAGCAACTAAAAATAATAATTTGCATAGCTATGCTAAATTATAGGTGGAATTTGTGTTGGCTGTGGTAATTCAGGCTCGTATTGAAGCCACGTCAAAGTTGCGAAGTCTTACCAAGCCCGGCCTCAGGTGAGAATGCGCTAGACGCCAACTGGCTAGACGAGTCACGGGCTGCCCGCGAGCCAATAATGCTTCATGTCTGTGATTCATTGTTATTTAGTTGAGCGAACAAAATGTACTAGTACTCCTTAGTCACAGTTGTGAACTATTATTAAAACTATATTATATATAATTAATCCTCATTACTCGCTACTTTATTTTACACAATTTGCGCTCTGTTATGTATCGTGTACTCGTGGCACCTGTGGCACACTTCATTTTTGCAACTACAATTAAGCTGAGACTTGGATAAAGGGATTTATGAAAGTTCAAGTATGGGCTTTTTTATAGCAAAGCTGGCAAACAGGCAGATAGCCCATGTAATGAAAACAGGTTGCCGTTTATTATTATAATATAATTATTATTGAAGTCGAATGGGAATATTCAGCTAATATTCGAGACTAACTAAATCCACTCACCATGCGAAGCCACATAAAAAAAAGTGTGTTTTAATTATGGTTTCCTTAGTAGTACATGTGAATGAGTAATCGATCCCCTTCCATTGTTATTATATAAAAAAAACATTTTTTTTTAAGCAAATTGAATAAAAATTCAGTTGTGGTACAAACCAGGTAGCGTCATAAGTTGTATGTCCGTGTGTCACTGACGTATAAGTGAATTCGACAATACAGAATAGGTACTTGTACAATATAAGTGGAGGACGCAAGTTGCGGCTTTGTTCTCGAAACTTCACCCTGTACTGTGATGTATCTTATTGCACACACACGGCATCCTAAAGGTAACATCGACTGCTTTGCATATAAATTTGTATAAGCAAATTTCCAATTTTGATACCTCACCGAATTCGTCTAAGAAATTTAACTAAACTACGTTCAGAGCAATATTGTCATTTCATTTTTATATACCTATAAGTATTTTTTATATTAAATATCTACTATTTAAACAATTATCGGGGGGGTTGTTTTATTTATTTTATTGCAGGAGTTCAGTAGACAGGCAGACGGCCCACTTGATGGAAAGCGGTTACCATCACCTATAGACATTTGCAACACCAAAGGTGCTACAAATGCGCTGCTGCTCTCTTATGGGAGACTGGAACCTGGTTACTAATACTGGAACACAACTCAAGGTTGTTGTGGCGACATACTTTAGACCAGGGGTGGTAGCCATGCAGTCGGGCAAATGCCCTACCGTATGGTTATGGTATGGTTGTATATGTCTTTAATATAATAATTATGTTAGGTGCTGGTCTCTCTAACTGTACCATACACGGCAGTTAAAAAAAATAAGTTTCCAGCTATTTTGATGATAAAAAAGTAGTAGTTGGATAAATGTGGAAGAAATAATTGATATCAGAAAAAAAATATCAATTGTTCAATTAATTTTGATAATGATGCTTTGGATTAAAAAGAGAAAGTGCCTGCATTTAGTGGAAACAACAGTTTTACGATAAAAGGTGTAGGTAAACAGAAAACAGCAAAAGAATGTTGAATAAAGAGATTGAACTTTAAATAATTATATTTTTTTTATACAAGACTACCAACCCTTTTAATTTCAGCTACGTATCCCGCAACTATATTTTCCATGACAAAAACCTTATACTCGTATCTACCTATTTGCTAAATTTCATAAAACCGATTTTATAGGCTCTTGCAGAAATAAAACTTCCTTTAACGATGAAATTATTAACGATGTTGCCAATATTGGTGTTGTATCATTGACTTTTGCCAGTTTTAATTGTATACTTCTTCAACCTTTATCCAAGAATAAGAGATCTCTTAACAGTTCTGAGTCTCATATATTCAGGGTAAATTTGTATACATAGCCACATTACGGGAAATCATTGCTGTGTCATCTGCTGTGCTGACACACCGAGGGTCCATCAATAGGTTCATCGCGTCCGGACGACGAAATTCGGTTATTTCTGCCTGGGGGCGGGCATCTGAATCTGCCGCGTACGACAGACAGACAAAAGAGCCCACGGCCTTATTACACAAAGACATTTTAATTCAATCAATAAGTCAAAATTACTCTTTAAAGTTGTAAAAAGTTTGCATCTCAGATAACTTTTAACCTGGCATACGAACAGAAATTGTGAAAATATTTGAGTCGGTTAAACTAACGAACAACATTAATAATATAAAAATAAATAAATAAATATAATAAAAATATATAAATATAATATATATAATATATAAATATTAATATTTTGTATAAGATTTGTTTTGGGATATTTTTGACTACATGCTATTTTTTTATTATATTCTCCCCTTATAAAGCCCTCTATTGTGTTTGGCTTGACGCGGACTTGCTCATTGTTTTATACTTATATTTACAACTACTTTTACAGACTTTAGATCAGAATTCTGATTATTTTCATAAATGATAAATTCAAACTCTGATTGACTTTTGAATCATCTATTTTCATTACAAACAATCGCACCAAAACATTCGATTGTTATTGCTGAAGTTTCCTAAAAATACAAGAGGCCGTTTAAAATTAATTCGCATTCACAAAACTCTTGGCGAGGCCGGCCCACACAAAATCTTTATGCTTCAATTGAGCCAGTTTATAGCGAAATTAATTACTGGATAGAGAGGATCGACTATAATAGTTTCCCGGCGAAATTATTATTGTGAGGGGTCCACGGCCGACGAAATTGTGTCCGAACAAGAAAATTAGTGAGCGTAAAACGGGGTGTGAATTTGGAAATCAAAGAGCCTCCAGAACTTGTTCGGAGTCTATTGTGATGGTCCATCATTTACATGGGACGCCACCTATACACAATTCGTACTTGACAATATGTTTGAGCGAGTACTGCTTTTTGATTGGGGCTAAATGTTTATTATGTATTGTCAGTGTTACAAGTTGTTGGAATGCATACATATGTAAGCATGCCATCTATATGATTTTGGTTATAATAATTAATTGAACTATATATAAGTATCTAGATTATTTTAGACTATAAACGTCCTGTAGTTAACACGGTCTTTTAAAGAGGAAAAGACGGTACATCTTCCATATTTGTCCAAGAAGTTAATAACTTTTGTATCCCAAACACGTTCTATTGTGGTGTATTTACAGGTATTTAACTAGCAGCCTAAAAGATATATGAAACTTAACAATTAATTTTAAGTGTTTTTTTGTGTATATTTCTCAATTTTTTTTAACAAAACACTTCTTTCGTAGATTTTATTCGCACTACTACTAAATTTTACTCCCAGCTTCGCTTGCGTTGATGTAGATTTTTTTCAACAAATTGCTATTAAATTACTATCGTACAACTGTTTGTGCAACGACCGTCTAAAAGTTATTTTCGGCCCTCGGGAACATGACATTTTTCTTGATTAAAGGTACCCTATGTCCTTTTCTGTACCTCTGACATACCCCTGTGTGTGCAAAGTTTCATGATGATCGGTGGAGTTGTTAAGACGTAAACCATAACAAATAAATAAACTCACATCATTCGCATTCATAATATTAGTATAGTTTATATTATAAGTATAAATATCTATGTAGTTATTGGATTTGTAGCAGACAGAAAGCTATTTCTTGTTAAAGGGTGGCTTAGAATAGGAATCAAACACGCGGTCTCTGCGGGTTCACCGTATCGCAATATATGGGTGCCATGGGATATGTCCAGTAGAAGCTCAGCTGAGATTCGGAACGCTAGATTTATGACTTGGATTTGGGAATATTAATCAATTTTCCAGAAGTCATCCGTTTCGGAACAGTTCCTATTATTTTTTTTTAAAGTTGAATAGGAATGTGAATAATCTGAAAAAATTCATTTTTTTCATATTGACATTGCAATTACAAGCAACCGTTAAGCTGATATTAGATGGACCAATTCAATATTTCAATTTGGATGAATCAACCAAAGTATAATACTATAGCAGTTGTTTGCGATACCAAATTGTTTCTGTACACTGATGTTAATGGTTTTGAATAAATTCTTTAATTTAAAAAAAAGTGATCAATGTCATTGAAAACCGTTGCATCCTTTCAGATCTGTGTCTTTCAATCAAATTGATTGTGTTTCGTTGATCCGTCTAATATCAGCATTGCGATTGATTTACTATTATAGTATGAAGTTTAAACCATTCGTGCTATTTTTATTAATTAAACACATTTAAATCGGGTCGGATGTAAATTACCTAAACTTGAATTTTTACACCATTTGACGTGTTTATATGATGGTATCTTTTAAGAAGAGAATTAGTACGTTTATAGTAGTAGGTTTAGATTTCTCTGTCGCTACGGCCTGATTAAAATGAAAAATTACCCTTAAAAAGCGTTAAAACAAAGTTTGAACTTAAATTAATTCTTAGAATCAAATAGAAAAATAAAACTCATTTTAACACACACATACACGCGCATGCACGAAGGCACGCACGCACACACACTGCACACACATAATAGACCTGAATGTCGAATTTAATAGGAAAATATATCTGAATGTGAAATGAAAAAATAGTTTTAAAATACCATTTTAATAATATCATGAAAAGATAACTAGAAGACGTGTCTACCAAAGTCGAAAAGACGACGTTTAATGTATGCTTTTAGGTTTAGTGTCGGTATAGAATGTACAATGTCTGAGAGCGTCTCAAAACGGCCGGCGAAAAATATAAAAGGATCGTTAGCTAAAAGGGAATTTACCTAATACAGGTGTATGCAATGGCGTACCACGAGTAAAGACTGACGGCTCATAAACTAAACAGGATGCTTTGAAACGGGAAAGAATTAAGTATGAAATATGAGCATCGCGGGCCCACATTGATTTATGTGACGGCGATCTATTTTAAATATTGTGAGGTATATCGTAGATGCGAGAGGGAAGATTGTGGCGTATCCTATGGGCTATGTTAGAAATAGGAAGACAGCTAGCTTACAGACATACGTATCTCGCATTGTAATTTTATAACAATAAATTATACAAGTTAAAGTAAATGGCTGGAATGCCCGATATCTACAGATTTATCTAAAGTTTAAGGTTTCTTAATTCATAATTAATAATAAATTTTATTATTATTATTATATTATAATAAATATAAAAAATGTATACCCACAATTTTCCCAGGTAATTAGTATATTTGATATTGTTTATACACTCAATGGATGAATGACGCATTATATAAAACTACGATTTTACCCTAAAAACGCAATTCTACCAAAACCTTGCAAGTTACAATATATTTTAAACTAATATTAAAAAGTTTGTGAGTTTATGAATTTGTGAAGTTGTAGAGGGTAATCTCTGAATCTACTAAACCAATTTTAAAAATTCTTTTACTGTTCGAAAGCTTTTTTTTTTTCTTTTTTGTTTTGAGGCGAGGGAAAATGCTTAACCGATTTACGCACAAACTGGGTCATTGCTAGGGGAACGACACGCGTCGGTCGGGGGCGATAACACTGCAGCAATAGTATGCTCTTGGCAGCGCTCCGTCCGCGATCGACGTCACAGAATAGTGTGGAAGACTCCGAGCGTTGCTGCACGGGCGAGCAACCCCAATACCCACTAAAAACCCCCTCCTCCCTGACGACCCTGCGCTTTGTATGTGTTGGAAAGGCTGAGATTTAGAACATAGTTACGCCCAGCCGATCCAGCGCAATAAAGTGCCTGGAGTGTGCCCTGGGAGAACACACCCCACTTCGTTGTGCGGGGGTAGAAGGTCCTTTGCTCTCCTAGCAAGCTAAAGGCCCCCCGCGGTAAACGGAACCTAACTCAGGGAGGGAAGTAATGCGCGTACCTGCCTCTCCGGGTGCCAGCTGAAGGCCGGCGACCTCGAGAAGACGCATTGGCACGCGCTGCAGGACTTCTCTCCCTGTCTCGTTCTGCGGCCTCCTTGAGTGACATTACTGTCTCGCAAAAAGTAACCGCAGCCCCCCAATTGTCGCTGCTCTGCAACATGGCCTTGACCAAGTCGCAGAGCGAGTCGACTGGACCTACGTGCGTCTCAAGTTCGAAACGCTGCGGCGCCCATGCGGCGCACTCGACTAGCGTGTGTAACGCCGTGTCGAGCGCGCCGCACTGGCGGCAGTCCGGGGAAGGCAAGCAGCCCACAATGCGACACAGATACTTATCGAAACATCCGTGTCCGGTAAGTATCTGTGTCGTCCTGAAGGTCAGGGTGCCGCTGGTGCGGTTGACCCATTCCGTCAGCTGTGGCCTGATTGCATCCACCGTGTAGCCGCCATAGGCCGCAGGGTTGTCGAGCTCTTGAGACCAGATGGCGATCATGGAGGCGGTTTCCCGCTTCCTGATCGCCTCGATTTCGACCTGACAGAAGGTCAGGCCTCTAGCTAGGGCATCCTGCCGGGTGCGGCGCACCACTGTCAGGATGTCCGCCTGGAGATGCCAGGGCGGATCGCCTGCCAGGAGGGTGGCCGCCGTCCGCGACACTGTGCGATACCCCCGTATGGTCCTCACGGCCAGAACCTGCTGCGCCCGATGCAGTAGGGTTCTGTTGTGGCGGTGAAGTGCAATGGACCAGACGGGTGCACCGTACAGTGCCATACTCCTCAGGATGCCAGAGTAAAGTTTCCGCGTCGCACCTCCCGGGCCCCCTACGACGTTAACAGGAAGTGTCATAGGCTATATAACATGACCCTGTATACCACGGGAGCGGGACAGAGCGCGGGTGAAACTGCGCCGGGCCGTTGGTATTAAAAAAATTGATAATTTCGAATTGCTTTGCTTATTTTTCTTGTTTGCGTTAATACCCTGTTCATCTAGACCGAAATAAAATATGTTGATTAATTATCATTGCTTCACCTAATTATAATTGATTAATATATTTCATGCCATAATTTTAATACAAAGTTCAATTTATTTGTACTAGTTTATAATTCAATAATTTTATACAAAAAGTGTTTGCAGAGGATTAATGATGTTTTGTACTCCCAGATAAATCATTTCCACGTATGACATTGTTCATGCGAAAGAACTTTCTAATACTGATTGTTCAATAATACTTTATTATTCATCATTATACATTAAAGCCGTGAGTGTAATTTTTATCAAAAGCAGACGGTTGACGTTTGGGCGCGCGTCGCGTCGCGTGACGAAGGTTCCCCGCAAAACGCAGCCTCACCGCAGCTGGGGCCCGCCATCGTATAATTTTATTCTAATTGCATTAAAATTAAATAATTCAATATACTTATTATACTTCCGAACGACATTATTACGATCTCTGTAATTTATGGGCTTGTCTTTGGGATTGCTTACGCTTGGATCGTTGGTGAATCTAATTTCTTTTCGATCAGAGGAATGTTTGTGCAAAATTGACTTTTATTTTAAGCATTTGTATGTTTGTACAATAATTTTCAACACCGTTTATTATATATCTAATTTCGATTAAATCCGTTTGGCTTGCTGGAGGACTATGGTATGAGGTGTATTGCTTGTTTCTGGAACATGATCTTTCGATGGCCTTTTGAGAAAATGTTGCTTACATTACGGAACAGAGATGTAAGTGCTAACGAATTGACGATTGAGAAGGTTGTAGTTCGCCCAAAATAGTAAAGGTCAAATAAACACAGTCAAAGACTACCATTAATAATATCAATTCTTAAATATACCAGGATATCACTTGTGGGCTGGCGAATCTTTTGAGCGTATCATTGTCCGCAATCACGTTTTTTTTAATCCTATATCTTCTTATACGATTTTTTTCGATACAGTGGTTTGCCAAAAATGAATGATCTAGCATTAGTTTTAAAAAAATATGTTTGCGGACAATAATGGGGAATATTTTAGAAAAGTGAACACTGCACTCGCCAAGATTGTCGAATATGGATTGGAGAGTTTCATACACAGGCAATCTTTGTGTGCGCACCAAACCGCCTATAATATTGAAACTCTCGTCACTGAGACAAAATGGAAATGCGACAACCATTGGACTATCACAATTTCAATTAGAATCTATATATTAATACGTGAAGCAAAAACTTTGTATCCCTTTTTACGAAAATTGCGTGGACGGAGGAGTATGAAATTTCGCACACTTGTAGTTTAATAATATAATATAATATAATACAATACATAGAGAAAAAGCGACGAATGCTAATATTTAAAAAAAATATGCCTATAAAATACATTAAATCAATAAAAAACATTACACAGACTACCATGTATTTGACACACACACGCATATAGTCTTTTGTTTATTGTTCAAGTCAAATTAACTGTAGCCTTGGCGAAATCTGTGATTAGAGAAGTATGTATGTCTTTGACAACAAGTTATTATGGTCGAATTTCGACCACGGGCAACCACTAGTAAAAGATTAGATACATATATTTTCCGTATTCTTTATTTTCATGATTCTTACACTTATACGTTTAAAGCCATTATTTGGCAGCTGGTTTATATTACAATGGCGAAATTAAGAGATAAGATTATTTCCAAGTTTTTCACCCGAAGTACTTTGAGTTTCGTTCAAGACAGTTCCTGAGACTCATTTAGTAAGACTCATAGCGAGAGTTAAAACTAGTAACTGATTTAAGTGAGCTCTTGGCGGAAAGTTAATTCTACCGTTCCGCTATCCTGGTGTGGCCCACGAATAATAGCCGCCGTAAATCCCAGCAGACAAAACTGCCTCACCTGCACTCATTATATTTACGCCGCAATAATAAAACTTTCCAACTCTCTCTGAATATTGAATCCGTTGCGGCGAAGAGAGGCGGTCGCCTTACTTATTGCCGTCAGTTATGCAATATGCTCTCTAGGTTTTAATAAAGGCCCACCGACGGGGCATTTCGAAAAGTTTTCGTTTCGCGAAGGCGAACGCTATTGCGCCGACAATGAGCCCGGCTAAGCCCCGACGAGTTCGGTTCAAGCATTTTCGTGTGCCTAATAGCTGTATGTAAAATTTTCATACATTTATGAAATGACGGTTAACTGTTTTAACTTTCAAACCAAAAATGAAATAAAATTTTCTCTATCAATGCTTTGAAATATGTATACGGAGAATATTTTGGATTCAATTGAGTTCAGTAAGAAATCACGTTGGTAGATCTTCGAAGAATTTTTAAAGAAAAACCTTGAGTAGCTTTTTAACGATAAAACCGCCTCTTGTATCTAATACACCTTATACATGTAAGTAGATGTATCTTTAGCAGCTGTGTACACGATACCGTTACCATCACAAAGCGTACCGCCACCACGCTAACGAAGTGCCAACATCCCACTTTCGCTCTTGAGCGGGCGCATAGTATAACTGCATAGAAATTACCAAAACAGCGACGCAATGGCGGGGCTGGCTGTAGCGGCGTATCGGCGGTGCTGTCTACATGGCGCTTATTGCTTTTCGTGGTCAATAAAGAGTTATAAGTAGTTATTTATTTATTTGCTTTTATTGCTGAATTGTAAATTTAATCTAAATTATATATTCTTTCTATAACCATGTGGCCTCCTCCAACATTTTCCAGTCACTTCTTGTCCTTGTTGTGCTACTCCATGTAAACCCTGCCAACTCTTCTATTTCGTCTTCCCATGTTCTGTGTTGCCGTCCTCTTCTCTCTTTCCTCTTTCAATCCATGGGTTGCCATTCTGTCAGTATTTTTGTCCATTTTATTTTATATATATAAGAATAATTAAAACCACATACAAAAATTCAAGCGCCCAAATAAAACTATATTCCATGTGGGAAGAATTCCCAATCTCAGTAGTAATGAGTCCTAAATGAATCAATATATTAGCATAGAAATAAAATATGACTAAATAAAGAACAAAACCGACTTCACACTAAAAACCACAACATAAATATTTAACCGACTTCTTTCTATAACATCTTGAAGTTCACAATTGACGGAGAAATGAAGTACCAAACATACAAAAAAAACATGCAGACGAATTGAGAACCACCTCTTTTTGGAAGTCGGTTAAAAATACTGAATTATGCATGCAGTAAAATTCATTAAATTTACCAGACAAGGAGAACTCATTCACGTCAAAGAAGCCCGTAAATATGAAACGTAATACGACCCGAGCTATAAAGATCTACAGACTCTTGAATAAAGATATTAATTAAGCATGTAGTAGCAAAAGAAAATCATAGTCGGAAAACGAACGTAGATATAATTCGTGGAGGCTAAGCATCCATCATGGGTAGACAGAAACGACATAAATAGTTATAGAACTCTTTATATCATTTCTGTCTACCCAATGGAGGAGGCGAGAAATTTGCATGTATATTATTTTATACTTCATTTATATCTAGTAGTCCACCGACATAGATAAATACTACACAAAACCACTTATATATTATCATAATATAACTGGGATAAAAGAATTTCTCCTTTGACATATGAGATTAAATCCCTCACAATATCTTGTGATAACCTAATATGAAAGTTATGATAAAGTCTGTTTATTACAAACGGGATGCAATGACGCGAACGCATTATCTTGTACACCTGAAGGAGGAAATTGCATTAGAACCAGCCGCCGGGATAACCTAGCAACCTCAAAGCTCTTCCAGGTATAGGGTTACCAGAAGAAAATAAATAATTAGGGAAAAATTCCAACTACTCTCTCCACATTTCATATTATTTATACAAATCAAAACATAGTTAATGTTGTCAAGAAACTACATAAATATATAATCAAAACTACGTTTTAACGGTTTTAAGTGCGGTATTTATTTGTTTTTTTATTTGAATTCAGACCACATTTCAGGAGCCGTAATCACGGAAGAAAAAGATGTCAAGTGTCAATGAGCAATGTTAAAATTATTATTTAGCCTAATTCAAGCTGTTCATTATATTATTTTTTTGTCAATTTTTGTTTAAGGTTATTATTTACTTTATTGGAGCCTAATCTAATTTACCACAGCTTCGTAACATGTACGAAAGTACGCTTAGAGTTGCCTAATCATAGGCATGAAAAGAGCACTTTTTGTCCCTGGAAAGCGATTCTGCCTGCTCTCAAAAAATGTAATAAACTATGCGAACCATAGATAATACATGCGACTCATGTCCCAACTTTTTTTTTGCAGTCACTGATAATCGCGGCATAAATTGTAATAAAAAATATCAACAATTTTGTAATATCATTTTATAGTTATAAATTACTTTTCACTAAATTATTATTTAATTTACATAAATTTGAGCTAAATATTTACTATATCTGTGACAAAAAAGATACTGGCTGGTAAAATGTCACAGAAAAGATGTTTCATATGTCACATACGTGATAATGTTTTCATCAGATTTAGATATGGTTTAAGGCCTGATTTGGTTAAAGAAGCACTTGTTTGTTTAACTAATCAGTTTTTATTTACTTTCCTCGTATTCGAAATGAAAAGCAGAGTGTTAACGTCGGGTGAAAGGCCTATTTAGGAACTCGAATAATTAGCGCCCTCGCCACGCTCCTAAGTTTTTTATAATAATAAAAAACTTAGGAGCGTGGCGAGGGCGCTAATTATCAAACCAAACCATCTTGTGCCTATAAGTCAAACCATCTTGTGCCTAACTATGTCATTTTCACCTCTAGCCTAACAATCTACTATTTAATTTTATGTGTACTAGTTGCGAAAACTTAAGAAAACCCTAGATAACTATGTGAACTATTTTTATTTTAGCGCTCAATAAAAAAATCCATTATTATAAATGGCATTTATTCACCACGTGTATCGTACATTTTGAGTGTATTTAAAGAATTTAATGTTACAGACTTATTTAGCTAATGTATAAAAAATTTAGCCTTTCGATTAATGATTTTTAATTTCAAATGATTTTTTTATTTCTTTCTCACATATCGTGGAAATTAAAAACAACTTAGTATTCCATTTACCTCAAAGACTCATATTACCGGGTTAGTCCGGGAAATTTACATCGTAAGGCAAGCTTATCTAGGTAGCTAATAATTTACAAAGATTAAAATAATGTGCAGACGAGCAGGTTTTAAAAGTTGTGTTCGGAAAAGTCAAGGTTGCAAAAAATTAACCAACTTTCGTTGTAAAATTTATATAGTTCTTACAACCTCACAGACCTGTAATGCAAGTATAGCAAGGTATATTTAGTCCCAGAGTACCTTAACCTGCTTCAATAGATTGGTTGTATACCGTAAAAAGAACTTTACAAAAGAATTTACGGACTGGTATTTTGCTAGATAAACGCTTTCTGATATGGTAATTTTTTATAGTAGGATTGACTAATATTTTACAACCTGTGGATTCTTTCAATAAACAGATTAACTTGTACAAAAATAATTTTCAAGTCCGACTGCTGGTTGAGATAAACATGTTCAAATATATATACAAAGAGCTCTTATTTTTTTTAAACGTATTGGTATTTCTATAAACAATATCAGTTGGGTACAGTTTCGCAGACTATCCATAATGAGATTTTTTTTAAAGGAGTATGCAATTTGGATGAAAGAGATTATGTCGATATCGTCATTGCGTCTAAAATAAGCAAATGAAAAATAGTATTTCCTTAAATTTTCGCGATTAATACACATAATAAAACTACATTATAACGATTTTAAGTGTGATATTTTATTTAGTCTATATTCCGACATTTCGACCACTTTTCACTACCCATGATCATGGAAGACGAAGATTCTTGATATTCCATGATCATATACATTTTTTTTTTAAAGATAAACGCCCGTTTGGTTTATGACAAAACGATAGCCTATTTGCACACGGACGTGTAAACACAACTCATAGAGGTGCATCGGATTCCACGACGAGGTGCAGCCTTCAAAAGTTCCACGCTCGAGGCCGGGGCCACGGAAGCGCTGTCACTCCCAGGAAATTGAAGTCACTTCATCGTATTCTCTGTACGAACAATGCTTTGTGAAAGAACATCTAATTTATCTCCCGAGTTGTTTCCAGAAACAGCTCGATTTAAATTGAATATCGATTAGTATCAACCGAGTATATGTTTTGAAACTATCTTTGCTTTGAAACCCTTTGTTGTTCGAAACTTATTTAATTATTGAAACGTCGTTTACTTTACCGTTTTGAAATGTCAATAGATTCTGTGAAATGCTGCTTTTTCTGTATAAAATAACAACACATACACTGACTTAAACTATGTTTATAAAGTACTTACTTCAATATTTTGGATTAAAACATGTGTAACCAGTACATTAGGTTTCAGTTTTCATGTAACGATAAAAATGGTACCTGAAACAAAAATATTAAAATGATAAAAACGGTTTATTCAACTCACAAAATAGGTATACCATTTTAGGGCTGATTTCAAAATTAAATTAGCATTATGTATTTAACCAAGTTGCCATTAAAACTGTTTTAAAAAGGAGACTATCTACCTACGAAATTATGTTTATAGATCTGAGGGCCTAAAGAGGTCATTATCGCAGATTCATATGATGAACATGACAAGTATTAGCATAAAGTGGTACTTATGCTATGTCTTACAACTACCGGTATATATAGACACCCGTCAATTTTACTGAGCGATTCTCCATAGGCGACCGCTTTAGTCCCTCAGATCTCGTCCAGCCAAACAGATAACACAACAGTCATAGTACTAAGAGGATTTGCATCAAATACTAAATACTCTGGCCCTTTAACATTCCACAGCTGGACTTAGGCTTCAAGTTTTCTGCAAGAATGTTAATTTATAACTATACATTTTAATGTGTGTTCCTAAATCTGTTACGTCAAACAGTATCATTTGAATAAGACTCAATGTGTTGTGACTTGTTATAGCGTACTTAGTAATCCATACGCAGTGCTTTTATTCTTTATTAAGGACTTAGTGATAAACCGTTTATTATGAAATATGACACATATGTAGGTATATAAAAACGACAAACGTATTGGGATTTATTTTTTGCAGTCCAAACTGGAATGATACTCGTATTTATGGAACTCTGGTGAGAATATTATGTTATATTATTTATTATACTTGTTATTTATCAAAAACATATTCAAGCCATTATTAAAATTATCTATTCTTCAATCTGTTCCTATGGAAATATCAGCAGGACCCAAAGAAGCTCTCTTTCTAGAATGAAAGCGATTGATATGATTTTCTGGAACGTTTAAAATATACAGTTGCTGGGCGTGGAAAGTGCTCGTACTCAACGCAACTCAGGTGGGGTCTAGCCACGTATCGAAGCGCGAGCGCCCACCACATATGCCACCCATTGTAAATATTAGTTCGCGAAACTCATCAATTCCGCGCTCAAACTTAATAAAATACTTGGCGCTTAATTGAAAATGAATACTGCCGGCGTCGATGCGATCGATAAAATATTCCGCAGCCTTAATCCGCGATAATGAAGCGCCCCCGCGAAGGGTTGCTTAGAGGGGCCCAATAATAAATGTTGCGTCCCAAATTTAAAATCAAAGTGCGGAATAAATTTTGATTAAGCGATTAGCCGACCCTGTGAGGTGTTTGCTTTTCTTCGGATATATTAGTTATGCTCTGCGAGCCTTTAAGGTGTCATGGTTCGGAGTATGGGATTTGTATAGCTTCTCTAGCGTCTGGATTTAGCTCATGATTTATGGTTTTAGTGTGACATTATCGGCTATTTAGGTAATCTTCAGATAATGAACTTTGAAAACCGCTAGTATGCTCTTAAATGTATAATAAAAATTGGCTGTGTGGATAACGATGAAGTTTTGAAGTGGAAAAAATGGATGAATTATGATGATAATTTGTAGTGTGAATTATGCCCGAATAAAGGAGTATGAAAAGACATGTTGTGTCGACCCCAATTAATTGGGGGTGAAAAAACGAGAAAGAAAGATTGGTTTGAAGTAAGAAATGCTGAAGATGTAGAAGTAAGTGGAGAAGCAAAGGTAAGAAAGTGTGTCCTGAGTTCCGAAATAGAACGTTAAGACGTAATTGGGATTTAAACGCAGAACACGAATGAATGTCGAGTCTGTTCATTCATGACTTAAATACAAATTAATTATAATTTAAGTTTTAAGCTGTTTTTGTTGATATATCATTGAATGTAATGTGGTATTTTTAAATTTAATATGGATTTGAGTATAGACAGATGGCTAAGCCGATCTCTTCAAAATATTATTTTTTTATTTTTTTATTGCAGGAGCTCAGCAGACAGGCAGACGGCCCACTTGATGGAAAGTGGTTACCATCGCCTATGGACATTTACGACATCAAAGGTGCTACAAATGCGCTGCTGCTCTCTTAAGGGAGACTGGAAACTGATCACTAATGCCGGAACACAACTCAAGGTTGTTATGGCGACATACTCTAGACCAGGGGTGGTAGCCATCCAGTCGGGCAAATGCCCTACCACCTGGCAAATCACTCGTATCATAGAAAATTGTATAAAAACGTTATTAAAATAGTATATCAATACTGAATTATTATTAGAATATCTTAAAAATAATGATAAACATACATCATAATACAATTATAGTTAATTCTCTTGGATATAGTTGCATTTATCAAATCTGCCGGTGCATATGCATTAGTTTCATATTCAAAGGAAATGCTAGTTTGCCGCGAGTCTACGAACTTACAGACGTTCTGACGTAACGGATATGATGTAAGGTTTGTTGAATGTTATATTTACGAAATGTTTGTTAACTTCTAATTGTTAAGTCTTGTTGTTTTCAAACAATAAAGTATTAACAAGGGAGAGAATTATCATGATGTGTGGTGCCACCTAGTCGTATAGACCTTTTCATAATTACGTTCTTTACTATAAACAATTATATATTATAAGCCGTGGTAGCTTAGTAGTTAGAGTACTTGCGTCCCAAAACCCAAAGGGCGTGGGTGCGAATCTTGGCCGGACGGCATACACCACTTGGCAGTTTTGTGAACTAATGCACATGTTGTTACAATTACCTATCATCAGTTAACGGTGAAAGCATCGAGATGTAAACTGTACATCAATATAAATATATCATCATACTTTTAAAATAGCATGATAGAAATAATTTTAATTAATATTTAGACAATAATAATTAATATGTTCCTTAACTATTTAAGGAAACGATGTCACAACTTGTTTTGCTCTTATAAAATCTGTGTGACTTCGCCGTTTTCTAAGATGAAAAAAAAGTATCTATGTTAATCTGACTGGCAACTACCCCATTTCACAAAATAGCTGATAAGGATTTAAGTAGATGTTGCCAGCGTTATATCTACTGAATATTATCCAACTAGGGTTTTTGGTAAAGAGGAAATGAGTCTTCTAAAAACATAGTAACATTGTAATAATACTGTGCAGACAAGTATTTTCCGCTCTAAGCTACATTGTGCCCCGCCAACATGTGAAGGTAAGCTTCGGCGTCATACGGTTAATTACGCGATGTACCGCACGAAACACGCGTGATTTATGACTGCACTGTAAGAAACGGCTATATGATGCTGTGTATTTATTCGTGAATTTCAAGTGAATACTTCAGTAAACTTTACTAATAAGTCTTGGTTAGAGTTGCATTGACTCTTCGTTTCTGGTTCTATGGTTTCCGCATTCCTAACCAATTCAAGTAAAAAGAGGCGATATGAGGATGAGGTTTTACCACAGTGTTACTATATGGGGGTTTTAAAAAGGGTGTCACATAATTTCTTTAAGGCCTGCAGCAAGCTGGTGGCATCACTTGTGTTATAAACGTCCATTGATGATGGTAATCACTTTCCATCAGATATATAGATATTGTACCAACGTAGATCGCATACAGCAAATAATGTACTACTTAAATGGCACTTTTGCTATATCGGCCCCAAATTGTCCTAACATCAAGTTTCGTACGATCGACAAATGCAAAATGCTTTAAAATACTACACACTGTTTTAATGCTTTGATTACAAAATTTTCTGTGTATTTAAATTTCGTTAAGCTATTTCAAATTTAAATAGTTCGATTAGTAAAGTACATAATAGAGATTTTGACGCCAATGTTATATGTGACAATGATCGATATACAAAACAAATAAAATGTATATATGTTGTTGTATATTGTTATATTATACTTATTTGTGAATTTCTGATTCCTTTTTAATTTATTTTTAGTATGAACATTTTCTCCAAAAGCAAAGGCTCTTTTTTAGGATATGGCTGTTAGTAAATAGAATAATTTCCGCGGGATATATACGAAACCTAGTTTTCACGATTGTGGCCGTAGAAAATCCTAATCTTAATAGTTCTTTAGACATGCTTTGCTTATTTCTAAATAAACACATAAATACAATATGATACATTGCAATATCAATATTGATTGATGAGATGTAATTCATATTATATTGACATAAGTAATTTTTAGCAAATAAATGTTAATACTTATAGATGCTCTGATATACAAATTCAATTCACGACGTCGGAGTATTAACAAGTTTATATTGCTCATCATTCTTCCATACCGTATGTAAGCCACCCTACCTTGTTTAATAAGTGCCCGCACTCATGTTAATGAGTTTACTACATCTTCAAGCTTTGGAGTTTTAAAAGTGCACTGCTGGTGCCGCCAGTCTTCAGCAAGGTGTCTGCAATTAAAGTTACCGGCACCGTTGCGTTGACTTTGAACTAATACTCTTTAGTAGTATAAGTACCATATTATCTTAAAGCGTTAAGAAGATGAGTTATTCAGTTTTAATTTGTTTATAGTTTAATGCCAGTATAGTATCCGTGTAGGAACGGAGAAAGAATACAATTTTTTGCGGTTGGGCGGCCTTTCGTAAAACTCGACAAGACAACCCACAGCCAGGTGGACGGGCCTGTATATGCTCGTCTGGATGGCCACCACCCCTGGTCTAGAGTATGTCGCCATAACAACCATGTGTAGTGTTCCGGAATTAGTGGCCAGGTTCTAGTCTCCCTTAAGAGAACAGCAGCAGCGCATTTGTAGTACCTTTGGTGTCACAAATATCCATATGCGATGGTGGCCGCTTTTCATCAGGTGGGCTGTCTGCCTGTCGGCTGAATTCATGTAATAAAAAATAATAATAATAATAAATTTCAAGGGGATCTTCATGGCTAAATCCTAAACTATACGAAATAGCGAAAAACATTCAAAGGAGTCTGGGGCCGATTTTAATGAAACCTACAGTAATATCATTAGATTTTTGAAACATCAATTACGCTTGTCTAGTATCTAAATAACTTCTTACGTTCTTAGTGACAAATAACTGCAGTTCCGATAGTCTTTTCTAAAGTTGTAAAAGTGTGTATGTGTTCTTTCCAACATTTGATATAATACATGAAAATCACGAAAACTTGTATTAACAAAATCTGTTCAGTAGTTTGATATATATGGTTTTCGGTTAGTTATACGAATACGGATCGAGAAGATATGAACTTCGGTGATAGTTCGATTTTGAACTCGGCTCTCCTTTTTATGTACTTATAAACATATGTACAAAGATGCAAATACAAGACGTAGCCTAACCTCCCAAGACGTTTTCCTTTCTTAGATACGAACTTATGAACGCCGCAGGCACAAAGAGTGATATTTTTATCGTATATGTGCGTACTGTCATTGAAACCCTAATGTTACAACTGTACAAAAATAATTATCACTCATTAAAAGGCGTAGTGTGCACTTAGCCTAGTTGTACTTAACGTGTGTTAAGATGTATATCAAGATAATTCATGATAAATCAGATCACTACCACAAAAGTTGGATGCCTTAAAACACTTGAAGAAGCAATAAAAATTAGACGGCACTGGTTCCCGGATTGCCGCAGGCCGAAGAAGGGCTAGAGTTCCGTTGCATATCCATTGTGCGTCCATACTTGAGAAAGGGGTCGGCACTCAGCTACTGGCAAAATTGAGAAATGGACCGGTTAACGTTGTTAAGTCTCCCCGGTGCCAGTGGATTACGGTAGAGAATGAAAAATGTTTTGTTTTTACACCGCAACACTATACGTCCGTTTTCATGTCAACTTTATAGTTAGATAAAAACTTTTCAAAATAATTAAAATAATTTGTCATTCTTTTGGAGGCATACTTTCGCACCTTAACTACTGAACTGATCATCACGAAATTTTGCTTATTCGTCAGGGGTACAGAAAAGTTATTAGAGAAGATACCTTTCATCTAAAAAAAACTACTGTTTTCGAGATATAGATAAAAGTGCCTTAAGGCGGTCGTTGTGAAACATAATTACATGATTGTCAAAATTTATATAAACGTGAGCAAAGATGCAGGCAAAAAATTGTTACTTATAAAAACAGAAGATACAACATTTTATATCCATTTTAAATGTACTTTGATAAATGGGTAAATTGTATATTTCAACAGTTGACGGCCAAAGCCTATGGCGTCTGCCATTGTGGTCGCATCCGTTTCCTCATGGCATTATATTAAATTTTATTATAGCCCTGGACTAAGTAATGGGAATATCGTGTAAGGAGCGGCCGTCCGGAGCCCCAGGGCGTCGGAGGGGACCCAGGGGGACGCGGGGCGGGGGACGGTGATTAAAATTTCGACTACCGTTGATGACACGACAGTACTGCAGAATGGAAGGATTAATGCTGACTTTATGAGTGGATTATACTATTACTTTGTACTGACGTCGATAAAACAGTGTAAGTATTCTGATTTCATTTGTTGTGACTTCATTAGGTCTGTTGCACTGCTGGGAATTACTTTGATTGCGAAGCGGGTAAACAAGCAGACTGCCCAGCTCATATACCGCCACCTATTGACATTTGCAACACCACAGCGAAGCTAATGCGCTGCCAGCCTTTAGGATAGGATAAAGAGGATGAAACAGCAGCATTAGATAGAGGGATCAGACAGGAGGAATGCGATATGGGATTGGAATAGAGGGATGGGATAGGGAAAGTAGATTAAGAGGAAGGAGAAATGGGCCGTCAGAATTCTCATTTGTCTTGCGACATACTGTGACACGAGGCTAACCGTTTCACGCCGTTAATTCTTTGTAATTTGAAATTGTGTTTGTGTACATGTTAAGGTAAAAATAATAAACTGATGATGATATATAATAACCGGTAATTAGGCATAACTAGAATAAAAAATAAATAAAAATAAAATTATGTATATAAAATTTTGAAATGGCAAGTATAATAGACATTTTTTTTTATTACAGGAGATCAGCAGACAGGCAGACGGCCCACTTGATGGAAAGCGGTTACCATCGCCTATGGACATTTGCAACACCAAAGTTGCTACAAATGCGCTGCTACTCTCTTAAGGGAAACTGGAACCTGGTCACTAATGCCGGAATACAACTCAAGGTTGTTATGGCGACATACTTTAAACCAGGGATGGTAGCCATCCAGTCGGGCAAATGCCCTACCACCTGGCGAAAAAAGCGAAAAGACAGAAATAAGATAAGAATATACATCTATTGATATATACATAAATAATAATCTGCGGAGTGCCGCTCGCGGACCGCGTTCGTAATACCAAAGTAAGAAAGAGAGTTGGTCTGAAAGAGAGTGTCGGGGTGAAGGTAAGGAAAGGATTGCTCCGGTGGTTCGGGCATGTGGAAAGAATTCATGATGAAAGAATGACTAAACAGATATACAATGCAAAAGTGGATGCATGCAGAAGTCGTGGAAGGCCACGACACACCTTCCATGATCAAATTGATCGTGTACTAGCAGAAGGTGATGTCAGGAGCCTTAAGAACAGACGAGCGTGCATGACAAGAGGTATGAATGTCAAAGAAGCAAGTGAGGTGTGTAAGAATAAGCCTAAATGGCGCTCTGTTGTTCGTGCCTACCCCGCCAGGGAACTGGCGTGAAGTTATGTATGTATGTATGTATGTAATAATCATAGTAATAATGTATAGAATTACGTAAATATGGGAGAGATGAAGATTGTTATGATTGACTTTAGAGCCCGAGGTAATAATTCTTCACGAGTCCGTTGAACGCCTGAAGAGACTGGGCACGCCTGATACATATTGCAGAAAATAAATCAAAAACTCTAGTCCTCGATACGGCGGGCCTAGGCTAAGTTAGAAGTATAAATTATTAAAGACTCTATAGACATCACGTACCGCTTGCAAACAATAGTTCAGTTAAAATATTAAAAAGTCTTTGTACAATGTCTTTTTAATCTTCGTCCTCCTCCTTTTTTAAAGGAACGTTTTAATTTCCTACATCTTTCTCATTCCCGTTCTTTGCGCTCTAGTAACAATCTCTCCTTAATGACATCTGCACACACTTCTTCCTTCATTGATAACTCCTTCGTAGTATAGGCTGTCCGTTTATGGAACTCACTGCTACTTATCATCAGACAAGCTAAATCTGTATCGCCCTCTCAGGTTTAACTGTGCTGTTTATTCTGTATGTATTATGATATGTTCTTACGTTTGTATAGTATATAAAGTCTATTATTATCTATGTTCTGAATGGTTCGTATTGTTATGCTTTTCGCCGTCAATGTCACGTTGTAATATTTTCCTTAGTTTAAGAGGTTGCCCGGAAGAGATCGCTTTAAGCGATAAGGCCGCCCTTTGTTCAATTAATTATTGTATCTAGTTTTTAAGAACGTAGATTTAATATGTATATATATATATGACATTACTAATATATATGACATACTTTCTTTAAATATGTATCTGTGAAATAATAATTGTAAATTCACAAAAAAAACAATAATAATAAAATAACATGTAATTATATAAAAGAAATTAGAAGAACAATCAACGCAAAATAGCTATTCAGTATTTGAGATACGTCTAAAAAGTATACAAAGTTTGGACTATAAAAACGAGTAAGAGCCTCTAAAGAAGAAATAAAGCTGAAAACAAACATATTATAGTTTGGACCGACGAACCAAGTTTGCTCATAAGCAATAAACGCGGTACAATTGTTTATCAATAGCCTGTAACTTTGTTTTGGCTATTTTTTATGATAATGTGCTTATACGAGCTTATTTTTGTTATTTTAATCTATTCGGCATGTTAATAATAAACTTATGACAAGGGTACTTTTCAAAAATTTGAGCGGCTTCTTAAATTTAAGCAAACTCTTAATTTACAAAAAAACTAGCATAAAATTAATTAATATTTTTGTAAAAAAATGATTTTATTATATCGCATTAAACATAAAAATGAAACTAAAGTTTGATATACTCCTCATTTTTTAATGTAAAATTTTACATATTGTTACAACTTAGACCGCGACAAAGACAAATTCCACGTACAGATCTGTAAAAGCACATTTTATTACCTGTCGGCATTTGAACTAGTTATAATCCTTTTATGATCGTTTAGTTTTGTTCACTTATTTATTGGCATACGTTTCTAAGTTATTGTGGAGAACAGCCTATTGTTCTATTGTACTCGCTCATTAGCATCATTAGCCAGGTGTTGCGGATTACGATTTCAAGCTAATTCTAGGAAACTGTGTTGATCTTGTCGGGCGGACAAATTTTGCATTTGTGAAGTATAAAACGACGGCCTGATGGAGAGAGGAGGCAGTTGAGCTACGACTTCGATACGGGCATGAGGTTTGTACATTCGGGAATCTAATAGTGACGGACTTTGCGCGTTTTATTGAATTACGACCTTCTGCATTACGTTTGGATTTATTGTGTTCGGTTATATTTGTACCTGTATTAGGCGCGTTTGTATAGTTCTAATAAACTCTATAATAATTTTAACGGCATTTTAATTCGAGTCCTGCTAACTCGTAACAATATTGAAGAAGCTTACCGTGAGATCTCTTTGACATACTAAAATCTCTCTACAAGCTTTTATGATATGTAAATTGAAAATATTTTTTTATGTGATACATTAAATTATTTATATATTTTTGTATTACCTTTTTCTGTAAAACGAAAACTATTGATTTCTTTCTCTCCTTTTTTTATTTTCTTATTAATAGCATGCAAAATTTCAAAGTCGCAAGTCGTAAAGAACAGGATCTAATTCAAATTGCGAAATTTGACCTAAACAAATAAAAAAAAAATTGCAAGTTACATAAAAGCTTGTAATAAAAAATAGTTCGTCGAAATACACATAGGCAACAACACCATGTCACTATCATGTCGATTTTTTACAGGCACGCTGTTTAATACATTACGGGTCGGTTTTTCAATCATCAGATAAAAGTTATTGATCGAATAAATAATAACCGGACTGAATGTAAAAATACAAGAATTCAAATGTTATATCTACGCAAGTGTCATTTTTAATTTGTTCCTGTTGTATATTATCTTATGAACAATTATTATCTGGTGATTGACAGAGCAACAAATAAAGCATTTACAAAGGATGTACGGAAGTTTAAAAATGAATTCACACTTTACTTAATACTTTCTTAATTCATTTTAATTACTTTCTTCGCGAAGTCGGCTGTTCTTAATTATTTCCCAATAAATCCCGAACGCGCCCGTTGATCTTTCAAGTGTGAAGGTTTATTTAAGGGTGAGCAATATTTTTTCCAGCCCCAACTTAGGGATCACTTCGTTATATTTATTAAAACATCGCCCGAGATTACAAAGAACACGATATTTTTTACACTTTAAGATGTGAAAACCAATTAAGGAGATAAAAAAGGAATCCAGCGAGGTGCCTGCATTAATTTCTTTTTTGCGGGGATTATTTTAAAATTGCATTATATTCTTGTTAAGATGCCGGGAGCCGTCCCCGCGCCATGATAGCACTACCCCTTCCTTTTTAATTGCCTTGGGCTATTGCGAAATGAGTAATCTAAAGGTGCTCGGCCGGTACTCAAGATAAGACTTTCCAAAATTGCAATGAATTTCTGAATAATACGAGTATAGCTACTGTTAGTGCGAGATTTATACAGCAAAATACATAGGACTTGAAGAAAACTAGATAGACTTCCGAACAAAGATTGCCAATCTAAAGTACTATTAACTACGTATCACGTAATCCAAGAAAACAAAGTAATCACTGATTTCTTATAGCTACTAGTTTACATAGAATTCTGGCGTCATTCGAAGATGGGTCTGCCAGAATACTATTAATTTGATACCATAATTTTATCTAAAAGTGTCATTCTGGACACATTCCATCAGTATATGATACAAACCATCGATAGTGTGGCAAGTTTCACAATTTAGGGGAATAATTCTGCGAACTAAGTATAGGAATTTGTTGAATGGAATGTGGCCAGATCTGAGTCTTAAAGTTGTTAGTAGTTTGAGAGGTACTTACCCGTTCTGTCTAAAGACAGCAATCAATACCGCATTAGGATATTTTAAAACAGAGTATCATTAAGTTTCACCTTCTTATTGTCTTGTCACTTAAAAAGATATATCTAATTGTTCATACTAAGTTGGTGCAACTAGTCACGACATGGCACGAAATTGTAATGGAAATAAAGAAATAATTCTCACGCGAAAATAAATTGTGCGTCGATGTCATTGCGTATCTGATATCTACATACATATTTCTGACACGGATCGCTCAATTCGGGGGCGAAGTTCTAAAGTGTTCGGCAGAAGTGGTCACGATTACACCAAATCAATTTCCTATAGGTAACAATCAAAATTAGCCTTTAAAATCAAAGCAGAAAAGTTGAAATCGCTCGCTATGTATTTTTGTGGATAGTGATCGTGATTACAATGATGCAAAGTTTGATTTGCGCTTGACGTGACTTCGTTTCGACTTTATTTCGTAACAAATGAGTTTGTATAGACAGTAAATGTAATGTGGTATAGGTTTATTAGTCATCGATGGTGGTGCGATACGCCGGTGCCAGGCGCGGGCGGCGCGCACGCAGGCTCTGTCAACACTACCCTAATGAACGGCAGTTACACAACGCACGTGATGCTAAATGTCGCTTTACTTCCTGCGCAGTAATTTTATTGTAATTTGTGCGTATTTATCATGTGAAGAGAATTATGGCTCTATTTTATCGTACTATAGGAACAGAACTATTGAGTAACGTTTACGAGTAACGAAAGTAATCAACACATAAAATCTCTCTATAGAGATGGTTAAATATAATAAAGAAAGGAAGGTAATTTGCAACCACGTGAATTAATGTGGTAATAATAAAGATAACGATTCTTTAGTATATAGTATAGTACCTTGGAAACATATTACTATCATGGACAACCATCTTCCATGATACTATCACTGATTTTTTTATAGTGTTTATGTAAATTTAAAGAAATAATTAGTATGTAAACTAATACTACAAGTTCGAATATTTTTTTGTCTCTAACGTCTTTAGACAAAACCACTGAATCAATTTTGATTAATGGAGACATATATATATATATATATATATATATATATATATATATATATATATATATATATATATATATATATATATATGGATATATTTGGTAGTAGGGATCAACTTAGGCTACTTTCATATTCGAAGAGAGGATCATTTTCAAGAAATACGGATGTAAAGTTTAGAGTAGTTTAGACTATCCAAAGTTGACAATCTTTTGAAATTTTGTATATATGTACTTTCGTCATAGAAAATAAGAGAGTTTTGTTTAGTTACGTAGATAGTTTGATGCTAGATAGACATATAGAATAATGCTTATCCTGAAAAATACAAGATCGCGAGGGCTATACATACAGCCATAATTTACACTTCCGCAGCTTGTAAGAAGCCTTAGTCAAAAACAAGTTATGAAATCGGTTTAAAACCGAACAAATTTTTCGTCAAACTAATCAAGGTTTCACAATATCCGCATTTCCTTCGAAATCCAAATAGGTATTTCGACAGCAAAAAAAGTTTCAACTTCAAAGGAAGACGGAGAACGCTAATTACCTTGCATATTTATGGTATTGCAGGTTTGGTAGCGTTTCGTGACAACGCTTTTGCTTTTACAAAATAAATCACGCTGGATTATTATTCTTCAGATTTTATTTCTATTTACGTATTAGTTTACTTGTTTAGTATTCTGGTGAATACTTAACTTATCAGGAACTGTTTTTATTAGTTAATGGAATCTGCATGAGGGACACTAGAGATGCTACGACCCACGTTTGACAACTACTTTTAAAGAGTGTAAAGAAACGTTTTTGATTGTGGTGTGCAATGTCATTGGTCGTTCTACCGGTTGCGAAGAATAATAGCAGGTGGCATAGCTAACATATTATAGACTTGTAACTTTAATTATTTTTTATTTTGTTTACGTGTTCCATAGTCGATATCAAGGAAAATGAACCATTAGTCACCAGTTCCTATGTCTTACTATTCATTCACTTGCCCTACCATCAGTTGAATATTGACATGGCTTGTACTTTTTTTATAATATTATATATTATTGATGAAAAATGCATAAAACTACAATAGATATAAACTTCAAAAAACTAAATAAAAAAGGGGATAATATCTAAAGAAAAAATATTGGTCCCAAACCATTGTCACTTGCTGGGAACGTTCCCAAAAGACTGGTGGTGTGGCCACGTTGTATAGCAACGCTTAATCTTTGAGCAAAATAGATGCCAGCCGTCTGGTCGGGTGTGACGTCTACTAAGCGTTTAGCGACGTCACGGTAGACCTTTAGAGCGTTAGGACACCACGGACCCAGAGTTTTCAATAGCGGCATATTTGCGGCGCTTGAGGGCCTCCTGTTCGACTGCAGCAGAACCAGCTGTACTATATATACTTGTAGCTTATGTCGAATGCTAACGGTTAGTAAGGCAAATGAATAGTCGGTAAGATATAGGAACCCACCATAAGTAAACAATTTGCTGCTTTACGATTGTAATTGTGCAACCTACACGTGGTCACTGTACTACATTGTCATTAGTGGTCTAGTAGGCACTTAAAAAATATCACTGAAAACTTTTTTCAAAATCTATTAAGACTCGATGGATAATAAAGTATTATTACTTCCGACATTAAAATACGAATTGTTCAAGCCAAGCGTGACGATGGCGCAGTGTCGCGGATTTCATGCTTGACATATTGTGATTAGCTTTTAGGTTTTAAAGTCTAAACGTTAAATGTTATGTATGGAAGCGTTTGTGAATTACATTAAATGGACGTCTTATTGTGAGGAGGATTTTAAATTTCGTGACGTCACATTTCATATATTAAAATCGGTATAATACATATATCTATATATATAGGTAAGCTTTAAAACACGAAATTTGAAGTATTAACGAAAAACTTCAACACATTTCCAACTCTATCAACATGAATATAGTGTTGAACTTATTAATGTATTCTATCTCATTCTCTCACAGGTTTAGTCCTATAGATTTATGTGTTTATCTCTTTTTAGTGTCGCTTTTTCGTTTCATCGAGTTTCAAATACAACGATTCTAAAGAGGTTTCACTTCAATAATCGAACTTGTACTGATAAAGGTGGAACAGTTTCCAGTGAATAAATTACTATTGACCACACAGTGGCAAAGTACGTGTTTACTACGTAAGCTTACGCACATAAGTTTTAAATAATGCTTCACTTTAATTGATGCTATTTTTTCACGTAGGCTGCGTCTATACTTTGATTTGTTCTGAGTTCTAAACAAAAACATAATTGACTTAGTTTCTTTCAAATTATACGTTTTATACATGTAAATATTTTTTTGTGAAATGTGCGTTGGACGCCCGCGACCTCCTATACTTAGTCGCAAATAAAATCCATTACAAAACAGTCGTGTTTCCTTCTTTACTAAGTCGCCCTGTAATGCACCAAGACACGTTATCATTGTCAACCACATCATTAGCTAAATGTGAGATAATAAAATTCATTATAACTGTTTATTTAAAATGGGATCCAATAGAAACATCAATAAGATATTTTGCCTAGATTATAAATATACACATTTACCGCGGCGTTGCGTACGGATGTGGCGATCGCGGATGCATCCGGACCAAAAGCACGCTTCCGTCTGACCTTTGCGCCTCTCGGAAATTTAATATAACTGTTTCATTGAGCGTACCTTTAAATGCTTAATGTCGAGTCTGCATGAAAATCAATTTATTAAAATACTATGATATTTACTTACAATTAAAATAATCAAATAACATATCCTACAGCTTTATTAGAAGAAAAAAAAATGCAAATAATAAATACTTCTACAATATTTTAGTATCATTCGGCTATAGTTTTACTTTTCTTTTGCGAAGCTGACAAACCGGCAGAAGGCCCAGCTTATGGAAAGTGGTTACCGCCGCCTATAGACGTTTGCAACACCAGGGGCGAAGCGAACGCGGTACCAGCCTTTAGGATGACATAACGAGAATGGAATAAGGGTTTAAGATAGAGGGATAAGATAGAGAAATGAGACAGGAGGAGTGGCATAGAAAAGATGGGTTATGGGATTGGAATACGGGGAGGGAGAAGTGGACCCTCGGATGTTGCTAGTGGAAAACCGACTAAATAATCGCAAGGTCAAAAAACCAGTCAATTATTTACGCTTTATCACTTACCTGAAGCCAGATCGCATGTGCGCATGTCTGGCTTAAATATTACTACTAATTCAACCACCGAGTAAAATAGTAGGTAAATTTATAAGCTATTCTTTTAATTTATAATAATTTTGAATTTATGTATCTTAAACTTTTTATGTTACAAACATTTTAACATATATCTATAATATTATAAAATTCTAAGCATGTTGTGCCTGTACATAGAAGCTATTGAAAAAAAATGACTATATAAATGATGGAGAACACGATACATTTTTTTAGATTTCTTGTTTGTCTGTTCGGGATTCACGTAAAAACTACTGGGTCGATTTCGATGCGGTTTTCGCTGATCGATAGCCAATTCTTAGACTTAAAATCTTCGCTACTTTTTATACCGGGAATCCCACGGGAATTTTTCTAGGAATGAGTTAAAATGCCCTGATTAAAAAAAATTAATTTCAATGTGATTTTTTCACTGTTCGATAGAAAATTTTATGTAATAAAAAGTGTGATATTTTTATCCCGGGAGTTCCACAGGAATTTTTTCCCGAGAGCGGTTTGTACTTGTTCGGGTGCATAAAAATTAGCTTATTCCGACACAGTTTTCATTAAAACGTTAGATTACATTCTTTTTTAAATGCTGTGGTATTTTGTGTACCGGGAATCCCACGGTAATTTCAAGTCAAGCGTGGACGAAGTCACGGACATATCCTAGCATGGCTGGGCATTAACTCGTTAATCCGTTAATCGTTAATTAACGAAGTTAACATTTCGAGTGACGGATTAAATTTTAAGTTAACTTAAAAATATGTTAACGAACTCGTTAACTTCCGTTAAATTTCCCAAAGCTCAAAGTCTCGTCAAAATGTGGCTAGATATAAAGCCGAAAGACTTGTTAAATGATGCGTCATTCCTCGGGGAACAGATATTCGCAAATCTGTTTATTAAATATAATACTGCTTTACCCTCAAACGCTGCAGTTGAACGTCTTTTCTCCACGGGCAAGGATATACTACAGCCGAAATGAGCCTCGCTTTCAGACGAGAACTTCAACATATTCATGTTCATGAAGGGAAATATTATACCAGATGACTAAAATGACAGATAAATTGAACGGGTTAGTATCGTTTCGTCCAAGATGTAAGTGGTCTATGTAGCAATTCGTCTAAATAGGAATTGGTCATTATATTACTATCAAATCGTCTTAAAATTAGTTCGTCTAATTAGTGTTTCGTCCAGAACGCAACTAGTTTATCTGAATAAAATAAATTTTAAACCTTAATCCAAATGAATGGAACACTCTAATAATTATACCCTTCTTTTTTTTGTTTCTAACCTGTTAACTTCCAGAACCAACAGTTTTTATAAGAAGATGCAATTTTAATCATGTGTTAACGGATTAACGTTATCTTGCGTTAAATTTTCTGATATGTAACGCTTTAACTTCTAACAAAGTTAACTTTTTCAGTAACGGATTAGCGATTAACGAAGTTAATTATTTGATTAACGGTGCCCAGCTATGTATCCTAGTATCATATAATATCAGGGCCTTATGCTTTCCTCATCATCAACCTGACTATGTATAACAACGTCGTAATTTTAAAGTACAATAGAGCAAATGTATGGACATCACTACTTTCACAGTAGGTATCTCATCTTGTTTAGTTTAAAAGTTGTTTTCACAGACAAACGATATTTAATTTGACCTTTTCGGTTTGTTTAATATTACCCTATGAATCGTACTTTACAGATTATACCTACGTGGCGGTGCCTGGTACCAACGTCCCTTACTGCATTAATTGATTCGACAGATAAACGTGGAATTCCATTCGCAAGCCTCATTATTTAGATCTTAGATAATCATGGTACTGCAGTGGAATCTTCTAAAATATAGCTCGCTATCCTATATTCAGGTTTGCAATCTGCCGAGTTTAGAAGGCATTAACTCCATCACTTAAATAATATTATAAACTGATTGAAGATGTTTAATTTTGTTTAAAGACAAGCATGTGCAGGCGATACTTCGTTCGTGTTTTCATGAGGACAACATTTGTTGCCTTGCATTATACCATATTTTTCGTAATATTCGACTACAGTACGGAAACCATATCATTTATCTGGATAATAAGTATTCTAATTACTGATCGGGGATATAAACTAGATCTGTGTCTAGTTTCATTTTAATCTGTTGAGTAGATTTCAGATGATGCTCGAACAGACAGATAGACAAAAATTCTAAAGTTGCATTTTCGAAATCTAATGATCCAAATTAGCCCTTCTGATCTTTTAAACTGACTTCCAAAAGGAGGAGGTTCTTTCAATTCGACTGTCATTTTTTTTGTATGTTTGTTACGCGATTATTCCGTAAATTGTGGACCAACTCATTTTTTTTCTTTCTTCAAAATTGTATACTCTTTAGGTGGTCCCGTTGCCATCAAGTTAAGATCTCATAAGTGGATCCCAGGGAAGTCGAGAAGAACCCTCGTTGAAGAGTGCTGGGTGCCTACACTTTTCGAAAAGTAAAATTTGTATACGCGTGCTAGTAGTGCAATTTTTACAGGAACTTAAAATGTTATTCCTAAAGCTATTGTTACGAGTGTGGGACTCGAATTAAAATGCCGTTGGAATA
Source organism: Dendrolimus kikuchii (assembly GCA_019925095.2). Lineage (NCBI taxonomy): Eukaryota > Metazoa > Arthropoda > Insecta > Lepidoptera > Lasiocampidae > Dendrolimus > Dendrolimus kikuchii. The sequence goes on from CM034392.1 coordinate 8,506,127, forward strand.
GAGTTTATTAGAATTATACATCACGTATAAAACAGGTACAAATAAAACTAGTAACTACTTGTTACAATCTGAACAATCAATAACACGCGTAAAGTCCGTCACTATATCGCTTTTCGAATGTACACGTCTTGCTTGTATCGAAATCGTCGCTCGACTGCCTCACCCCTCCGTTTGGGCATTGTGTTATAGTAAATTATACAATACACAATGGGAGCTCGTGCGCTGGGTTCTTCCAAGAAAATGTAATTTGCACACCTGCGAACGGCCAACAAAGTTGAAAACAATAACAATAAGTATTTAGTTCGACACTAATGACGGCAATAAACAAGTACAATAACAATAGGCTAGTTTAATTTCAAATTTTAAATATCAAGTAAACAAAATAGCTCTGAATGCGGGAGGGGCAATAAACCAGGTGTGCGTTTCTTTGTCGGTATGTAACACTATTTTAGCAACCAAAAATAGTTTTTGACATTATTAAAACCAATTTTATAACTAAATAGCAAATGGAAATATCTGCAACATCTTGAAGTCGATGCCAAGTAAAACATAAAAAAAAAACAACAAAATTGCAAAATGCACCGACTTCCAGATGTTTTAGAAAAAAATTATGATTTGCTTTTAGTTTAAAATCAGTCTACACTTTGAATTCCGGCACATATGCATAAACATAAATATTTTATTATTGTCTCTGGCAACTTTTTCGTTTTCCAATATAATACTTTGTAAAGAACGCAATAAACGCTGTTAAAGATTCTAATTTTCTTCATTTCAATTAAAACCAATAATACAAAATCCAAATTAAGGGATTATTGCACAAGAGGAGACTCCGTAACAAATCCATTTTGATTTTATAAAAAGAAAATATTATTAATTAATGATACTAACATGACCCACAACAGATTTATTATAATTACTTATCATAGAATATGGAAAGTGTTTTTTTTTATCATGTAAGTATAGTTAGATAAATAAGACTTACAAATAAGTCTTTGAACTGGACTGACCTGAACATAAGTATAAAAATAATCACTGTACCTAGTGAAGAGACTTTCAGACTTATGTTTTTTTATTGGACAAATAATATTCCTCTAGTATCCTTTCATGGTTTCCCAAAGGCCATGAAACTACTAAGGATATGTGACCTTCTTTCATCCCACGAAGTTTATAAAAGAATTATAAAACATTTTTATGATTATTTCCTGTTTTTACTTGTAATAACAACCTTAATGTAATCACCCTCAAGAACAATTCATTTAATAAAAGCACATAAACAATGGCTTTGTAATTTATGCCCTCGCAGTGGACCACTTCTGATAACGCCCCTTTTAGAAACGCAAGATTAAGGAAATAGCTTAGACTCGTTTAATAGATACTTTTCTATTTGATTTTAATATCTATAATTTAAAAAGACCTTTTAGCGAGCACTTTAAAACTAAGTGAATACATGTTACAATAAGTTTGTAATTATTTACGTCGAAGGAAAATTACGAAAATCGGGATTTGATCAAATCCCTAAGGAAGATGATCAATTTACGTGAAATATTACAATCACAATTGTGTGGGTGATTTCCCTGAAGGAAATGAGTGATTTGATCCAATCCCGGAACTGTTCTAGTGAAATTTGCATATTCTTATAATTACTACATGCTAACATTGAAGGAAAACATCATTATGAAACGTGCACATCCAGATAATTGATGTTTCAAATTCGCCAATACGCCTTGAACAAGTGTGGCTGGTATACTGTTCGCTACCCTATATAAAATGGACAGCCAGAGCACAGCCATGGGCCGTTTATGGGCTGTTCTTATTATAAATATTACTAGAGTGTAGGCTATGCCCCGGTTCAAACACTGTTGAATAACTCTATTTTACTTCTATACAAAGTTAAATAGGTTTATATATATAAGCTTCAGTAAAAAATTATCTAACTGAAGGTGACCGCTTAAAAATCCGCTGCGTGGTTTAGGAGGAAGACAGACAGATACAGAAAGCGACTTTGTTTTGTACTATCTATATATTTAGTTGCTAAACAAAAAAAAAAGATAAATTACTGTTGAAAAAAAGTAAAATATGATCAATCGAATGCCAGGTTTGAAAATTCCATTTAGCGAGGTGGCATGGAAAACATAAATTAAAATCTGAATAGGTGCCGTGTAATTCGACAATAAAACGCAGCTGAGCCACCCCCAATCGAATGGCGATCTTGATAAACGAGCATCATGAGACTGCATTCTTGCCTCCTGATTTAGAAAAACTCAGGATGCAAGGGAATCTCGTCGATAGATACATATCCGGTATATAGTTTTGATATGTTTTAATTAATTACAAAAAGGTTTTCATAAACTATGATAGCATAAATTTGAGCCCTAAATGCACAATTTTTCCAGTACTATTAATTAAACTAAATTAAATTAAGAACTAATTTACACACAGTGTAAGCTTACATTACCAAGAAGAAAGCAAAACATTGTATTCATCAAATGCAAAGCAATGTAGGTTATCGGCAACGTTCTACGACGGAAAAAAGGTGTTCTAGTGAATTGTAAATTGTCGTATGAATGTTGTATATTTTATCGATAATCATTTTATAACAAATCATTATTGAGGGTCTGTTGTATATATATTATCCATAACACAAGCCTAACATGCTTAGCTTGGGGATATACAATATGTGTGTTTGTCTCTCAATTTTATAAATGAAAAAGAAAAGAAAGACAAAAGAATTTGGTTTTACACTAGTTCTGTTGTGTACATTTGCATTACTGTTGCACTTTTTTGGTTCGTAACGTGATATAAAGCAGCATATAAAACAATATGAATCCATGAAAGTTTTCCTGCTGGGCTCTGGTCTCCGCATTGCAAGTAAACGGACGGTATACCCTACACTTTATTCGAAGCGGATTGAGAGGTTTCAGCTACGGGCTATCATGCACTCAAACAAAAATTCTAAAAGAGGTAATTTTTTATTGCAGGAGCACAAGAGACAAGCTAACGGCCCACCTGATGGAAAGTAGTTACCGACGCCTATGGACATTTGCAATTTCTATAACATGTACAGATAAACATTTTAGTTTTTACTTTATGCAGACGATACCTACCTTTCGTCTTTTACAAAGTAAAGACCATCTAAACATGGTCGACGAAAGCAGACGACGTCAACCTAAAGGTCGTCTGCTTTAACTTCGCGGAAAATGTGACTTTCACATCCACTTTTATATAAAATAGATGCTAATTTACAAAGTCGACGCTTGCCTAGGGTCCTGTAGCAACCTACAAAATGACAACAACGCATAAAAAATACACGGCAATGACAAAATAGAAATAATTACTTCGTATCCCGGGTAAGGCGGCCTTATCGCCACATTGAAAAGTAACCGGGAAAAGTATATCTATCCTGTTCTGTAAAATACACGTGTCCATGACACCGAAGGAGATGGTTGAGCGTTGCCTAAATAAAACATAACGACCGAGAACACGAGCCATATTGCCTCGCTGGAAAAGTTTTAAAAAGTTTTCTTTGCGGAGCCATTACAAGTACATTGGCTGTGTGTGAGTTCGCTCGATACAAGCGGTCGATGGTCCTGATGTGTCAAGGGACAGGACTAGTGAGAAAACCAGTCTGTATTAAAACATGAAAAATATCTTCCATTTTCTTCTTTAGGAAAAGTTTTATGTCTAATAAAATATAAGTAGGTATCACAGATATATAACAGTAAGAATTAAACTATATTTAAAATCTAAATTAGTCAAATCATTATCTTAAATATACATATTTGTTTTTTGTTGATCTATAAAAATCTATTCCTCGATATGGATTCACCCTAAGATACTCGTAAGTACGCCTCTTTGAAATCTTAAATATAATTAAAACTTGCGTTTTCAGAGTTGTTAGTTATTGTGATCAAAGAATAATTCACATGAGATGCGTCATAAGACTTATTTCTTACGTATGCGTAGGTACTTATTTTTTTAGTCATTCAATTTTGATATGATTACTTTTTAAGATATAAAACATTAAAGCCCACTTTTAATTACGTATAAGTCATAAAAACTTTAAAAAAGTAATGTTTTATATAAAATTATTGTATTGGTAAGGATTTTCTTTCAAAATGGTAAGATTTGATGGTGGGTGACAGTTGAAAAAACACACATTTTACATATTTTATTACTTACAATATTTATATTTTACCTTACAGTGATATATTACTTAAGACCAATTTTTAATCACCAGATAAATATTATTCCTTGGATAAAATACTACATGAGTAAATTAAAGTACAACTAGCGTCAATAAAACAGTGAACGGTTTCACTTTGTTATTCCCTTTAATTAGCCCTTATTCGATTTAATTTATATTACTTTATTACACTTAATAAAAATTCATTCGGTTGCAACCAGAAGGGATAAAGCCGAGATTACCCGTCGTACAGATTATTGCCAATATTATTCCTTAATATAGCTGTATTAAACAGGTTGTATGTATATGAAAAGTTTTAGCAACAAAGCAAAATTGCATATTGAGATGATTGCTATACAAAATATATGAACTGCTTTATCTGGCGTATAATAAAATAATACATGCCATTACTTTTTACGGCTCATTTTTAATCCATTGAGTGCGTATGACCTCCAATGGGAGCAGTGCTTGTGTGTGTGCCACATTTACGCACACATATAGCGACGGCTATACACAACGAAAGTAGGTTTATTTCCATGAAAAAGTTTTGAAAATCGATGGCTTTAGCTCCTACGCTTCGAAACTTTTCCATCGTATAACCATAAATACGGTTGTACGCGGCGCGTGTTTTGCTCGCTGCCACGGGAGACATCGGGCTACTGGAAATTTCTTGTAATATTTTGTGTAATCTACGATACTTTGTGAATGCGAGCGAATTAAAATGTGTATGTATTTTATGATTTTCTGTTTATATTGAAGTCATATAATGCTTATGTAGTTTTTCGAGAATTTTCTGTTTAAGTGAAAAATGTCTCATTTTGTATTTACAGAATATTTTTATTTTCAATTAGGGTATTTATATCGATTATATTAATAATTTGTAATAGTCTAATAGTTAACTAGTTAAAGCACCGAACCCAGAGTGACTAGTCTATCTAGACTATGACGACGATAAATATTATCTGTCCACCCAAAAGTTGCCTAGAAGATATTGCTTTATGCAATAAGGCGGTCCATTGTACCTGCTACTATATAGTATTTAAGATTATTGAGTGTTTTTTTTTTCTATTATTTTATTGTAAAATAAAGCATGTTGTATTAAAGAAAAGAAAATAATGTTTACTTGGAGGGTTAATATTCGAGTAAAACATCTCAAGTCGTTGTGCAATGTGGGGTAGAAGAAAAGAAAATAATGTTTACTTGGAGGGTTAATATTCGAGTAAAACATCTCAAGTCGTTGTGCAATGTGGGGTAGAAAAAACCTTAATAGTTACTACACTTTTTATAGTTCAAGCTTTATTAAAAATATCTATTAATTTAATAACTTTAAAAATATCTACGAAGGAATAATTTACCTTTATCTACCCGAGGTACGCTTTATGAGGCATCGCTCGGTCTGCGGCGCGCGCCATCTTGAAAATATCGCTTTGATATATTATTGTTTATAAATAATGGTTGCAGGACCCTCCCAATTTAATTGTGGTATCCTCGAGAATGGCTTATTAACCGGCCGGTTAATATTTCCTTATTGGGCTGTAATTAATTTTGTTAGTCAGGTGCGACGCCCGCGGCGGTTATTTGGCCCGTCTAAACGACTATTATCTACCGCATTATTTTGTCCTGCCCAATTTGTTTGAAGCCTTTGACGGCCAAGATGAACATTCAGTTAATTAAGTCGCCTCGATTCGCCAACGCTTTCGTACAGAATTTTGACTTCGCTACGATTTTGTTTATTTTAAGACGAGAAAGTAATTAAATATGTTTTCGGATTGGATTATTAGATTGTGATTAACGATGTTTGCCCATTTTCTTTGATGGGAGTCTTTAAGAATAAATATGAAAGGATAAAGTCATTGTGTATATTCTGCGTTCTTGATTACTTTGACTATTTAAGATTAAATTTTATGGAATTAAACGGCTGAGCTTTTACCAATGGGGTAACATTGGGATATTTTACCTCTTGAATTAGTTCACAATTTTGTCAACATATTTCACTAGCCATCAATGTGATTTAAAATGGAATGTTTTTTATTTCACAATTTTGTTAGGACATTTCAAATCGGCTCTACAGTGATTTAAAATTGGAATGTTTTTTATTTCACAATTTTGTTAGGTCATTTCGTATCGGTACTACAGTGATTTAAAATTGGAATGTTTTTTATTCACAATTTTTTTAAGACATTTCACTAGTCAGAACAGTGATTTAAAATTGGAATGTTTTTTATTCCACAATTTTGTTAACATATTTCACTAGCCACTAAATAATTTAAAATTGGAATGTTTTGTTAACACATTTCTCTAGCCACTAATGTGATTTAAAATTGGAATCTTTTTTATTTTAGTATTTTGTTAACATATTTTACTAGTCATTAATGTGATTTAAATTAGAAGAATTAGAGATCAATGTATGTATTAATTTTGCAGATTTAAAGACAAGTAAGAAACTTAATGCCGAACGTCATGAAACAAAAATATACTCACCTATCATCATAATTATTTTTTTTATTGTGTTTTGTATGGCCTAAATTGTGAACGCACAATCCTTACCAAGGATATGCAAAAATCAGAACTTTAATACTCGTGATTCACTCTGTGGTTGAGTGGAACTTTGCCGGCTTACCTCATCGTAACGCAGAGGCTCCCGGTTCAATTCCTTGCATAATAAATTTTGTAGACGAACTGTGGTCTGGGTATCAGGGATCGGCCCCAGAATGGGTATATACAATGTGTGTAACTTGTCTGCCGATTATTATTATTTAATTAACCACAAAGTGAAGTTGTGTTATTTTTATCAGACGATAAGACATATTACATATTTGTATTCGTGGGATATTGTGGTCAAAGCTCACGTCTACACATAAAACTTCGACACCGTCCACCAATTAGCAAACTATGAACTAGCGAACTCGAACAGAATGGTCTGCAGAGTTGTAGGCAAGGTCGAATTAACGCCATGACCTTCCAACTCCAACCCTATGGCCGCTGGTCCAAGTTTGCGAACAACTGCCATAACTCCGTGGCTCGAGTGCTCCGAAGCTCTGAAAACTGGGTGACGGTCTAAACGGCCCGGCCGTTGACTCCGAGAAAAAGTTGCCTTTAAATATCCACAACTTTAGTTTAGGAACTCAAATTTAGTTCGCTAACAAACAGAGCAAACAACAAGTCTCAACAAAACCCGTTGCCGAAGTTGCGCGCGAGTCGTTTTCAAGTTCATGGCGGTACGCGCCCATGTGTGTATCTGTGTATGTGTTTCCATTATACTTATATAGATAGATAATTCTTTATTGTACAGCATTACAGTAAACTTGCATACTAGTACTTTTCTAATTGTGTACAAATGGCGGTCTTATCGCTAAAAACGAACTTTTCCAGACAACCCATGGCAGGAATATTGCTGATTCGGAGCTGCGATAGTGGTATACATGATTATATGTACTAGTGACCGCCCGTGCTCAAAATTCGACCATAAAGACAAACAAGAAAAATGTCAAAGATTTCTATAATCACAGATTTCGTCAAGGCTACTGCTAATTTGACTTGAACAATAAAGAAAAGAGTATATATGCGTGTGTGTGTCAAATACATGGTAGGGTGTAATTTTTTTTATTGGTTTAATGTATTTTTATGCAAAATTAAAAAAAAATAGCATTCGTTGCTTCTTTTCTGTATAAACTATAAGTGTGCAAAATTGCATACTCTTCATCCGCGCAATTTTTGTAAAAAGGGGTAGAAAGTTTTTGTTTGCTTCACGTATTAATATCACGTATAATATAGATATATGCTATAGGTATGCTTGTTTGTTTGTGTATTTATGTCATAGTCGGAATTGTTTTGATTACTACGAATATTACATAACACACTATATATAAATAATTTCACGCTTGTTACTCAATGGGGTAGATAGAGATTAAGTACCTCTATTTGTTAACAAGGACTATATTGCTTCATTCATCTCTTCATAGCCACACTATGGTTAAATGTTATTATACCCAATTAATGTAAATATGATCACTCAGGCTAGCTCACAGCAACTAAGACAGCCACGTTGACAGCCACAGCCATGATTTAAATATCTTGAATGAATAACTAATTATTTAGCTGTTGACAGTGAGTGAAATTATCATAAGACACATTGAAATTTACAAGCACGTGAAAACCACCAACTTGTCTTGGTTAAACGTTGCGATAACTTTGTCCGTTAAATTGGGAAAATCGTGCCCAACTGTGGGCATGTTAGGGTTGATATTGTTATGTGTCTACATAATATGTTAATGTTAAGAAACTGTCAATATTTACAGGAACATAAAATAAGCACTTCATTTACATCTAGTTCCTTGTAAACTAAATCCATTAAACTATTGATATTCAAATTTCATGAGAACATACGTAACATGACCAATATCATATTAATAAAGTTCTAACTTCATTCATGTTGCTTATTGACAATCAACAAGTTCTTATTAAAATGAAGTTTTCAGATTTGTGTACTTGTAACAATTTAACTATTTCACTTTGATATTTTTTAAAACTAATCATTATTTAGGAATTAGAAAGGACATATCTCCTATATAAAGATTAAGATCTAGGGGCATTGTACAAGCAAAAATAATTTCATATATTTTATCTAACGTAGTTGTACCGCTCATTAAACCTAGAAGTTGCCGACGTCAGTTTGTAGCCGCTGACTACGTCGTAGCCTTTGTAGGCGGTGCCAAAAGCTAGCCGCTACTTTGCTACGCGGCTGGGGTGTGGGGTAGATCGTATCGATTGCCCGCGTTGTGCCCTCAACGTGACCTAACTAGTGTTATGACCCCTTCAATATTACCATTTTACGTATAAATATATAATTTTATATATTTCAAGATAATTATCTTTGTATAATATATCATAAAACAGTTAAAATTATATACCTTAAAATTATGTATCTCAGTTTGTGTTGTAATAAAATCATACCAGTATAAATGATAGAAAATTTAAAAATAAAACACTAATGCGTAGTAGGTATTACGTCAGCTGCGTATTTTATAGGCTGATGTGTAGCATCCCCTCGTCTTAGCCAAAGTCCTGACTAGGACTGTCACGTCAGCTCCGCAGCGCAGAAGGCGCGCATGCGTGCCTCCTTCCTCCCACCGCCCCCTACCCGCAACACGGAAAACTTTTCCCCGACATAGCTATAAGCACACGCTCTCACCCGTCGGCAACACTTTTTGCCCCCCCGTGGGTGGGGGGGTGGCAAAACTTTTGCCGCCCCAGCTCGGTACTCCGTACACATCGCTCTTCCACTTTTTCCTGTATATTGAAACGGAGGTGCGGAGAAAAGAGTAGAATTTAGAAGCTGTCGTACAAATTTTAATGAGGAGTAAGAAGGTGAATGCTGTAACATATAACGAGCCCCAAGACCTTTGTATGGACACTTTAATATTCAATATCCTGCGTAATATTTCGGGCTCACACCGTGAAAATTAGCGAAACAAGCAAGCATTTTGTTAATGGGTATTTGTTTAAAGGTTCTACCAATAGAATTACACTACATATATATGTTGTACTTATTATTTTGTATGCTCCCTTTTTGGGTTTGTATTAAGAATCTTATTTTCAGGAAATTCGGTAACCATAATATTTACACTTACGTATCGGATATAGGATACTTTATTCCAGAGTATGGAAGCTAAAAAATACGCGAGCACACATGTGGGGCAGCCATTGTATATCATCGCAATAGTATACTTGATCATAAGAACAGAGTCAAGTTAGCTAACATATTTGAATTGGTGATATCCTAGTGTATGTACAGAGCGGCTGCGATTTCTAAAAACCGTATAATTCCTGACACCAAGATTAGATGAGACAAGGGGAATCGGGAGAGAAAAGTAAAGATAGACGACAGGAAGAGGAATTGGCTGAATTATATAGAACTAAATATTTGATATAGAGACACTTTATTAAGCCTTTTATTCATGCAGGAACAGAGAAAGAGTATAATGTTCCGCGACCAGGCGGTCTGTCGTAAGAGGCGACAAAATAACCCACAGCCAGGTAGGGTATTTACCCGCCTGGATGGCTACCACCCCTGGTCTAGGGTACGCAGCCATAACAACTTTGAGTTGTGTTCCAGAATTAGTGGCCAGGTTCCAGTCTTCCGTTATAGAGCAGCAGCGCTTTTGTTGTTACGAATGTCCATAGGCGATAGTAACCGCTGTCCATCAAATGGACCATCTACCTGTCTGATGAAGTTGTGCAATATTTTTTTTAAAGACGTATTTGCATAAAGAGTATAATGATGTACATAAAGTAAAAGGAATGTGCTAAGAGCGTATTAAGATCTCTTGTCTCTGCCAACTGCTATGGTAAACAGAAGAATATTATATACGTATGTATGTATGTTGCAATAATACTTAATTATAGCAGCCTCTTGCGTCATGCCTGTGGGTTCGACTGCAACTTGCAATAAAATATTTTTTCAAAATATTGCAATGTAAAATTACCCTAGTGCAAGGATTGATTATTAATACCAATAAACTAGGATGAGTGGTGATGGTCTGTATTTTTTTTCCGGCGAATAACATGTCAGAGGAAAGAGCTTGCAATTTTCTTGTTTTTGTTTTTTAATTATTTTATTCCATAAATAAAACTATACTAGAAATAAAACCCAACTTACAATATAATAAATGTGTAAGTAAAAAATTGAGTGCAAATCGCTATCGGCTGGGAGCGTTGCCAATGCTGGTCGCATTTGTTGGATGGGATGGAGTTGGATGACAACGCTGATGCGTTGCCCCAGGTACAGGCCAGCCTTTTGGTCACAGAAGACTTCAATGAGATACGTTGATAGGACTCGATAGAGGTAATGAGCCCCAGGCCTCCATGGGCCCAGGGTCTCAACCCCAAAAGCCACAGACATGTATCCATCCACTATCAATGGACGCTTAGTTGAGGTATCAGGTCCTCTGGTGTAATTCCTCTTTTATATTTTTTTGTTATATTATTTTTTTAATTATACCGTCATGGTCTGTTGAAATGATTGCGGTCAATTCACTGCTCGTGCATTATGGATGACCGTTGGTCAGCGGTGATCAACACCACAATTAGGCGCACCGCCACTTCATCACGGAACCACTAGGTACTCGATAACAAGGCACCGTGGTGAATGATTAATAACGGGAACGCGGTTTGTTTGCATTTGAACCGTCCCGCGTCCGCGCCCGGGGAGCGTAACAAACTTATGAATAATACGCTGCATAAGTTGAGTATCTTAAGGATGAATCGATATTCTTGGTAAGTTATTATCTTTTATGAATCACATAAATGCTTTTACAGACCACTCAATATATATACCTGTAATCTCAATTGTTGTAAGGAATAAGCCATTACTTTTCAAAAAATAAAAATTCTACAAATCTTGAGGGTTAACAACAACTTTAGGATTAACTTATACATAACTTAGTTACTTGTATGGCAGTCATTTCTAATGTTTAGTGTAGTAACTAACAGTAGTGTGTGTCTAATTTTTAGTCTTAAGCTGTCTTAAGCTTTAATTCTGTCTTTCAATTTGGTTGAATCAACCAATATGATCATTACTACTACTACTAATATCAGCATTACTACACCATCGCGTGTCATCCTATAAATTACATCTATCTATCAAATTTCATCCATATAGTCCAGTTTCTGAAAAAAATGAATGTAACATACAAAATAGATGTAGATTCTATCCGTGCAGGAACGGAGAAATAATACAAATTCCTGCGGCCAGGTGGCCTGTCGTAATAGGCGACAAAACAACCCACAGGCAAGTGGCAGGGCATTTGCCCGACTGCATGGCTACTACCCCTGGTCTAGAGCATGCCCCCATAACAACCTTGAGTTGTATTCCGGCGTTAGTGGCCAGGTTCCAGTCCCATCTACGAGTTCGGCAGCACATTGGTAGCTGCACCTTTAGTGTTGGAAATGTTTACAGGCGGCAGCAACCACTTTCCATCATAGTTGGGCCGTCAGCCTGTCTGCTGTACTCCAGCAATAAAAGAAAGGACGTCAGAAAAGCCAAATTACTTGCCATATTTAAAAAATCTGTCAAAAACTATTACTCTTACTCTTACTATTTTTCTATTATTCTTAACTTTGCTGTTTACTGTCCACATTGTACTATTCTCATATTTTATTTTACTACATTTTAATTTAATTATACATAGACATAAGTTGTTAAAAGTATCCTCTAAGTTGCCTGGAAGAGATCGCTTTAAGCGATAAGGCCGCCTTTTGATTTGACATAAAATTATTGTAATTATTAATTTTGTAATTGTTTATTTTGGTGAACAATAAAGTGTTTTCGATTCTATTCTACAACAGACATGATGGAAACATGAATTTTCTTTTTTGCCAACATCACTACTGTATTCTAAGAAGTATGGAATTATGTCCAGTATATAATGGGTTTAATCAAATTTATCTACACTAATAAAAGTGCTTCAGATAGGTGGATTTGGAGACAAGATTAGGAATATGGTCTGACATAATTTCTTTAAAGTTGATCGTGGTTAAAGAGAGTTTCTTAGTAACTTCTATTAGGTGAACAATATTCTTGGATCCAGTCCTTGTATAATTGCGTGGGTTACTCAAACATTTCTAGTGTTGGGATATTTGTGGTCTGTTAAGGATACATTCATCACTCGGCCGGCAGTTAGTGCAGCTCCTGACCCCACGTTATCTTGCATGAGCAGTGACGGGACCCGCACCTCTTGATGACTGATGAGTCGCCTTAATTGAATTTTATTAACACAAATTCAAAAAGTTTACCTAAACAAATGTTTGCTTCGCACTTTGTGATTAAAACTACTTTTTCATCGATTTAAAAATACATTACCGATCCTGCGAGGTAGTCAGCGTTTTGGGAACCGTACCCCTTGACTTTAATGACCTAGGCTCATTATTAGTACTTATAATGTTAAGGTATTATAGCTAGAATACAATATATGTGAAGTTTTATTCATTGTATCTACTACTTTATAATTTATTTATATACATTTTTCTTTTTTATTATAAAACATTTTGACCATTTTGCAACGATTTTGTTTGAAGAATTTATATTATCAGATATATACAAATAGCTAGAATGTACGTACAATTCAAATATAAAATCGAGCACGTGTGAACTAAGAATGAAAAGAGTTACATATCCTTACTTTTCATAAGGATTCCGTTTGTGATAAAATAGCTGCAAAATCTGATGTCTCTTCTTCTGCAGCAACCAAATTTGAACATGTTTTTAGCAGATCAGATAGATAATCATATATTTTTTTATTTTTTTTTATTGCATGGGTTCAGCAGATAGGCAGACAATTCACCTGATGGAAAGCGGTTACCATCGCCTATGGACATTTGTTACACTTAAAGTGCTATTAATGTGCTATCGCTCTCTAAAGAGTGACTGAAACCTGGCCACTAATGCTAGAACACAACTCAATATTGTTATGATGATAGCTATCCAGACGGGCAAATACCCTACCACCTGGCAATGCCGTAAAGCTAAATTTTTACGACTACGTGTAAAGAATATCAATTTTTATGCGAAAATTGTATAAAACACAATCCTATGAGTTTTTGATAGACTTGAAGACAAATTATTAATAAAAATGTTAATATCAATGAATCCAAGACACTGGCTAGATAAAAAATTCAAACAAAGCCGCACGTAAAGAAAGAACAACCCTACCAAAATATCTTAATTTTGTGACATCTACATAATCGGTAACCAGTAGATACTGTTAGTTAAAAATTCAACCTACGCAAATACTAACATATCAGTCAACGTTAATAAAGTGACAGTCGTGACGAACGGATTTAGCAAGTGTCTAAAGTAACTTTACAATTCTAATGTAGTTGCGTATTCTGTCCACCTGAAAACCGCCGACTAACTCGGACGTCGGTGGCATCCAAAATTCAAGGTACAAAGACAAGCGGCACGTTCGCCCGACAAATGTACTCTAGGACTGGTGTGTGTGAATGAATCAAAGAGTGGTGGTATCTCGAATACGGTTTCAAAATTAGAACTGGAATATCACTCCGCTTGGCGAGCCTTAAATAAACAACTCTGAATATACAAATACATGCAAAAATGTATACGTAGATACTTATGTAGGTAGGTACCTTCTTGTATGTGCTGTTTTCTATGAGAACAATTAATAGCAACGGTGTAATTTTCATTTCAGAACTAAGGATATTTTAAAAGCAATTTAAAACAAGGAAACATAGCTATATGATTAATTGCCATCTAAAATTATTATCAGGAAAAATTTGTATTTTTGATTTTTTATATGTTTGTAACGAATAAATATAAAAATATTTCTCCATTAGCATGCTACACTATCCCAGATTATAATATAAACTATATTTATTACCAGAAAAAATCAGGGATCCCAACTAAAACTTCAATAATGTAACCCAAGGTGTAAAAATATTTGTGTTGGAGTGGGTCCGGGGATGGTTTAGATTCACAATTACACCCGGTAGGTGGTGCTGGAATAGGGTTCTAGATTTTTATTTTTTCAGGGCAGGACAACATCTGCTGGAACCGATAGTAACCATATATGGTTTAAATAGTCGAATTAGTCCTGATAAAGGAGGAATCCAGGGATTACTATTAACAATATAGACGCAATCCACCTGTATACTACGCACATGCATGCACACACGTTTTTAAAATGCTTCACTTCATTTCACGCTTTTGTTCATATAGGCTGCGTCTATACTTTTATTCAGTAATAAATATTCCGACCACCAAAAATACTTAGAAACCCTAAGATCTCTTACCAAAAAAATATACAAAAACTAAAAAAAGAAACGTAAAAAAAGAAAGTTAAAATTACACTGGTTCTCGACTGCATTTCTAAATTTCATTTAAAGACCAAATATAGTAAATGATCACCAAATCTTAACGAACAAGTTAATATCCTAGTACTACCTAAATAATCCACTTTAAATTGTGTTTTAATTTTCGTGATCATTTACCACTTTATGGCAGTACTAGCGGCCCGGCGCGGTTTCACCCGCGCTCTGTCCCGCTCCCGTGGTATATAGCGTCATGTTATATGACACCTATGATAGACACTCCCTGTTAACGTAGCTTCCCAACATAAAAGAATTTTTAAAATCGGTTTAGTAAATCCAGAGATTAAACCAAACCCCCCCCCCCCCCACAACGTCATAAATTCACAAACTTTACCTATTTATAATATTAGTATAGATAAAATATTTTTTATATCTGGTGATAAATTAAACTAAATTAATTAGGTAAAATTCGAACACCATTTAATCACAGATAAATGCGTTAACACGTTGCAAAATGCTTTTTCCGACCAGTTTTATAAATCGATTAATATATAATAGTTTTTAAAAGTTCCTACTATTGAATTTCCAAAATAGAATACGACGCTCAAACTTTGCTTTCAGCCAGTTGGAGTGAAAACCATTTATTATAGATGGAATGGGTCGGACCAATAAAATTATTTCAATCGATGTTTTCGATTCTGTTTATTTCTAATTAAAATTTATCGTTCCAATCTCTCTTGTATGCCAATATAAATTATGTAAGCATAAATTCATATTCCATTTTGGAACTATCTGTTTCAAACTTTTATAACTGTTCAATTCTAGATATTTTGGATTGGGTGGGTGACACATGTTGCAATAAATTTTTTGAATAAGAAACAGTAAAGTTTTTATGCAAGTAGCTAGAGGGTTTTTCACGCGGGGTAAACTCTGGTAAATGATAAGCATAAACAAATTACAAACGAATAAATCATAATGTCAAACGCCACTGCGTCAATGAAGAGTGTATAACAAAACAAAAGAATGTCGGGGCATTTGCCCGAAGACGGGCCCCCATAACTCAGTCGCCGCCCGGAGCCACTCGCCCAGATTTATTGGCGCAATTGACAAAGTGGCAAATGGCCCATTAGAAATTAGAAGTTCCACTAGAAGCGAGAGAGCGCGACTGGAAAAATGTACCGCAATATTTTCACAGTATAAGCAAAATTGTTTGCGATAAATAACAGAACAACATTTGCTCGACTTGTGTAAAGTTAATTTGAACGAAGCGGCCAAGTGAGTGTCGGTAAACTCGTAGTAAAATGTACCGTGGTGATGAAAAAACCACCTACTCACTATCCATGTTATTTGCATAAAGTAAGAAAAAGCGTGTATGTAATCGAAGTATCCATATCTCCAAAACTAGTCGACGTATTTGTTATCTTATTTTCTTAGAAATTGTATTTTTTTATAATTTTAATAATCTAAATATTTAAAATTTTCAGAACGCTATTGTCGAAAAATGAGAGACACACAATTTTAGGACATTATGTTATAAGTCATTATCAAATATTTATATCTCAAGATATAACCATATTCTGGACACCTACACGGCACTGGGAAGCTAGAATTATTTTCATGAATAAGTTATATCAAAGAATCATATAATTTATTTATGTCTAGTAATAGGCCTAAGAATGAGCCTAAATGGCGCTCTGTTGTTCGTGCCTACCCCGCAAGGGAACTGGCGTGAAGTTATGTATGTATGTAGTAATAGGCTTAAACAAGTACAGTATAAAAATAATGCTTAATTCAACATAATGCTCATTGCTCTCCGAATTAAATTCAAATTGTTACGACATAGTAAGTTCCCGTCCAAGTTAAAAATAACGAAAGAATAAAATATGTGTATCGAACTACCTTCAAAATAATTAATGAATACAAAAAGAATATGTGCATTACGTATATATCGTGTGATGGTTATCCTACAATTTCCACTACACCGTTAAATAGTCGTTCATAGAAAACTCCTTACAAATTCCGTATAAAAAATATTTTTAATAATTGTCAACCGATTGGCTGTGATATATGGAAAAACTGATGTTTCGTATTTACAATTCATGCATTTGACTATGTAACCCTAAAAAGAAAAAGTCATAAGAAAGTGAAAATAAAAAAGAACAAATCTCCATATCGCAACAAGCTCAAAACTTTCTCAAAACATTTATATGGTGCTGCATGGAAATATTAATTTGGTTTTAATGGAGGCATGTGCGGTTGTTTACGTTCCTTTTAAGTTATATAATAGTCTCGTAACAAATAAACAGAGTATATCGATAATCGAGTACAATAATGGTTATGATCGTATCGTATCGAGACGGGGGGAACTAATTCTATGAATGTTTTCAGTCGATAGCTTACGACATGTTTATTGTCATTGAGTAATAAAAATGCGCCTAATGACTCGGGAAACTCCGGCTCCCAGTTGGAATTGTCTCACTATTTCATATATGGGTCAATAAAATTTTATGTATAGTTAAACTTTGTTAAACGCTCCGCATTCTCCCAGAAAATTAGGGCCTTTTAAGGATATTATTTTCTTTGTCTATCAGTTTCAGTTACTTTTATAGTTAGACTAGGGTGTTATATGCGGTTTTGCTCGCATTAAAGTTTGGGATAATAATACATTTGTATGCCGCGAAAATTATTCTGTTCTCCGGGTCAAAAAGTATCCTGTATTCACTCACGTCATGTACAGTACATACATGTATGTAATCAAATCAAATATTTTTATTGCGAGCTAAGTGTAACATAGGTCTTATACAATATAACTGATAATAGCACTTATTACTTAGTTGGCCTTTAATAGCTTCGAAATATTAATGTTATTAATCTAGCACTGTAAAATATCTAATATTTATTTTGATTCCTTATACATATTTCAGTTGAAACAACACAATGTATTCTTATTCTTCCCTCTCATTTAAATATTCTTGGAGACTATTATAGGAATGTTGAACCAAACATAATTTTTGTTTAAACAGGTTAAAATTATATATGTATATTTTATAAGTATATTATATTTACATCAAATACGAGCAGAGACTGTGAATAAAAAACAAACAGGTGCAGGTTTCATCACAAGATTGTTCTTCACACTCAGGTCACTACGTATTTAATTACAAAATAATCTAGGGATGAAAGGCTATTTGTTTTTAACAATTGTAAAACGTATCGGAAGGAAACTTTATTCTCGAAAAAACAAAACGTTTTTTAAAAATCTATATGCCATATCTCTAAACACTACATAAATGGTGTATACTCCCGTCAGCACTCGAAACCACGTCTTTGGGTTGTGACGCGGGTTTAGCTACAAGTTACCACGACCATTTACCTTATTATATTCGAATATCGTCTTATATATACGTATGTATATATGTTAACACTCCAGCAAAGGTCAAAATAATCCTTTGAAAATATACTTTTCATTCCTCATATTCTGAAAGTACGCTTGCAGTTGCCTGATCACAGGGATGACAACAGTATTTTATGTCCCTGGGAAACGATTTTCTCTGCTGTCAAAAAATTTAAAAACTTTGCGAACCATAGATAATGCACGCGACTCATGTCCCAACTTCTTTTATAGCCACTGTTAAATCTTAGCATAAATTTTATTTAAACAGATATCAACAATTTTGTAACATCATTTTATACTTATAAATTACTATTCACTAAATTATTATTTAATTTACATAAATTTGAGCTAAATATTTACTTGCAAAAAAATATAGGCTGGTAGAATGCCACAGAAAAAGAAATTTATTTTACATTTCATATGTGACGTATTAAATGAGTTCATCAGATTTAGATACGGATTTAACACCTCATTTAATTAGAGAAGTAGTTGTTAGTTTAAATAATGAGTTTTTAAAATTATTTTATTCATGTTCTAAATGAAAAACAAAATGTTAACCTCGGGTGAAAATCCTATTTAGGCACTCGAACTATTAGCACTCTCGCTACGCTCGGGCGCCAAACTATCTCGTGCCTAAATAGGTCACCTCACGTGTGACAATCGACTATATATGAACTTTATAAAGCGAAAACAGAATGTGATATTATTAAATTCACATGCAAACACATCGTTGAAAGTTGAGTATAAAAAGATAATCTGGTAAAAGAGGCAACAAGTAAACGTATTATAAAAAGACGTTTCGCTGTATCCCTACGCGACCCCTACGGGCGATCCGCGTTGTATTCATAGCTTATAGAGATTTTGGTAATGCCATCTTTTGAAAGAAAGCTGTTTAAGTGTATTAGCAGCTCTCTTTATCGCTTTTTAGAGTTTCGTAATGATTTAGTCAAAAGTGGAATATTTTTTATTGTATGAATTCAGTAGACAGGTAGACGGTCTATCTGATGGAAAGCGGTTACCTTCGCCTATGGACATTTGTAGCACCAAAGTGCTACCAATGTGCTGCCGCTCTCTAAAGGGGGACTAGAACCAGGCTACTAATGCCGGAACACAACTCAAGATCGTTATAGCGTTATAATCTAGACTAGGGGTGGTAGCCATCCAGTCAGGCACATACCTGGCTGTGGGTTGTTTTTTAACCTCTTAGGATAGGCCGCCCGGCCGTAGGAAATTGTATTCTTTCTCCGTTCTTGTAAATAATTTTGTCTAGGCAATAAGTCACAGCTATTTATCTAAAAAACACTATATATGACTGTATAGATAACAATTGACGCTGTTATAGGAACACAACTGGAATAGATTGTATAAACGACAAGACCACGATGCAATTTTTTTAGATTTCTTGTCCGTTTGTCCCGTGTTCACGTAAAAACTACTGGACCGATTTCGATGCGGTTTTCGCTAATCCAAATTCTTACACTTAAAAACTGCGCTACTTTTTATTCCACAAATCTCGGGAATCGGGAATTTTCCCAGGAGTGGTTTGAAGTTTTTTGGGTGAATAACAATTAGCTTATTCTGACACAGTTTTCCAGAAAACAATAGCTTGCATTCTTTTTTAAATGCTCACCTTGTACCTTGTGTCCCGGGAACCCCACAGGAATATCAAGTCAAACGTTGACGAAGTTGCTAGTATTTTATAAGATAACTTAATAAATAGAAATATTTAATGACAAAAGTTTTTCTTTCCAAGGCTCAGAACCGGTTCTAGTCAGTTATAACCGGTTTTAACAATGATTGAGGTTAAAATTAGAACAAAACTGAAAAGAAAACTTCCTATCCACATAGGCTGTAACGGGTTCGACATTTTTTACCGGTTTCCAAGCCTTATTTGTTTATGTCTATCTTAATACTGCATTTTGTTACTATTCCTGTATTTCACAATAAAATGGTTCTACGAATTCAAATATCCAATGGTAGACTTTAACCAAGATTTTTTTAACAAAAACAAAAGCCGACATCAAAATAAAAATCAAAAAAATAAATATTTTCTACTACAGTCTAGTTTGAAGTCGGTTTTGTTTTTCTTATATAAACAAGTATCCTACTTTATTAGTTGCACAAATACTTGAATAGTTTTAGCTTTATATTAAGCGACTGCAGATATTATACTACTGACACGCGTATGCAAATTTGGCTTTTCGTGAGGGTAGGCACTTTTCAACAAAGATTGCTCTCGATTTCCCTGGGATCCACTTATCAGATCCTGACTTGGTGACAATGGGACCACTTCATGAGTATGCTCTTTCGAATAAAAAAAAATGTTGAACATCGGTCCACAATTGACGGAGAAATAGCATAACAAACATAAAAAACATACAGTTAAATTAAAAACCTCCTCGTTTTGGAAGTCGGTTAAAAACTAGCAGTTCACGAAACAAAGTCCTACCTTTTTTGTCTTCCCGCTATCTGTCCCGGTTCCCGCGGGTGCAATGCGTCGGTGTCCCGCGTCCCCTTCCCCCTGCGTCCCGCATCACTCGTGCGTGTCGATAAAAAATAATTGCTTCCGTCACCCCGAATTACAATATAAATGCCTGAATTTTCTTCAGATTTGTTTACCGAGATTTATTGTTAGACATTACAAAAGATTTCTTTTTCAGTATTTCCAGTTATAAATCAAAAGTTTTCTTAATACAGGAATGCCTTTGTTTGGCATGGTGAGTTTTTGTTTTGATTTGACCTCCAAAATTAACAGATTATTAAACAATGAGCTCTTGTGTAACTTGGTGCATATTGTTATAAACACAGATTACTTTATTCCAATTTAATTGGTTATTTCTTAAATAACCAATTCTTCGTGTACTAGCAGAAGGTGATGTCAGGAGCCTTAAGAACAGACGAGCTTGCATGACAAGAGTTATGAATGTCAAAGAGGCAAGTGAGGTGTGTAAGAATAAGCCTAAATGGCACTCTGTTGTTCGTGCCTACCCCGCAAGGGAACTGGCGTGAAGTTATGTATGTATGTATGTATTTCTTAAATAAGTCATTGACTCTTTGTGCATAATTATATATGTTATAGTTTTAGTCTATAAGTTTATTTTTGTATTATGTACAATAAAGAGTTATTTATCACTCATTTGTTAGGCAGATATGAAACACTTTCAATATATCAATTTAAACATTTTTTTTTTATAAAACAACAGGCGGCCTTGTCGCTTCTAAGTGTTTCTTCTAAGCAATCTAACTCAAAGGAAATATTAAGCTAATCTGACCATGTACATTTCCTTTCTTTGTATTTAAACATTTAGACATTTTCTTCAAATCTGGAATTTTTGTATAAACCGGAAATGAATTTAAGATTCCTACAATAAACAAGAAAGTACAACATTCTCTTAGAATCCATACACAAGAAGTTTACGTGAGCGCAGCCGTTTGGAAAGCTACAGTAAATTAAAGGAATTCAATAATTTAGGGTCTGCTCTCCAATACCTTTTATCAGTATCAGTGAAGTGTTTGAAATAAACATCTTAGTATAACTTCTCAATAGTTAATCTACGTTCATTGTCGATTTGCTTCGAATGCAACCGGCTGCACCAGATTACAATAGACTCAGTCGACTGGGACTCAATACTACGATAGTATTTTATATTGCATGGAATAATAGACTAGCCACTGTTTGAGTTGTAGAATGTATTCCTTTCTAGAATGAATAATAATAGAAATGGATGCACTGGTGTTACCATATAAGTCGATTAGTATTTTTGCACAATTTTGTTGGAAAGTGCAGAATGTTAACGATGAAAAACGCTACAAAAGAGCGACGTCTAAATCTTTAATGGCCTTACTCAGACATTTTATAATGATAAGATTTCAACTATAGCATGAGATGCTTGATTTCAATGTGAATTGGCGTATTTCACACATCGGTAATCTCAATTTGCATCATGATTTCCTACGTGGCATTACCTACATCGCCAGATAGGTTAAGACATCCCCACATTTTCTAGAACAAATAAGGGCGCCTTTTGTCTTGCCTAAAAATATTGTAAATAATTGTCTTTGTGATTGTTTATTTTGGTGAGCAGTGTTATCTTTTAGTTATACCTCACACCACAACGGTACCGTGTACCGAGTAGCATTACTTAACTGTAGTCAAAAAGAGGGGATTTCTGTTTTCACATTCTGTATCGTCATTAGCCTTTTTCGCCATAATATCTGTGATCGTAGTCTTGATGGTGTTCTAATTCTCTTCATTTTTTTAACATAACCTCTGGTAACATTGTTGCCGAAATGCTAACTTCTAAATATATCTCTGCTTATGTGCTCTTGCTATCTCTTGCATGTTATCGACTACGTAACATAACTTTACATCAAGTAATATTTCGTTATCTATACTAATATTATAAAGAGGAAAGATTTGTATTTTTGTATGTTTGTAACGAATGAACTCAAAAACTTATAGGCTGATTAAAAAAAAAAATTCACTATTAGAATTTTACATTATCCCAGATTAATAAAAGCTATATTTATTACTAGAAAAAAGGGATCGCTACTAAAATTTTAGTAATGTAACCCAAGGTGTAAAAAAATAATGTTTGAATGGGTCCGGGGATGGTCTAGATTCACAATTAGACCCGGTAAGTGTTGCTGGAATCGGGTTCTATATTTTTATTTTTTCAGGGCAGAACAACGTTGCTGGAACCGCTAGTTACTGATAAAATAACAATGTAGTCAAGCTGAAAGTAATGCAAGCAGAAGGCGTTTCAAAGTAATCGCCTTATGGAGTTTGCAACAAACGGGCGGAGTGCACACGTGAGGGGCTCCATTCAACAAGTCAAGTAACCGCATTGTGCGCTGAGGTGCTATCAATCATAATCACTGGCTCTTTCACCTCGACTAATGGTCCACAAAATGGTGGAATGCGTTTAAAATCAGCGAGTGCTCGAGGGAGAACCGTATTTGGAGGTAACCGCTCGGAAATGGCACGGAGCGTGTGGTTGCCGCCTGATCCATCACGTGTCGGCCCACGCTCTAATGGTACGCGCTCACATTTGGCATTGTTCTTAAAACGGATTGCTGGTTTGTTTCATGCCAATGTTGATGTATGTATTTGTTCCCTGATGAATCACTTCACGGAAAGACAATCCTTCAAGTTGAAATGAATCAATATTTCAAAATGCGAAAATGAAAATTTAAATGTGACAATGTATTAGATAATAATTGTAAAATAAAATAAGATTTCCACTGTTTT
Organism: Dendrolimus kikuchii; assembly: GCA_019925095.2. NCBI lineage: Eukaryota > Metazoa > Arthropoda > Insecta > Lepidoptera > Lasiocampidae > Dendrolimus > Dendrolimus kikuchii. The sequence goes on from CM034392.1 coordinate 8,529,779, forward strand.
GCGAAACGTCTCTTTTCAAGCTATAGCCACTGCTACGTTTGCTTACTTAAAAACCTACAATTTTGCATAAGCTTCTATCGCATTGGACCGACTTTCGTTTTAAGTCTATGTGTTTGCAAATTATTCTAAAACTTCAGTATTGACTAGTGGCTAAATACAAAAACTATGCAAGGTTTATACTTTTAAAAGACTTTCGTCACAATACATTATCTCGTTATGCTGTCGCATTTACTTTTCCATTAATATTTTTCCGAAGTATGTTTCAATAACATATTCCCAAGGAATTTTTAATACAGCTCAAGTAGCGATATGTGTGCGATTCTCGCAGAAAATTAGCGTCCCACCCGGAGATCTATTGTGCGCGCTTTGTTATTTTAATTTTTTCCCCAGCAGGAATGTCTTTGAGACTGTTCAAATGACGCGTGTAATATCAAGGTTTGTTCAGCGTTTGATGTTGAAAGATTAGGGACATTACGGTATTTGCAATGATGAGTATTTTTCACTGAAATAAAAGGGAACAAACAATAAAAGCTTCGATACACCGCGGATCCCTTTCTGTGGTGTGCCGACTTTGTTTGCGATGGTTTTTTGATGTGGCCACTTTCATGTTTGTAAATACTTTATATTGTATACTTTACGTTTCTGTACATTATGTTTATTGGATAAATTTCTAATGTCAAGATAGATAGAAGAAGCGGTGTGCCAGTCCGGATTTTTTTTAAATGCCCCTGACAATTCTATGGTTAATCATCTTCGGTCATTAAAATCCCGATACCATTCATAACTGATGTCATAAAAATCTATATAATGTGTAACATTAAACACTGTAAAAGATATTAAACAAAGATACATAATTATATTAAACCAACTCTTTTGTATATTTATAGATAAAAAAAAACGAAGGAGTTATTTATTTACTCCTTATTCCTAATAGTAACTATTATATTACCTAATTCAGGCACCAGCCTCTTAGTTAATGTTGTTACTAGTTTTAAGTTTCACTGTATACGTAAAGAGGAAATAAAGAATTATGTTATGTTATGTGTTATTTTAAGTTTTATTTCTCCTAAAAAGTATTGTAAATAATTATATTATAGCATTCAGAAGACGATTAACGACCCTATAAACGTTAGCTTCTGAATAATAATAAAATATACTATTTTAAAATGATAACAAGCGCTGTTCCTTTTTCTTCAAAGAATGTTATTTTTTGACGTTAGCAATATAAAATTGTTTTTGACATTTACGGTCTTATTCATATCGATTTAAATTAGGTTTATAGGCTCTTTAAGAACCTTAAACAAGCCAACTTACTCTAATTCAATAAGAATAAGACTGTGAAGGTATGAAAAATAATGAATGTTTTTTTATTTTATTTGTTACTTTTTAGTGTCTGCCTATGTATGGGTAGACCTACGAAAGGTGCCGCGCTCCTTAAAAAATATAGGTCCTAAGAAATGGGAAAAAAAATGTTCGTAAAATGAAAACTACTGGTCCAAACTATGTTAAATTTTTAGGGGACCAAATGGCAACTATTTCGCATCAAACTAAATAAGAATCACGTAAATCGGATCATAAATTTCACCGTAATTGGTGTACATATGGAACGGAACGGAAAATTTTTCATAAAAAATGTTCATAAAATGAAAACTACGGGGCCAAACTATGTCAAATTTTTAGGGAACCAAATGGCAGCTATTCCGCGTCGAACAAAAAAAGAATCACGTAAATCGGATTACAAATCTCGGAGTAATCGGTGAACATACATAAAAAAAAAGATCCCGACGAATTGAGAACCTCCTCCTTTTTTTGAAGTCGGTTAAAAATATGAATAATGTGCGTAGATTTCCATTAGCCTTTTCAATATCCTTCAGCTAAATCTTACTACATAAGTATATATGTAATATAATAATAACACGCAAGTACACATCCAAGACAGCGGTCGGACTGTCCGTACCAATCCGGCGGACGCTAAGCAGAAAATTCCACGCTGGCAAAGTTTTGATTGTCCGAGGCAGCTGGCATTCTTGCGCGACACATTCCACGAATCACTGAGGAGGTCACAGCGGTTTATTGTGTTCATATCGTACCAAGTTTGCTCTCGGCAACTCATCGGCGAACTGTCATTTCGTCGGCAAACATGGCTGACCAAGAAAGACCATGTCTGTGCTACATATAAGTACGATAATGATTTTTGCATGGTTTAGTTATGTATTTTAAGATTTTATGCAAAAGTACATGTAGTAAATTTGATTAATCGAATACGATAATGAATTTCTGAATTATGGAATGCAAACTAGCATTGTTGACATAAGACATATTCTGTCTTGATTTATGATTTCTAAAAAGACGAATATATTGTTGAATTTCATGAATATCTATAATGTTGTAAAATTCTAAACATGCCGTGTCTGTACATTGAAGCTATTAAAAAAATACCAACTGAAACAGACTATATAAACGATGGAGAACACGATGCAATTTTTGTAAGATTTCTTGTCTTTTTGTCTGTTTATTCGGGATTGACGTTACTAGGCCGACTTCGATGCGGTCTTCGCTGTTTGATAGCAAATTCTTATATTTAAAATCAGCACTTCTTTTTACCCCGGCAATCCCACAGGAAGTGGTTTGCAGTTGTTCGGATGCATAAAAATTAGCTTATTCCGAAACAGTTTTTACTAAAACGATAGATTACATACTTTTTTGAATGCTGCCCTACTTTGTATCCCGGTAATACCGAGGGAATTTAAAGTCAAGCGTGGATGAAATCGCGGGCAGATCATAGTTGTTATATTAATTTAGTAGTTTATAATAGGTACATATAAAAAGTAGATACACAATATATTAAACTGAAAACTAGCCCCACTTATAAAATTAAATCACTACTTTGCGAAAAGCCAACCGTTCCATTTAAAACAAACCATCAAAATTTCCATAGAGCGAGTATTAGTAAACAAAGGCGGCAAATGCAATTTCCGACCCTCGGTCATTTTTATCCCCTTTACTAATTGTAATTTCATTGACAACACAGTTTACAGTTTGACCGGTCCATTAGAGCGGAACAAGGTGGCGTCCCGGCCTTTCGGGTTGTATTTATAACCTTTAGTATAGTTGCGGCAATAATTTCATTAGCGGGACACAACTAGAGGCCGGACAAGACAAATGGTGGCCATTAGGAGGCCTAACGACGGCCCTCGTCAGCCCCCACAAACTTTTAACGACGAGAATCAAAGTAAATACGCAGTGTTATCTTGCCGATTTGGCGTAATCATAATTCTGAAAGGGTTACTCTAATAGGATGTACGCCAGTCAGCAGGTACAGAGCTTACCTGCTCTCTAATTAATATATTATTCCCGATTTAGTGACCATTAAAAGGGATTTTCGAAGATCAGATGGACATTGAACTGGACAGTATAGATAGAATCAAACGTATAAACATGACACTTTTAATTGTAATAGATGGTATATATTTCAACATTCGCCCGCTGTCGTTCGTCGCGCGCGCACGTCTCCCGTTCCGCCTCGGCAGTCCGTTATTCGTGTTCGTTGTGTTCGTTCGTTCACCCGGTCGATCTGTGTTTTTTCTGTGACAGTGCAGTGAAAAGTGCATCATCAGGTGGTTTTTCCACCAAATCGTTCGTCCCCCTCAGGGACAATGGACGGCGTGGAGCCCTCTCCGTCGCTGTTAGAGGGTTTGCTGTCGTTTTTACGACAGCAATTCCCTCAAGCACTCGACCAATTTTTGAGGACTCCGGAGTCCCAATCAATGGCGTCCGTTGTTATCTCGGAACTTAATTCCGAGAAACCTGTGTCCCGCGAGTCACACGTGCAAAGGGCCCCCGCGCAGGCCCCCCTCCCCGCGCCCGCATCTGCCGCGACCATCGCACCCCCCGCGACCCCCGCAGCCGCGCATGCCGCAGACCACCTGCGCTCTACCGCAGCGCCCGCGCCCCCCGCGTCCGTACCCGCCGTGTTACCGGTGCGCCCGCCGCCCGCACCCCCGCTCAACGACGCCCACCGTGTGGCACCAAAGTCGCGCGCCTCTTTTTCTCGCGGTTCCGCATCGACAAAACCGCGTTCGAGCTCTGCGAGTTCGACGACATCGCGTTCACGTTCGCCCATCCATCGCGTAATCGATTCTCGTCGAGAAATCGACTTATCCTCTGAAGGTCCGCAAAACCTCAGGGATGCCCCTCTTCCACCGGCCGATGAAATTACCCCTATGGATGTCGCGCCTCCCGCGAACATCCCCTTAGACCGCGAAGACGATGACGGTTTTATCACCGTAAATCGTACTAAAAAACGTAAGACCCAGAGGGAGGTCCCCCCCAACCTCGCCCCAACAGCGGGCACAACACCGACAGCGGCACCTTACAGCCGCCCTGGGCCACCTTCACAACGCCCGCCGCCACCCCTGACCATCCGCGAGAAAGCCCATTGGCTTCAACTCGCTAAAGAACTGCCAGGTAAGGCAATCTCCATAAAAGAAGCCCGTGATACTCAACACGGCATCAAAGTTATGGTCACGTCTTCAAGTGACCACCGCGCCCTAACTACTTTATTATGTGACCGTAAAATCGGTTACTACACTTACGCCCTGCCAGAAGAAAAACGCCTTCGGGCTGTAATCCGCGGACTTCCTCAGGAAATTGAAAGTTCCTATATTCTAGAGGACCTTAAGTCCCAAGCCCTACCAGTGCACGAAGTGCACCGTATGCACAGAGGCGACGCCACAAAGTCCCCTCTAAACCTAGTATTGGTTGTCCTCGACCTCTCCCCAGAGGGGAAAAAGATCTTCGAACTTGAGAAGGTCTGTGGCCTCTCTGGCCTTCGTGTGGAACGTCCACACGAAAAACATACACTGCGGCAGTGTCATCGCTGCCAACTTTATGGGCACTCTGCCCTACATTGTCAATCCCGTCCCAGGTGCGTCAAGTGCCTGGGCGACCACGGGACCTCGGAGTGCACTCGCACCCGGGACTCCCCGGAGCCACCGAGCTGCATCCTCTGCGGCCAAGCGGGTCACCCCGCTAACTACAGAGGCTGCCCTGCCGCCCCCCGACCCAAACGTAAGGTCGGAAAGGGCAATGCCCAAAAAGGCACTAGAAAAGTGCCGAACAAACCCGCATTCGTGGCGGCCCCCCCCCCCCAGTGGTAAACCACTGGACGGGTCTTCCCACGACGGAAGCGTTCCCTCCGCTAAGGACGCATGCCCCAGTTATGGCCGGCCTACCCTCGGCCACCCCCGCCCCCGCCCTCGCCCCCATTTCTAAGGGACCTTCAGAGCCATCGGCCCACCACTCTATAGCGGAGGACTTAGCTTTGGCGACTAAATTCGCCAAGAACTTGCCCTTCGACCTGCAAGAGGTCCAACTCTTGGCTCGGAAACTGAGGCAAGTTTCAGAGTCAACACAACCCTCCCTCCGGGATCAACTCGTGATCGAAATGGATCACGCGTACCTCCTCCAAATACTTAGATCGTTGTAACTAAACAACCTAGTCAAATTATTGTTACCGGTAACAAATGGCGCATGTAGGTAGAAATAAACCACGCTCATTGACTCTGGCGACTTATAACGCCAATGGTCTTCGAAACCAGCGCGACTTGGTCCATGACTTCCTGGTTACCAATCAAGTAGATATACTACTAGTACAGGAGACCTTCCTGAAACCGAGTAATAGAGATCCAAAGATCTCTAACTATCGGATCACTAGACATGACAGGGTAGGCCGTGGTGGCGGCACCCTGATCTATTTCAGAAGATCCCTACACTGCATGCCTGTAGTCACCCCCCCACTAGAAGGTATGGAGGTATCCGCCTGCAGACTAGCAATGACTGGCCACCAACCTCTAGTCATAGTTTCAGCATACCTCGCATGCCAAAAAACCCTCATTAAGAAAGACCTAGAAACCCTATTCAACTTAGGCCCGGCTGTTATTATAGCCGGAGATCTGAATTGCAAACACGAGCAGTGGAATTGCAATACCACTAACCCCAATGGCAGAGCCCTAATAAATATATCAGACAATCTTTTGTTTGATATACTAACTCCCATGACCCCCACAAGATACCCCCCCAACCGCGACTGGGGGACCCCAAACACTCTCGACCTAGCATTACTGAGGGGCGTAACCCTTCAGTTCCATTCGATCGAAACGATGGACGATATCGACTCGGACCATCGTCCGGTTATCCTCAGATTAGGACCACAGACAGACCAGACATCTGAAACTAGGACCTCTGTGGATTGGTTGAGACTTGAGACCCTCCTCAAGGCAACCAGCTCACAGGACCTGGACCGCATCCCGGACCACATCGTGTCCCGCCAAGACACGGAGACGGCAATCGAGGCCCTCACCAGCCACCTTCAATCCGCAGTGCGTAACTCGTCCAGGCAGGTGCCAGTGGAGGATGACCGCCACTTATGCCTGCCGGACGAGGTGAGGGTACTGCTGAGGGAAAAGAGAGCCGCCTCCAGAGCTCACGACAGATATCCCACCGAGGATAACAGAGTCCGACTCCGCGAACTAGAGCGCGAGGTCAAACTACGTATCCGGGAAGTCAGGGAACAACGTTGGGACAGAACGTTGAGGGATATCGAACCAACTCACCAGGCGTACTGGAAGCTGGCTAGAGCTCTCAAATCAGACACCCTTACAGTCATACCCGCGCTAGAAAGAGCCGACAACACCGAGGCGTTCGATGACGAGGAGAAGGCCGAGTGCCTTGCTCAGAGTCTAGAGCTTCAATGCTCCCCCACTACGCAAAACGTCGACCAGTCACACCTGACGGAGGTAGACTCCGAGGTCGAACGTAGATCCTCCTTACCAGCGGAAACCACACTCGACACGGTCACGGTCGAAGAAGTGCAAGATCTGATCAAGTCTCTCAAACCGCGAAAAGCCCCAGGGACCGATGGCATTAACAATCGCGTTTTAAAACTTCTACCCACCCATCTAATTATAATTCTAGTGAGCATCTTCAATGCCGCCATAACAAACTGCTCCTTTCCCGCGATCTGGAAGGAAGCAGATGTCATCGGTATTCACAAGCCGGGAAAACCGGCTAATAAACCGTCCAGCTACCGTCCAATCAGCCTACTGAGCGCACTCAGCAAGCTTTACGAGAGGGTCATCCTCTCTCGACTTAGAGATTTTGCCTTCAGCAAACATCTAATACCCGATGAGCAATTTGGCTTCCGTGCCAGACACTCATGCGTCCAACAGGTGCACCGCATCACGGAGCACATATTATCTCACTTTGCCCATCGCCCCCGCCCTATAGGAACAGCCGCACTGTTTCTAGACGTAGCAAAGGCCTTCGACAAGGTCTGGCACAACGGCTTGATTTACAAGCTGTACCAGTTCGGTATGCCAGACAGACTCGTGCTCATCTTGCGAGACTTCCTCCTAGGTCGTAGCTTCCGTTTTCGAGTGGAGGGAACGCGCTCGTCCCCTCACCCACTCACAGCCGGTGTACCACAGGGCTCGGCCCTGTCGCCACTACTCTTCACGCTGTACACCAGCGACATCCCAAAAACTCCAGATGTGGAGTTGGCCCTCTTTGCGGATGATACCGCACTCTATACATCAGATCAAAACCGACAAATGGCTTGCATCCGGCTGCAGACAGCTGTCACAGAACTAGGCGAATGGTTTCGCAAATGGAGGATAGAGGTAAACCCGGAGAAAAGCGCAGCAATGTTCTTTTCCCCGGGCACGCTTCGCTCCCCCAAACGCGCTAGCCTTCGCCTAAAAACCATTTCGCTCTATGACCAACAAATCCCCTGGGCAAAGTACACCAAATATCTTGGTGTCACCCTAGATCGGAACTTGCGCTTCAACGAGCATATCACTATAGTCCGAAATAGAGCGCGATTTGTGATGGGCCGTTTAGCACCCATGATAGACAAACGAAGCAAAATGTCCCTCAGACACAAGCTTACTCTGTATAAAACATGCATTCTCCCGATCATGACATACGCGAGTGTGGTATTCGGCCATGTCAAGCCTGCCCTTTTAGATAAACTGCAAATCGTGCAGAATAAATTCATGCGCAGAGCCGTCGGTGCTCCCCTCTATATGCGTAACGTCGACCTCCACCGCGATCTGGAGCTTCCCTCCATCAAAAACTACATTACGTCGCTCTCGCGTAAGTATTTCGATCTCGCTCCACACCATCGAAATCCGCTCGTCGTGTCCGCGTCCGATTATAAGCCTCGTCGAAAGGCTCTTGTGCGACGACCGCGTAACGTCCTGACGGACAGAGTCGACGTTATTACGAAACGGCTGGCCCGGATCAGTCCGCCCACGGTTAGAACAGTAGGCTGGCAGGCACCGACAGACAGACACAGACGGCGGCGTCTCAGACGCCGCCAATCAAGATCTCTCCACGTCCCCGCGAGGGACGCTAGGAGACATAGCTCACCCCACAGGATAGACTAGGCGTGTTGCTGGGAAGTTTCTTTCGCCGTTTCTTCTCTCCCAGCCATAACACGTTGCGAAACGGCAGTAAGATAGCGTAGGCCACCGCAAACCACCGATCCCGGCCCGCCGTGATCCTTCCCTTCGGGCTTTATATTACCCGTCGCCCGTTCTCAATTAGTATTTTGTGTCGCCCTATGGTGGGCATCATTAAATTGATTCCCCATTCATGGCAACAGTCCAGCCGAGGTAAAACTCCTTAGGGAGCTCCCTCGAGCAAGTTGCCCCCCCCGGGCTCGAGCGCCTTCGCTTCGCGAAGGCACTCGCCCCAAAGATCCCGGTAAAGTTGTAAGAAAAAAACCGACTTCAAAAACTAAAAAGTATAAAATAACTTGTTTCTATTTTTAATTATAATATCTTATTTTTAATATACATTATCCAAAACATATTGAAGTCGGTGCGAAATAAAAAAAAAATACTATATTTTGAAAATTACTAAAGCACCGTCTTTAAGATGTTTTAGATAACATATATAAAAAATAAGATATTATAGTTAAAAATAGCTTTAGAAATAAGTTATTTTATATTTTATATATATAGATCAATATATTTTTTTAAGATCGCCTCCTCTTTTATATTTCAGAGTAGATCTTTTTATAGTTCTTTTTAACCGACTTGAAAAAAGGAGGAGGTTCTCAATTCGTTTGTATGTTTTTTTGTATGTTCGTTACTCGATTTCTCCGTCAATTGTGGGCCGATTTTCAAAATTTTTCTATTAATCAAAAAGTTAATATATACAATACTCACGAATTGATCCCATTCTCACCATGTCAAGATCTGATGAGTGGATTGCAAAGAATTGAAGAAACTCACGAAAATTGTCAACCAACTTCTTCGTAACACAATATCTCCGTCAATTGTAAACCGATTTTCAAATTGTTTTCTTTACTCGTAAGTGTATACTCCCGAGGTAGTCTCACAGTCACCAGGTTAGTCTAATAAGTGGATCCCAGAGAAATCAAGAGTTACCCTTAAGGATCCGATTTGTGGATTGCAAGGTTAAATCGAGGGCAACCCTTGTTGAAGAGCATATACACCGAAAAGTGAGACGGCAAATTTGTATACGCATGCCAGTTGTATAATTTCTTCGGGTGCTTAATACATTATTTCTAAAGCTATTGAAGTATTTGCGCAAATAAAAAGTAAAAAAAACTTATAATATAAAAAACCGACTTCACCCTAAAAACCAAGAAATAAATATTTAAACGACTTCTTTCTATAACATATAGAAGTCGGTGTCAAGTAAAATATAAAAATTACTATATTTTGTAAATTTGTTGTTTTTTGTCTTTTTTGTTTTACTTGGCACCGACTTCAAAATGTTGTAGAAATAAGTCGCTAAAATATTTATTTTTCGATTATTAGTCTGAAGTCGGTTTTGTTTTTTTTTTAATATTTTTACTTTTTAGTTGTGCAAATACTTTTATTTATTTTCTTATAAAAACTGAACTTATATTTATTACATTTGTGCTTATTATTATAAATGTAATTTAATAAGGCTGTCTATTACAGTTTTTGAGAAACTATCTCAATTAATATTGTTACAACCTAGACGCCGACAAAAACAAATTCATACTTGCGTACCTGTAAAAACACATTTTACCTTATTGCCTTTCGGTATTTGGACTTCTTTTGTTTACTTATTTATTGACATGCGTTTACTAATTATTCTAAACAACAGTCCATTGTTTTACTGTACTCGTTTATGGCCGTTGCGGTCGACTCATTAGCCAGGTGTGTCGGATTTAAAGTACAAACTGATTCTAGAAAATTCAGTACACGCGGCCAGACGGACATATTGCATCTGTGCAGTATAAAGCAATGGCCCGATGGAGGGACGAGGCAGTCGAGCGATAACCACGAGCGAAGCAAGACGTGTGTACTACAATCGGGATCTAATAAGTGACGGACTTTGCGCGCTTCTTGTTGTGTTCGGTCATATTTGTACCTGTGTTATACGTATTTGTATATATTTAATAAACTCTATAGTAATTCTAACGGCATTTTTAATTCGAGTCTCGCGACTCGTAACAATATTAACGCTAAGTATGAATGGTTGTAGAAAGACAAAAAATCTCTTGACATTATTGCCTACGAGAGATTTGGTATTATTTAAGTTACATTAGTAAAAATAGCTTATTTTTAGATACATTACATGTGTTCGTAGAGGTTGTGAATAACACATACTTGTGTTGGGTAATAAACAAGAGGGCGACTGATCAGCCAAAATACTGCATATATATTTTCCATTTCTGTAACACATGAGATTCTGAACGCAATCCCAAGGGTCGACATGAGGCAAGAAAATCAGCTGCGCATTTGTGTTATTGTGTCTGGCGTTGGTCATTAAGGACCATTCGTGGCTGCTAACTTCTTATGGCAGCCCCTGGCAATCCTTAGATATTTGGTTAAGAATGCGAGTGTATGTTTATTTGTGTTAATATAAATGGCAGTATGTATAGTTTTTAATTTGTTTGATGCTTACGTAAGTATTCCATACCCGTGATTTAAAAAATAATATATTAAAGCGTTGACGTACGTACCCAGGACTAATGTAATGTTTTTATTCGCAAATTAATAATAAATTTATTTATCTTAATATTTATTCAGTTAAGTGTCAAATGATGACATTAGATGGAATTGTAGTAAACAGTGCTTACTTAGTAAGACAAGACACAATAAAAGGGAAGAAAAATATTATTATGGATATAATAATAACGAGACGTACTAAAAGTTTGTAATGCGACATGTCTCCATAAATTCCTTACATGTTTGGTATGATTAGAACGTTATACAGACGATAGTACAAGTGGCTCGAGCGAGCTGCTATGTAAATGAAGTTTTGACATTTAAATATTCTTCAATGGTGTAATATGCCTTTTTAAGAAAGATACTTTTTAAATTGATTTAAAATTTAGTGTAAGGCCGATCTAACATTTCATTCGGAATCTTATTGCAGAAGCGTATACCAACCCCCAGAAAGAAGGACAATACTTTTTGTAATCTGAGAAATAGCGATATTAGTCTATTACTATGCCTGGTGTTGAAATAGTGAACACCATTATACTGTTTGTAGTGTTTGAAAAACACCGAAGCATTGAATGATTCACGTTTATATTTATACGAATCCCTTTGGTTGATTCATTCGCTATGAAAGACAGAAAAGAACGGTCTAATATCGATTTTAGCAAATGTATTTTGAAGTATAAACTTCTTTAGGTACGTTGGGCACTTTTGGGATAGGGGGGGACAAAACACTGAACTCACGTAACTGTCACGCTCAGATACATTATACAAATTTGTGTAGCATATATTTATAATGTATATACATATACGTCACGCTCACATATAAAGCTTTCACTTGTGACATGCAGTCCTACAACTGACAGTTTTTTTAGTATAAATATTCATTTTCTTTCAATCAATCTTTTTTACTTTCTTGTTCTAATTTAACAACAGTATGGCCTATCAAAATTATTAGGCCCCCATCACACGAGTCATGGGGGTAATGAGCGTAATGAGCCAGACCGTGGCATCGGACGCGACAGCCCCGGAACACGGAGTCACGGGATTACGCGTGTTCATGTTACTTACGATAAGCTTTATTTCACGAATATTTATTTATGAGATGGCTTGTTTGTTGTAAGTAGGTATTTGTACTGGAGGATATTAATGGTTTTACCAGTGTTGATAGTCCTTCTATATTTCACGGAAAGTGTCATTTTCCTAGAAACAATGTTAATTTTAATAATGCTATCTACTTAAAGTATGTATATATCTAAGTAGAATAAATATCAAATATTATTTGGAGAATATAGAATATTGAGGAATATTACGTCACGTACATGGAATAATTTATTGCTACATTATTAGCAAGGTCAAAACTAAGTAGTCCATGTACGTACTAAAATCTGTTGGTGCACCGTCAATATTCAATAGGGTCATCCACCACCGAAGCGCCACATTAGTTCTACCCCCACTACTCACTTAACAAATGACATGTTGGTAAATCAAAATTAATTAAACTTTTTCAAATGTATTAAATGTTTATTTGTGAAATATTGTAACTCGTAAGACCTATTAATTATTACTATTGGTTGCCCGTGGTCGAAATTCTACCATAATAATTTGTTGTCAAAGACTATACTTCTATAATCACAGATTTCGCCAAGGCCACACCGTTAATTTGACTTGAACAATAAACCAAAAAGTATATATGCGCGTGTGGATCAAATACATAGTAGTGTGTGTAATGTTTTTTTATTGATTTAATGTATTTTTATGCATAATTTTAAAAAAATATTAGCATTCGTCGCTTCTTCTCTATATAAACTATAAGTGTGCGATATTTCATACTCCTCCATCCGCGCAATTTTCGTAAAAAGGGGTACAAAGTTTATGCTTCACGTATATATATATAGATTATTATTATTATAGATTTATGACTATGGTAGAATGCAATGTACAAAGCAATTATTTGTCAAATCTCCTTCATTTTATAAGAGTAGCGAGGGTTATACTTTGAACAGTAACAGAAAAAAAAACAGTTTCAACATGATAATAAAATAATTAAAACCTGAAATTAATAGTATAATAATTTTAACGCTGATTTTTGTATGTTATTTATTAAAAGTAAAGCTTAATTACACCAAAAAAGAGAAAGATGTTATTGTATATTAAAGAACAAATTATGAATTAAAATTAACAACTATACTGGTTATATTTGTACTCGCTATCCTATCCATGCTATACTGAATGAATAGCTGTCGTTATTCTACTTTCATATACTGTTGTCAGTTTTCGAAAGAAAAATACTTTGAAATTTCTACTCAGAGGTCGTTCATGCAAACAATTTTATGTTTCACTGTAAAAATAAAGCCACTCATCAGAACATTGCCCGTATTTCGTGCAAGAGTTGTATTGGGGTGGATCTTCATAAAATTACGGGAAGTGTCCGCCGGTGATGCGAGTTGCGCCAACTCGTTTGTACTGCTCCAATATTGTTGACGACTTTTCAGCTTAGGCACAGGGCGTATAGAGATACACACGATATAGTCGCACCTATACCTTACTAGTTATTCATTTGCTTTACTACTGGTTAAAATTTAATATAAGCTCCATGCGAATAATGTCAATTTTCTACCAATAGTAAAATAAGGCAATGAATATTCAGGTATATAAACTCGGCTATAGTCGAAATAATTAAGTATTATGTTGCACAATTTAAAAAAGTAAATTTAAAAAATACTATCGCAACAGTTTATGGCTTAACGTATTAGTGCACTTAATAAGTTTTGGATCTTTTCTGTAATTATTAGTCTGAGACATGTAAATGCCTGATGATACCTTGAAGTATATATGAGCGACCGAGGTGGTGGTGGTAAGAGTACAATGAAGAATGACAACAACTAGCGTTGGCGACCATTATAATAGAATTATATAGTATCCAAATTATTAAGTCTAAATAGTTAAAGTCAAAATTAATTTTAACTGTATCAGGTGGACGAGGCTTCTCAAGTCCAACATTAAAAAATAAATAATCTTTCTTTCGAGTAAAAAAAAAATTACTTACTAATCACTAATCCTCGCTGTTGCCGGGATATGCATTCCTATTAATTTATCATTATCATCTTCAAATGTAATTAATCGAATCGAAATTATCAAAAGATTATTAGCAAAAGTTCCGAAAGCATTCACCCTGTATAGCACAAGTATTTCATTTCGCACATATTGCTAGAGTACAAACCATAACGTATTAAGTTAATGAGAGACAACGTGCGTCACTCCATCGTTCGGGGGAAATATTGCGCGGACGAGTGTCACTTTATACGAGGAAACGGAAGGAATACGAATTTATTGTTTCATTAACACGGGATTATATGACGTGTTGTCCGACATTCCGACACTTGGTTATGATCTAGTTTATGATTAGTCTGTGTACCCATTACAATGATGACTCAAAAAAAAAATACGAGTATTATGTGCCATGTCTATCATTTTATTCGATACTAACATTGTCTAATGCAGCATCCGCATATAATATCTGTATGATTTAAAATCTTGAATTGCAACTAAAATCGCCTCTAGATTTTGTGTTGAGAACCACGAGTTTTTACATATTGATACGATAGATTTTATTTTGATTTTTTATTTTTATAGATATTTATATCTATACATAGCTAAACTGATTCTCAAAGCGTGCAATAATAATAAAGATGATCTTTGTAACTATATTTAAAGGTGCTCTCATTATATTACAAGTATACGCTTATACCTAGACTTTATTTACAATTTTATTTTTAGCCATATATGAATATAGTAAGTACATAAAATTTTCTTTACCCTAATTAGAATTTAGTATTTACAATATATTTATTTAAAATTGTATTATAATAAACTTAATAAACGATACTAACCAAACAACAAAGGTACATACATACATACATACATAACTTCACGCCAGTTCCCTTGCGGGGTAGGCACGAACAACAGAGTGCCATTTAGGCTTATTCTTACACACCTCACTTGCCTCTTTGACATTCATAACTCTTGTCATGCACACTCGTCTGTTCTTAAGGCACAACAACAACAAACATTAACAACAAAGGTGTCCTGGCAAATTTAACTAAATAAAAAAAAACTATATTTAAAGGTGTATTTTCATCTGATTTTTTTTAACAATGACAAAACTACTTTGTAACACCTGTGTTCACAGATCCAATACATTTGTCAAGTATTAATAAGTACTGTCAAACTTTATATCAAGTAATTTTATTATCTGCATCATTAGCGAAAGCCCAAGAAAATTCTTGTCAAAGTTGAAAGTGTCAAATTTTTCGCGACAAAAATACTAATAATAATATATGTACACAAACTATACCAGTGTCCACTATACAAAATTTTGTCGCGACAAATGTGACTGTACCATAATAAACATGTAAAACTGTGTGATGTATAATATTCTTTGAATCGTTAATAATAACTTGCACGAAATTGAATAGAAGAGGGCGGAATACATACGGTTTGTTACTTTTTATTAATTTCCAAAATGAAGTTTTAATCTTGTTACCGTTCCGCCAACTCCATTGTGACGCGTTACCTGGACATCGTAATAGGATCAACTTATTAAACAATAAGTACATAAACATCAAAGCATTACGCAGAAAGAATGTCGCTTTGTTAAGAGGATTTTCATTTTTATGTAGTCTAAATACATGTTTATATTTCGAAACAAACAGTAAAATACAGAATTAGTCGAATGTTGTATTAAGAGCCTACCTTACCGTCCCATATTGTATTTAGAATTTATATAACTATAAGCTGCGGGTACATTATGTAAGAAAAATAAGAATAAAATCATTGTTAAATTTAGAAAATGGTCGATATTGGATTTTCCATAAAAAAATAACAACCTAGCTTAGAATATTTTTAGTTAATTAGCGAAACGCAAAGAATTTTGACTGTAATTTATACAAGTATACATTGTTATAACATTTTATTTTTATTAAAACAGTGTTTTAAGAGATATAATATTAGTTTTCTTATAAACCAAAGATATTCGAATCAGCGCCTGAAATATTCAACTTTAGTTGCTGGGAATCAACGCATGAGTTAGCGGCCCACCTGATGGAATCTGTTACCCCCGCCTATCTACGTACACTTGTAATACCAATTATTAAATTAATCTTATGATTATATTTTAGAGAGAGAGAGAGAGAGAGAGCGGGTGGAGAGAGAGAGGGAGAGGGGGAGAGAGAGAGAGAAAGAGAGAGGGGGAGGGAGGGAGGGAGGGGGGGGGAGAACATTTTATTGTACACCAAAATATACAATTACAAAATATTTACAATATTTTCTAGGCACCCTAAATGAAATAAATTTGAATAAGGCGAAATAGGTGGTGCAGGAAAAAGGCAATAAATACTCAAACTAATTCAAGAAATAAAATATTCAAATACATATGTACATAGTCATATATATACAATAATACATTTCAAAATATATAAGTTATTATAATAAATGTATTGGCATGATTATATTGTGTTAATCAGACAGCTATATTTTATATTTTTAATACGAGTAACTAAATTGTGCGCACTACCTTCGTCTCTTTTTATTATTGGCTCTTAAGCATAAACAAGTTGTTTTATAGAAAATACAATTTAGTTTGATAAAGTACAATTTATTACACTAACCTAATATAAAAGTCCTCGAGATATTCTGTAATGTACCGAAAAGCAATAAACATGATAACATCCTTTTGGTATAACGATTATAGGGCAAAATATTTGATATCAATTTACCAAGGATATTAGCCGTTAAAGAGGTGCTTGAAAGGCAATGGAGCCTTTACCTTCGGACCCCTTAAAGGCGTTTTCTCAAGAAGGCAGTAGGTGTTGTGCCCCATCCTAAATACGATCTAATTACGGAATAGTTCTACTTCATGATTTATAGATTAAGTTTAACAGAAATAGGGGTTGACACACACACGGTGCTTACTACTGCTGACATATTAAATACTCCTAATACCATTATAAATGGAGAAATTAAGTTTTAAAAATGTTCAAAATTGACCAAGTGTTTGTAAGATCTCTCACAGTGAAGAGTTTTGTAACGATGACAATTCATTTTTTAGTTACATGTAGTATAGCAGATATTTCTAATGTTTATTTTACACTAGCTGTACCCGGCAGACGTCGTCTTGCCCTTAAAAAATAAAAATGTAGAAACTGATTGAAGCGCCATCAACCGGGACCAATTGTTAATCTAAACCTTTCTCGAATCTACTTGAAAAAACACAAAAAATTTCATCAAAATCTGTTTCACCGTTAAAGAGATGTCCAGCGGCGCCACCTACCGAGTCCAATCATAAATCTAAAACGATCTAGGCTCCACTTGAACACACACAAAAATAATTTCACCTAAATCCTGGAACCCGATTGCAGCGTCATCTACTTGGTTCAAATTTGAATCTAAACTATCCCGGGACCCACTTGAACACACATAAAAATAATTCACCTAAATCACCCAAATGACAATGAGTTTCAATGCAATCACCATTATCGAAACCAGCCGTGAAAGATGAAATGAATAGCTAGATGTTGTGACTGATGTTTTTTTATTGATGAATATTACATTTTAAACTTATTATCCTATTCCGGACGAAGACAATTCCAAAAACACAAAAATCTTAAAATTTGATACAGCCGTTCTTGAGTTATAAATAGTGTAACTAACACTACTTTGTTATAACACTCTAGCGACATTTGCAGCACGCATTCTGTCAATTCTATTTAAAACGTCATAAGGTAACATTACAAAAGTTTATATTGTCCAAAGCGCTAAGGTTAGATTAGAAGTAATTTTATATGGTGGTTAAGTATTCTTAAATATTCTAATTTTTCGCGCAATTTTATTATTTTTTTCTTTCATAAGAACCTTCTCCTGACAATAACAAACACAACAAAAAAAGAATTAGCGAAATCGGTCCAGCCGTTCACGCGTGATGGCGGGACCAAAGATAATAGGGATTCATTTGTATATATATAGATATAGGGAATACAGCTTTCTGTCAGTCAAATTTCAAGTCTGTCAGTCAAATACTTTTATTGTAGTATTTTAAAATTATTTCATTACAAACATAATTTTTTCATCCGATAACTAAAATTATGCTAATAAATGAAATATGGTGTGACGGAGGCCGTATGCCACAACAAAGAAGTATATAGAAAGAAGATATATTGTACCAATCCCAAATGATTGGGAAATCAAAAAGAAAATAGGGAGAGAGGGAGAGATTGGCCTATTTATTTGTTTGTATGTTCTACTGTTAACGACAAACCGGATCTTATCAAGATCTGAATTATTTCATGCTTTCGAGAATGCTTATAAGATACTTATTATCTCGGCAAATAAAACAATTTTACAGGGTGTGCATCTAGTGTCTACACAAACAAAGCAGCGTGTAGTGTTTTAGTATACAAATATCAAAGAGTACTCTGTTGTGGAAATCAATGAATACAAACAAAGATGTTCATATAAGGGGCGGTATTTGGAGGTGTTAAAGGAAAGACGGGACAATCTCGGCGGCATTATCGGATTCCGCGGGTGTTCGGCCCACAATGGATGTTCCTGGCCGAGCCGAGCTTATACTGCGGCCAAGTGCTTTGTACCAAATCACTTCGCGTAGATTTATTGCCGAGTGTCTCCATTACCCCACTCTCCCCCATATAAATTGTGGAATAAGTGTTGCCATATTTACCGGTGACGTTTTGCTAATCGCGGGTGCCTTCTGCGCTTGCCAGCGGTGAATAGTAATAATTAATCTGGCAGTCCGTTGACGAATCTGAATAATTTATATTTGTTTAAAATTTATTGCTTAAAGGTCCAAAGATCGGGTAAGGGTGGTGTCACATGTGCGATTCGTTTGCATGTAGCGTTTAGAGGGTTGATTAGTTAGTAAGTAGCTCTTGATGAAAAAGGTGTAGCTATTGCGTTTTCAACCCCAATTGAAATTGTGTAATTTGAGTAAAAATCACTTACCGTGAACCTGCACGTTTTGGTCGCGTAAGCGTCTAAAGCTGAACTCGCATTACAATTTATCAATACCGAACTGAGTTTTTTACAACTGAGTCCTGTATTGATAACTCATAACATTCTCCCATCCTTAGTATAATTTTCCATTACCATTCATTATTAAAAAATAAAAATGAAATAATATGTATTAATATTCCATAATAAGCCGTTACTGGAAAACGTAAATGTTTAATTCAAATAATAAAAGATTTTAAGAGTAGGCTAAAGTTCGACTTTCACAACATCTGTTTCGAAGGAATGTTTTAGGCCAATTTTTTTTGAGTAGGCCCCAGTAATCATCTGGTCAAAGGTAGTACTCCTGTCAAATCTCTAGGCAAACGCAACTGTGGCAACTCCGTCGATGAAACTATACAAATATGAAACTTTAGTTGTCATATCACTAACTTCATCTTCGTATTTGAAGCACATTTTATTTGTAAATGTATGAGACATTGCTGACTTGCCCATACAAATAAACCAAACAAATTTATCAAGCTTTTAATCATAGCAAACAACCTTCGTCCTTCGCATTCAATCAATCAGCGACAGTACCATTGAAAACATTTGAAACGGGGTCACGTCATCTCGTTTCGGAACATCAGTAATCAATCGAGCGGATCCAGTGACCGACGTCGGTCAAACTGACCGCACAAACCTAATTACTCCGACTGACCGATGACAGGTGTTTACTATCGAAATGTAATTACTAAATACCTCCCTGTTGGCTACACATTTCGCTAATGGCCGGGATTATTGGGACACCCGGCCAGACCAAAGTGAATTTGTAATAAGACCCCACAATCTTAAGTCCTGTCTTGGGCTCAATAATTTATTTACCTACTTTGATGATATTCGTCTTCAAATGTTACTGAAACTTAAGGTACAGGTAGTTTGAAGGTATCAACTTTGTTCACTTTACACAACTTCATGCACGTTATCTATACGCTTGTGTTTAAATTATCAAACAGTTTATTTTCTATGTTTATTTTTTTCTAGATAATTTTCATAATATTTTAACTACCAATTTTACTATGTTTTTATTCTTAAAACTATCGGTTGTTTCAGTAATGGGCCCGGATCTTCCCTATTTCCGAAGAATGCGTGATCAACCCGCAATCATTGTCTAAAGTTTCTTTAAGAGCCGATTTTTCAATCATCAGATAAAGTTATCCGTGGAACAAATTATAACATGACTGAATTCAAAAGTGAAACAATTCAACTGTTTCTTTCACGCAACATTCATTTTTAATTTTACCATGTTATGTTATACTGTTTTCTATGAATATATTTTATCTGGTGATTGAAAAATCAGAACTTAAATTTATTTCGTTCCAATGTTTAGCATAGCGTTGCGTGCCAAATTGCGAAGCAACGACGTTGTTGACGGCATTCGCGTTGATCAGAAATTATCTACATACATACAATATACTTTATTGTACAAAAATGCTACATAAAATCAAGAACATTAATATATAAGTACAATCGACCGTCTTATCGCCCATGGCGATTTCTTCCAGACAACCTGTGGATGGAGTATAGGAAGGACAATAAAAGTCGGTAGCTGCTAAACCAGCAATTGTACAATAATTTAGTTTATTAATTAATAAATAGTAATATATATGATAATATATACAGCTCGCCATACACAACGCGGTGCTGGTACCTACGCTCACGTATGGAAGCGAGAGTTGGGTATGGAAGAGAGAGCATGAAAGTAGATTAAACGCGGTTGAGATGCGAGCACTGCGCAAAATCTGCGGAGTGACGCTCGCGGACCGCGTTCGTAATACCGAAGTAAGAAAGAGAGTTGGTCTGAAAGAGAGTGTCGGGGTGAAGGTAAGGAAAGGAATGCTCCGGTGGTTCGGGCATGTGTAAAGAATGCATGATGAAAGAATGACTAAACAGATATACAATGCAAAAGTGGATGGATGCAGAAGTCGTGGAAGGCCACGACACACCTTCCATGATCAAATTGATCGTGTACTAGCGGAGGGTGATGTCAGGAGCCTTAAGAACAGACGAGTGTGCATGACAAGAGTTATGAATGTCAAAGAAGCAAGTGAGGTGTGTAAGAATGGGCCTAAATGGCGCTCTGTTGTTCGTGCCTACCCCGTAAGGGAACTGGCGTGAAGTTATGTATGTATGTATGTAATATATACACATACATAAATATATGTTAGGTTATAGATAAGTTAAACTAAAAACAACCTTTATATCTATTTAACTATTTATTTCGAAAGTACTTGTCAATATTTATCGTTGGTTCGGTGGGGTTCACACATCAACAATGATTGTAATTTACGTCAGTGTAATGAACGCACGTGTATCAGCTGCAGCTTACCACGATTTTTCAGCTTAAATTTTAGCACGCTTTATATTAACTATTCCGATTAATAACATTGTGTTAGTATTTCTATTGTAGTTCTTTTTATTATTTATTTTGCAACATGCTTACATTCATGTACATAAACACGTTTTCGACTGTAGCACGAACCTCGTGAGTTTACTCGTTCCACAAAGAGTCGCGTAAAATACATAAAAATTATTATAATATTATGCATAGTGACATTTTGCAAACGAATTTACCCAATATTATGTTATATCAAAAATAGGAGCAAATTAAATCTACTTTTAAACCTATGATCTCTCAGCACTGTAATGTAATATTGAGTTTTATTTTCAACATGAGTGCTTTCGTAAAATATAGCTAATGGCCAAGTTTTACAATTTCGCCGAGTAACTTCCAGATTCCCCTTTAGCAAGCTAATCAGCGCGCAACGATGTGTGCGACTGCTCGACTCACTCCATATACTTAATTAATTAAAAGTGTACTCGAGAAGCTTCGAGGCAACTCCAATCCGCAGTGCCATTCCTGTTTACCTGCATTCATGTTTGCTAAGCTAACGAACTAATTAATCATCATTATTTAACCATAATATATAAAATGCGTTTATAAGTTTGTTTGTTGGTTTATTTTTTATAGTTTTGGATATTAAAGGTTGCAAAATTTGGTACACACATACATACTCACATATGTGTTTTGTTAATATATTAGATTTAAAATCTGTTGCGATTTCTGTGCGTTTATTTCGTGATTTCACACGTATTATATGATTTTAGATTTTATATAGAGATATTAAGTATTTAGTATTAGACGTATATAAGGCGAGTGACATGTGTGATTTTTATTCATATAATGTTATGATGTAATGAGGTTTTATGAAATGAAGAAGTTGCGCTAATCGCAAACAATATGTACTTTCGACAACGAATATCTATCTATACATCTATTCTATATACATATAATAAAACTGTAGAGGTGGAATTTCTGTACAATTAAAAAAATGCTAAAAACCGTGTTAGGGGGATGTAAGAAGTGAAATAGATTTTTTTCAAATTTTTTGTTTCTCTGTTTGTCTGTGTGTCTGTTTGTCTGTCTATTTGTACCGGCTAATCTCCGAAACGACTGGACCGATTTAGATAAAATTTTGTATGGTGGCAGCTTATATCTCTGGTCAACATATAGGATACTTTTGATCCCGAAATATTAAAGAGTTCCCGTGGGATAGTTAAAAAACCGCACCACGCGGACGAAGTCGCGGGCATCAGCTAGTGTGAAAATATAACTTTATTCAATTATCTAGTTTTCATTTAGTTTCGATTATTACAATTTCGTGTTCATGATTCGTGAAAACTACCTCATTTTCTAGAATAAAAAGTTATTATTCTGCATTCATTTCTATTCTTAAAATTACATATAATTGCGAAAAAATTTATAAAAATCGGTGAATTCAAGTGTAATAAAGGATAAAGCGTAGATCATAATAATAATTCCTATTATTTTCCTTTTATGTTTAAAGCAAGTTATATTTATAAGGTACCTCTTGTTTCATAAGCAGGCTTTAATACAGGTTACATTGTACAATTTTTTTATGTTAGTGCTATTTGCCCCCGGAAGATTCACTTCATTTTACATCGCAAACTATCCCATCGCCCGCCATGAAAAGGATTTATGTCCATTTTCGGTATTGAAACTACATTTAAACAAAATTATAGTAAAACAGATCCAGTTGTCCTAGTAGTTTGTCCGTGAGAGCTTAACAGACAGATCAAGTTACAATCCCATTTTTTTATAGATGATAAATTTTTATATCTATAAACTTGAGAAATAATTGGTCTCTCATACAAATTTTCTTCCCCTATTCAACCCATTTTAGTTTAATTTATCTATCCCCCGTCTATTTATCTGTAAACTACATAAATGACAAAAATGACCAAAATGACAAATGCCAAAAAAAACCTATGTTACTTTCTGGGATAACCTTTACATACATATATCTCATTATCCGGGATAAAAAGCAGTCCTTGTCCATCCTCGGTATTAAAATTACATATATACCGAATTTCAGCCAAACAGAGAGACAAATATATTTTTATCCCGGAAACTATTCCATTTTTCGGGATAAAAAGTATCTTAGGTTTATCCTCAGCATCGAAAATATATATATACTGAGTTTCAGCCAAATCGGTCTAGTAGTTTTCCGTGAAAGCGTAACAGACAGACAGACTTACTTTACTTTTATAATATTAATAGCAATTTTTCAATTTTCAAAATCAAACTTCGAGGATAAGACAAATTATATGCGAGGTTAAAAATAAACTCAGGTTTAACACCCATATTTTTAAATAAAATGTTATAAAATTAAACATGTAACTCTCTGGGCACATTCAATGGATAAGATAATGGCATTTAAAAGGGACTTATTAACCGTTTTAATGCGTAGGTGTTAAGTAAATTTGGTTGTAATCGTATTGAGCCTTTTTCGAGACGGGGGATCGTAGCCTGTGAAAAAAATGCGCCGGGATTCATTGGCTTGTTACCAGGATTTAAAAAAGGAACGGCCGTAGACGGGACGGGAAGGAATGCCATCCCGTACCCGGCCTGTCGGCGCGTTTGAAGGTTTGAAAAAGGGGCACTCGGTTTGCTGATGTTCATTTTTGTAATATTATTAAATTTTATTTGCATTCGGACTGTTGGAGGGTTATTCAGAGCAAAGATCTAAATGTAGGATAATCTTAAAAATCAAGTTTAAATTGAAGGACACGCTGATTGCTCCTTGGTACTGGAAACATGAAAGACTTTTGCATAATTATATAGAACTAGTGATCCCGGCAGACGTTGTCCTGCTTTGAATAAAACAAAAATCTAAAACCCAATTCCAGCGCCACGTACGGGCTCCAATTGTGAATCTAAACTATTCTCGAAACCACTTGAAGACACATAAAAATTTCATCAAAATCGGTCCAACCGTTTAGGTGGAGTTCATTGAGATACACACGAACAGAAAAATTATAAATATAAAGAAGAAAGCTTTAATAAGTATTAAATTGTAATTAATAATACTTTTAAAGGTTACAATTAAATACACAAGAAGTGGCAAGAAACAATCCAGAAAAACGCAACTTCATTTCTTAGGTCACAAAAAATACACGGCAGATAGGTAATAATACCAGGTAATAATATACCAAGAGATTTTAATATAAATCACAGCCTTTATAAAGTGCCTTCGATAGCTCATCGAGTATTTTAAGAGCCTTCTATGATCTTGAGACACATTCAAGGAGCTCCCTCAATATTTACAAACCTTATTTTGATCGCAATATTTTCTTATTATAATTTATATTTTTTCTTAAGTAAGTAATATTTTTATATCAAAGGAAAAAGAATACTAATTCCTGCGGCCGCGCAGCTTGTTGTAAGAGGCGACAAAAGAACCCACAGCCAGATAGTAAGGTACTTGCCCGTCTGGATGGCTAGCACCCCTAGTCTAAAGTATGCCGCCATAACAACGTTGAGTTGTGTTCCAGTATCAGCGGCCAGGATCCAGTTTCTCCTTCGAGGCTGGTAGCACATTGGCAGCACCTTTGGTGTTGCAAACATCCATTGGCGACGGTAACCGCTTTCCATCAGGTGGGTCGTTATCCTGCTGGCTACACTCTGGCAATAAAAAAAACCCTTCATCGAATACAAATAATAAACAAGACTGAATCAATAATGGCATCATAATAATAAATTCGTTAAAATTCAAATAAACAACGAACGAAACCAAGATTTGTCGAAGTTCGCAGTATCATGAATATTTTATAGATGGAAAATGTAAGGAATTTTTACTCTTTCCCTTGGATAAAACGTGACGTGCGCTGGCTGGGGACGGTTGGGAATAAATGAGGTAAATTAATAAAAGGGGGCGGTTAGTTACAATTACGTTTTTAAATGTAAGCAACCCGCCTTGTTACACTTTGATTTTTCTTCGGCGACATGCCTTTTGTTGAACTGTGATTGTAATGCATAAAGGTGTTAGTGGAAAATTGTTTGAATTCTTCAAAATCTATAATATTATAAAATCCTAAACATGCCGTGTCTGTACATTAAGGCTATTAAAAAAAACAACAACTGGTATAGACTATATAACCGATGGAGAACACGATGTGTTTTTTTTTATTTCTTGTCCGTTGTTCTGATTGCCAGTTTGTCTGTTTGTTCGGGATTCACGTCAAAACTACTGGGCCGATTTCGATGTGGTTTTCGCTGATCGACAGTTGATTCTTAGACTTAAAATCTGCGCTACTTTTTACCCTGGGAATCCCGCGGGAATTTTTCTGAGAATTATTTAAAATGTCCAGATTAAAAAAAAATCGAATTTAGCTTATTTCGACACAGTTTTATTGAAACATACATACATAACTTCACGCCAGTTCCCTTGCGGGGTAGGCACGAACAACAGAGTGCCATTTAGGCTCATTCTTACACACCTCACTTGCCTCTTTGACATTCATAACTCTTGTCATGCAAGCTCGTCTGTTCTTAAGGCTCCTGACATCACCTTCTGCTAGTACACGATCAATTTGATCATGGAAGGTGTGTCGTGGCCTTCCACGACTTCTGCATCCATCCACTTTTGCATTGTATATCTGTTTAGTCATTCTTTCATCATGCATTCTTTCCACATGCCCGAACCACCGGAGCATTCCTTGCCTTACCTTCACCCCGACACTCTCTTTCAGACCAACTCTCTTTCTTACTTCGGTATTACGAACGCGGTCCGCGAGCGTCACTCCGCAGATTTTGCGCAGTGCTCGCATCTCGACCGCGTTTACTCTACTTTCATGCTCTTTCTTCCATACCCAACTCTCGCTTCCATACGTGAGCGTAGGTACCAGCATCGCGTTGTGTACGGCGAGCTGGGCCTTCTGGCTGAGGTTCTTAGCGCCTAGAAGTTTACCTAACGCTCCATTTAAACTATTCCCCAAATTCACTCTTCTTTCTATATCAGCGGTGTACCTTCCATCCCTGCTAAAAGCACATCCAAGATATACAAACTCATTCACTTGCTCCAGCATAACATCATCGACCATTATCCTTGCATCCTTTATTGAAACGTTATCTTAAATTCTTCTTTAAATACTGTAATACTTTATGATCGTGATGTGAGTCTTGATACATAATATATTATTATACTAATTTAAATGTTGTATTAACATTTGTATACATTATATGTAGTCGCGTCATAAGTTCTGTCACAAACACTTTCATAATTTTACGACTTTTGTTCTTTGTGTGGAATATATATGATGTACCTATATTAGAATTAACATAATGAAACTTTTACAATAATATTTTATTTATTTCTCTTTTATGTCATCGATATTGTGGCAAAGATACGATAAACTTAAAGTAAGTTAAGGATATTGAACAAGGAGGTAATATATGTTCTCTCATTTATGGATAAAAATCAGAAATCTAGAATCACAGAAAAGATCAAATATTGACAGATAGGTTTATTTTGCCTACTGATCAATATTATCAAATTATTTGAAAAAAAATCTCACAAAAGTCCGAGCTATTTTTATGGTCCGTGGTCTCTAGAGACATACAAATAACAATATAATTAATCCTGTAACAAATAAAATACCGAAATATTCCACCAAACCACATTTTCGCATTTACCTCTTTTGCCACATGGCTCATGATTAAGCTTTGATTTCGCTTAAAAGTAAAGGGTTTGAAATAAAAATCGCGACCCTCCAAAAGAAAAATCGGCCCAAGAAGGGGTTGCTTAAAAAGAACACCGAAACCGTTGTTTTCATCTAAAGACGGGGGTTACCAGGTAGGCGGCTAAATGAATTGCAAACAGCATTATTATTTCCTGCAGGAAGTCGTATATATTCCTTGCCGCCTTTATTTTAATGTTTTTTCTTCTTTATTCATTTTTTTTACCCCTTTTTATTGCCGACAAGCTCGTAATATATTGTAAACGTAGAGCGAGCGCCTGTTGTAAACAACTATTACGTTTAATAGGAGAATAGGGTTGATTTTTAACGGTGATTTTATTTATAACTTAATATTGTTAAAGGGAACTCCGCTCCCACATGAATGTGTATGACTATATCCAAGATTCACCCAAAACAGGTAAATGTGAAGGTATTTAAAGCTAGAAAAGATTGATCCAAAACGTCGTGGCGGGTTAGTTAAATATCCGCCCTCCGAAACTAATGAGGAATAAGCAACACTAGGAACTAACAATCTGATCGTTGTATAAAAATCAAAACAAAAAGATAGACATGCAGCAGAAATATGCTACGTTCAACAAATAAATCAAAAAAGGCTTTATTATACCATAATTAACTATTAAAAACTGCTTTTACTTCCATTTTGATACATAGTATATCAAAAAGCGAGCCGCTCCCAATAATATCAAATTTTTCCTATCTCCAGTTTTTTCCACAAATTGTTCACGACAATAACCTCCCATCGCTTCCTCGATTAGAAACTAAGGAAGCGATAAGCTGATCACAGTAAAAAATAATTTCTTACTGAATGTATGCCACAAGAAATAAGTTGTTTTCTAACAACAACTATTTATTTCTCCATGATCCCTGTATAAGATATTAAATTATTATGGATGTTAAAAATATACCTGAAATTCATCTACTTAGAGCGAAATAATCATCTAAACTAATATTATAATTGCAAAAGTTCGGATGGATGTTTGTTGCTCAATCACGCCAGAACTGATGAACAGATCTTAATGAAATTTGCCACAGAGATAATTTATAGTCTGCAGTAGCACATAGGCTACTTTTTATCCCGAAAAAACGTACGGTTCCCGCGAGACAAAATTAACGCGAGCGAAGCCGCGGGCAAGAGCGAGTTGACCATATGTGTATAGTTTTCACTTAATTTATGAATATTCCAAATATCTATAACCAAGTATCCACAACAGATATATCAGGTTCTGTTTTATTTGTAAGTATGAGAGCCGATTAATATATAGCATATAAATCCAAATTTCTTGTAAGCTTAAGCCTGTTGTAAACAATAAAGTAATTAGCCATAACAAAGGCTCCATCGCGATAAGAATTGTATTATTTCTTGGGTGAATAGTTCTCCTCATAAAATTAGCTATAAAAGGGCGGTAACTGTCGATTATAGCCTCCGTAACTGCTCTCTAATAATGAATTGTCTTTAGTATAATGTTCGATCGAGATATTACAAGGTTTTTGTTCTAAATTAATTGGTGAATTATTATTATTAATCCTGTATAAAACTATTATTCGCCGAGTTATTCCTTCTTTAGAACCTTAGATAAAGATAAACTTTAATGTTTCTAAAGACCAGAGATAACAAACAATCATGTGACTCAAATATTTCAATTCTATATTTTTTTACTTTCGTATCGGTTTCCGTTTGACCAGTCTCATCCAAGAAATAAGTGATGATGCGATCTAAAATAGAGCACTTACCTAGAAGATGCCTGTTCACTGATGACTTGAAAATTCCTAGGTTGTATTTGTCAGTAAAAATAGTCTCAGGCATATCATTCCGTTTTTCGTCAGTACGCACCACAAAACATGAAGTAAATTTCGAAAAGAAATACAAGAATTTTTGGAGTTGCAATTGTTGTAGGTAAGCTTTAATAACACTAATAAGTGTAACTAAGTGAGTATGGTTGTTTAATGTTCACTTGGCTTCGCTTGGAATATGAAGCAAATTTAATCAATATAAGTAATCGTAAAACTTTAAAAATTCCTGCAAGATTCTGGTCCGTAATTTAAGCACACGCAATCCAATGAAGATTATAGTTTATGTAACTCCGTAAATTCAAGCTAAGTCTATTTAATTTAAATAAAATTGTGATTAAATCACTGTGCTCCAAATAAATCTCATTTAAGAACAACTTTCATTCACTTGCTTATAACAAATTTAATTTTCTGGTGCAGTTACTAATTTAACTATTTTAATATATAAAATTGTCTTCAGTGAAACAAAATTTGGGTTGCTGAAAAAATATGATCAAATAACGACCTAGTATGGTAAGGAAAAACATTTTGTATTACAACATATATTTGTGGAGTGTAATAAAGCAGCGAACGAAGCCAATAAACGTAGATTATCGGGAGTTATGATGCGATTCCCGTTAATGCGACATGACAATAGGCCCCGGGCTGGATGCCGGCCATGGCGGATGCAATATTGCGCAAAGAGATTTGTTATAGGAAATTATATTTGTACATACTTAACTACACTAATTTACCATAAACGCTATTAATAAAATTCAAATATTTGTGACCTACTTACTTTGAAAATATCCATTTCTAAAATACATACATATACCTATAGCGGAGAGAAGAGATGGATGGATTGTGTGAAGGGTGATATGATGATTTGTAGTGTGACAGAAGATGTATGTTAGAATAGAAGAGTGTGGAAGGAAAATACATATTTTGCCGACCTCAAATAATTGGGATATGGTGAAAGAAAAGAGAGAGAGGAGATGGATCTCCCCTTGCTATCATCCTAACAAACACTTTATGCTTCCTCTACTTTCATTAATCTCTTCATATATACACCTTTATTTGAGGTCCTATTTTTAATTAGATAGTATGTACGTCGTAGTCTGGCACTGACTCTTCCATTTACACACACATTATTATTTATTATTGTCATTGTTCTTTCGGGGTTTTATTTCCTTTTTCACAGAAAGTATTCGTGGACATGCTACTGTGCAAACAGTTCGACAACGAGTCAATGTTGACTTTCCTCGACCTCCCCTATCCCTACAGCTACGGTAAATCGAATAAATGCATTATATTTATCAATCTACTATGATCTTGTTTTCTGGACGCGCCAGCTTCATAGGAAATGTTTTCCACTTTGAACGTTGTTTTATTTTTGCAATGATGGGAATAAGTATATTCCCAAATCTACAGTTTTATAATATCCCACCATCGATAATTAATGGCAGGGCTATTATATCATACTGATCACTTTGAATTAATATCAAACGTGTGTTGTCCAAGATTTGTTATTAAAACTTTTTCCCAAAAGTAGATACATACATAAATAACAATTTACTGATCACCAAAATAAAAGACACAATACACTACCTACAATCTTTTTAAGCAAAACAATAGGTGGCTTTATCTGTATTTGTATCTATATAAATACTAAATTCAAACATTTCTGATTTGACATATTATTATTCTTATTACAGTCTCGTAGCTATTTTGGTAAATGTCCCCGTCTAAGCTATGAGATGAACATGATTTTTATATCAGTATTCTGTTGTAAAGCCATCAAAACGAATATTAAAAATAAAAAAATACTTTTAATTTTGCTTACAACATTTGCCTTAAAACTTTCGCAGTTGTAGTATTTGTTTTCATATTTGGAGCACAGCAGAGAGATTGACGGTCCACAATCGCCTATGCACGTGTGCAACACCACAAAACTCATCAACTACCGGTCTCGAAGGAATTTTATGACACCATTTTGACAAACAAAACCGTAACTCGGAATTCTTCCCAAATCCCCATGATGCACAAGAGAAAATTTCCTATATATCAATATATATTAAATATTTAATTTATTATAACATGTACATTAAATTATAAACTAGTACAATGAAGGAAACTAGACTTATATTGGATTTAACCTACAATCCCTTAAGACTATAAATAGAATACTTTGTCTAGCTCTAGATCATCCAAGTCAATGAGTAAGGTCCCAGAAGGCCGGCTACGTTACCTCTCTTATAAATAAATAAATAATCGACAGATTAACCCCACATATTATACGTCCACAAATTAAGAAAGTTATGCTTGTGTTATGGGTAATATACAACAGACTACTCTGGGACCGATCCCAGATACCGAGACTATAGTAAATAACGGAGAAAAATCGTTTCCGAAATTTACCATACAAGGAATCGAATCCGGAGCCTCTGTGTTGCAGTGAGACTGGCCGCCAAAGGCTTAGGCCGCTCAACCATAGAGGCCGTCAGTTACCGCCGTTTTAGTTACTTATACATAAGTAACTATATATATATACTAAATATAGAGAAACGATAAATTTAGAGTTTAACAGAAAAATTATGACTGGCTATGCAATAGATGTTTTTATTTGATAAATGAATATTTTTTACTATAAATTTTGACTTCCGATAATTATATCAAATTATTTAAATTATAATTTAGACCCTATATTGTATTATCTATACTTGTAGATATCTTAGACCTATTTTTAAATTGTCACTAAAAATTGATAATTTGTTATATTCAAATTTGACATAGTACCTTATTTTAGATTGCATAGATTGACTTTGTTCCTCTATTTATATTCAATTTATTTGAATTTAATAACTAAAAATCTAAATGTTTTAATATTGATATAATTTGGAATGTAAAAGTTATAAAACACATATATGTACAACAATATATGTAAAATATTTGTACGACCATAGGTCAGATACGGTGATACTAGTAATACTGTTTTACCAACTATTGTCGAGATACCACCGTATTTATGCAAATAAAGATTCATTCATTCATAAAAAAGTGTAATAAAAGGAAATATAAACAACGTACTTGGTTGCAAGGCAATCAGTTACATTGTACTCAAAGCAGTGGGCAGTGGCTCGCGGCCGCACAAATAGGGGGACATAAATGTGAATTGATGTTAACGTGTTTTTTACGACGCCACGGTCAACATATCGTTTTGTTTGCCACCGCACCGTCGATATCTCTATTCCCCCTTCCACCCTAGAATTTTCATCCTCACTTTTTATTAGGGACTGCCTTGGGCTGTTTCGGACAGAACGCTTTTACACGTAGTACTATAATAATGCATAAACTACAATTAATCGAACTTGTCTTTCAACTTATATGTAGTTAATAACTTCCTAAAATATTGCATTATAATGTTCTTAATTTTATCCATTCAACAAATAACATTTAAAACTGACTTTAACAGGCTGCTCAATGACAAATAAAACTGTCCATAAATTTCGCTAGGTGGTAGGTCATTTGCCCGACTGGATGGCTACCACCCCTGGTCTAAAGTATGTCTTCATAACAACCTCGAGTTGTGTTCCGGTATTAGTGACCAGGTTCCAGTCTCCCTTAAGAGAGCAGCAGCGCATTTGTAGCAACTTTGGTGTTGCAAATGTCCATAGGCGATGGTAACCGCTTTCCAATAAGTGGGCCGTCTGCCTGTTTGCTGATCTCCTGCAATAAAATAAATTAAGACTTATTTTAAAATGTGTACAGTACAGTATGTGTAAGTTTCTTTATGTGTGTTATCTGCATATACCTATAAAATGTCCCCTAACATGCAATTAGTTAATCAAATGAACAATCAAAATGTAATATATTATATGATCTTTGCTTAATAAAACATTATTAATTATTGCAAATATAATTCATTAAATCCAAAAAACAAATTAATTTTAATAAAGTGCTTTAATTCAATATCACTCTTCAATTAAATACCTACTTAAAACAATCTTTAAAATTCCTATTTTAAACGACTATATTTTATCTTGTGGGCCTCAAATTATAAACACTTTACAGCATCTTAAAAGTTCTATTTATGTAAAAAATTACTAATAGTAACCATTCGGGCCAATATAAATTTATTTTGTATAAGTTTGCTCGCTTTTAATCGACATTGCATCTGATATGAGGTAAAGATGCTGTCTAAGATGGAGCTATATAGTAGATTACGCGAGACTTAAAGACATAAATTTTATGTTTCAGGAAAACAGACGACGGTAAGGAGTTCCACTCCTCAGTGGCACGTATCATAAAAGTAGGAGCTAAGCGCTTCGTCCGTTCGTTTGATATTTCCACCATATATCGGTGGTGTGAGCTCGTACCTCTGCTTATACAGTAGTAAAAAGATTAGATTTTAGGAAGAGTAGATTATAATGATTAGAGAGAAGGTAGGAAAAAAAATGATTTTTTCAAATATAAATGAAACATTAACACTGCAGAAATCCATTCTAGCTGCATCGATCCGTAACACTGTATCTATGTAGATCTACGACGTGCTCAAAACAAAAGTTCGCCAAGAAGTTTTATCACAGTAGCGTCTCTTTAGACAAAAGGGGGCCCTTTGACCTATTTTAGTGGGATGATTCACCGAAGCTGGATGAACGCGAGGATATTTTATTCTGATGGAGATAATATTTTATATCTCTTTGTCCAAGTTATCCTATGAAAATAGATTTAAATAAATGAATTGATTACTTACCATACGCGCAAACATATACTCTTATTATTTTTATATTAATAGCTATGCGATGTTGAGGGGTTTGTATTAATTTTAATAGCATTTTCTGATTCCATCCCTAAGAGAAAGGCCCAATATGACTCACTCTCTTCTCCTTCTTCTTCAGCCAATCTCAGTCCACTGCTGGACGTAGGCCTCTCCAAGTACGCGCCACATATCCCAGTCTCCCGTCTTCCTCACCAGCCTCTGCCGGCGATCTTACGCAGGTCGTCAGTCCACCGGGCTGGCGGGCGTCCTACGCTATGTTTGCCGAGACGTGGTTCCCACTCCAGGCCTCGTTTGCTCCATCGGCCGTCGGTCCTGCGACAGACGTGACCAGCCCACTGGCACTTCAACTTGCTAATTTTGCGAGCTATGTCGGTTAGCTTCGTTCTCTTACGGATGTCCTCATTTCTGATTGTATCATTAAGAGAAACACCTAACATAGGTGGGTCCATAGCCCGTTGAGCGACTTTGAATTTGTGGATCAGTCTCGCTGGCAGTGTCCTTGTCTCGGCACCGTATGTCATGATGAGTAGCACGCACTGTACCACCACATCATAGTCTACTAAGTGATAAATTTGTGAAGCAGTCTCAACTGTCAATTTCCATGTTTCAGCTTCGTCGTAAGTTGTAACAGAATACGTTATAGCCCTACTTAAATATTGACTCTTAAATGACTGCCTATCTGAAATACCAGCCTGAGCCAATAAGATTTTATCCATTATCCTCCTTTCAATCTTATTTATTTTCGTGTATTTAATTCGTTTTGGAGACTCCGTTTAATGTCGATTACATTCCACTTTCAAAGTTCTACTTTGAGATGGAAATAACTCGTTACTTCTATTAAAGTAATTAGTCAGTATAAAGCGATGCTTAAGTAATGAAGCATAATTATAAGTGAGGACACGTCTTAGGAGCAGAATAATTAAATCAATCATCCCGTCCCGGTGGTGTATAATCTTTTCACTCAAATTAAGTTTGGATTAAATACTCGCAAACGAATCGAGTCGCCGCTTTGAACCCGATAGCCTTTTGGTATACAATTTGAGATGTTGTCAAAGTTGAGATCTAAGGAACTTATATTGGATTTCGCCCAAAGAGTAAACAGACATTATTTATATCTGTTGTAAATTTCGAAATTACAAAAACAGCATTTTTAAAATTGACACCTAATAATATTTTATAATCAATGTTAAATACTTATTAAAGTATTCGATTGTAATTTTATGCCTGTTCTCTACATTTTACGTAGTACTAATAACATTTGATTGCTAGAATAATTTAAAGAGATCGCTGGGGCCCTGGGGAGGGCGCCGAATGCGGGCCTCGCCAAACTTTTAAAGATATTATCCGAGAAGGGTTGAGCTGAACGCCATGCGTCCTACGTGATCCCGAGCGCCATCTGTCTTCAGCCGACTGAAATTTGTTTATCTATAGAATAGAAAGAAAATATTTTAGGTCTACAGAGCACTTTGGTATTACTCTGATTTGATTGAACTTTGAGTATTGAATCATGAATAATTTAAATATAGGCTTATGTATATTGTGGCAGTTGGTATTACCGATATATGAAATCAATCGATTTTCTTTGAATACTTGTGGCGGGGATATTAAACGTTCATGTAAACATGACTGGCCCAAGTCCGAAAATGACAGATAGATAGATAACTCTTTATTGTACACCAAAACACAAATAGAAAAATACAAGTCATGGTACAACGGGCGGCTTTATCGCTAAAAACCGCTAAAGTGAGGTTTAAGCATTGACCGGCTTAGTTCACTGGACGTATAAGCCGCCAGTTCGATATCCGGCAAGGTAATTTCAATGACGAAATTTCCGCTATAACTTCCGACCTGGGTGTCTGGAATTTGGAATGACCAATACCAACGTAACTTGTTTATTTTGGAACTATATAAGTAGAATTAAATATATACGTGTGTGTTCATCCGTCAAATACTATATTACTTTGAAAGAAAAATATGTAAGTAAATATTTATAAGATGACCGGCCTGTCTCATTTATTACAACCAAACAGGCCTTGAGTGTGACAGTTGTGCGCAAACAGTCTTTGTCGAGATGAAAATCAGACGGCGACATAAATTATGTAAACGTGCCGCAGTAACCATAAAAAATCAAGAGTTCGTCCGCCAGAGGACTCTGTGTATCGACTCAGGAACTGGACGAACATAAATTTATCATTTTCCACTGCATAAAGCATAAATTCGAATCATTGGTCCTTCCTATATAGGGTCGAGTCACAATAATACTTTGTTGAAAACACTTTATATGGTACACCTCATAAACGACTTTTCGCATTTCTTTCGTAAAAAAAGTAAGTTTTATAAACAGGGAATAACGTGATTGGTAAAATAACGAAGAAAAGATAAGGAGTCATTTTATGCACATTTTTGATTATGATTCGGTAAGTAAATTCTTTATAAATAAATAAAACGTAATTTCTAATGTACTTATAGATATACATATGTTCCTTTTATATGATACATCATTCCGTAATATTATTGAAAACATATTTATGCAAATTTTACACTTTTGTAAAGACAAGACACTTTTACAAATGTTTCAAATTTGATATAAAATATGTAACTTTAGTTACTTTCTGTTGTCATTGCCAATCGATCAGCCGATCAATTCAATAATACAGACAGACAACAGAGTAGTGATACGTGATTTAGGTACCCTGAAACCAGAAGATATAAAATCTTTTTCTAAAATAAACTGCGTGCGTCTCTTATTTAAATTTCGGGACTTATTCTAAAACTCTGTAGAAAAATGATTGAATAGCTTGCACACGATGCTAGCATTGCCTAAAGCAATCCACTTCCTTGGCCACTTGTCACCCACACGGTTTCAAGGGGACGCGGCATCTACATAAAAATATCCATATTTTAAATTTGATTTGAGAACTCGGCCGTGGACAAATGTTTGCTATTGAAAATTGGACGAGGGACTGTGACGTGATAGAAATTCAATGCATCTAGTGTACGTAGATTTTATATATGTCAAAAGAATGGACGGGAAACTTTTCTATGTAAAATAACTACTTTATAAGTGTAGATGCCCTTTAAAATGTACATTTTGTACTTATAGCGAAGTTTATCTTAGGAACATTGGTTTTAAGAAAGAGAGGGGGACGGGCAGTCAAAAGAAATGAGATAGACACTTATCTTTAAAAAAAAAATTCAAGGACTTTTGAACGATCGTCCATATCAGTCCCGTAAAGGCAAACCTTAAATAACATGCAAAATCACTTATTTTATGCTTTAAACAATAAAGTCTAAAACTAACTTTGCATCTATAGATAAGAGGCAGACTAGAAAGGCATGAAAAACTCGCTGTCTCTCATTGATATTTTTGGTGCATTCTACAAGAATATGATATATGTTCTCTCTTATAATATACGTTTCACAATTGGGACAGTTTGTCTTTTTCGTGAGGAAAGCAAATGTTTTTAGCGGCATGTGTCCAGCACGCACATGATGAGCGACAACAGCTAAGGAGCGGCTCAGTTATACTTATTATCATTTTAGAAAATACACACCTATAGATTTTGAACAATTGGGTAGATGGCACATGTTACAATAAGTCCTAAAATTATTTTCATATAAAAGAACGGGCGCTAAAATACCATACATTATGTTACTTCTAAGTAATACGATAAAAAAATGGTAACTGTTTAAACAATATCATGATACTATAAAAGTAAAAACATAAGATGTTATTTTAAGGGCTGTTAAAATACCATCATATGCGTTTATATGTCAATACCTAATTTTGGAATTTAGTGTAATATATGTCCGCCGCGCTATTGTGTTTGTGTCTCTAAACGAAGATCTCAACCGTTTAGTGAAATGTCACTTTTCGAACTGCCACAGAAACTTCTTTATTCTTATTTACTTATATTATTATTAAATTTTATTCCCTGAAGCAGGCAAACAGGCAGCCGGCCCACCCGTGAAAGTGGTTACCGTCGCCTATGGACGTTTGCAACACCAAGCGTGTCGCCAACGCGTTGCCGACCTCTAAGAAATGTTATAACGCCCTTCTTAAAAAACCCCATGTCTTAGAGCAAAGTGAAAACCGCGGTGGAAAGTTACCTCCAGATCATTGTTATACATGTACCTAATAAATGTTCTAGAGAATCGTTGCGTAGTTGAACGTGGGAGCCCAAAGAGAAGAAAATATTACTATGGTGCCAATGAAAGACCTACAAATGTGCTGACGCGTTGTATACTCACCAAAGAGAATAAAACATACATACATACATAGTTTCACGCCAGTTCCCTTGCGGGGTAGGCACGAACAACAGAGGGCCATTTAGGCTTATTCTTACACACCTCACTTGCTACTTTCACATTCATAACTCTTGTCATGCACGCCCGTCTGTTATTAAGAATAAAACAAATATATTAGTTTTAATTTTTCTGTCGACTCTTCAGGCTTTTGAATAACTCTTCTTTATTGCTATTAGCCCCTCAAATAAAATAAATTGATAAAAACAAAAATATTTTTCTTATTAAGTACACAAATTACATCATGTAAACTGAAGAGCAACAACCAAGCCTGTTCTGTTCGTTAGAAAACTTGTGTGTCAAGAACGGGTGGACTTACTCATTTAATTCATCGTAGTGTGCTGATGCAGATTTGATACTTTACTCCAATTACAAATTTTGAAAACTTGATGGACGTTTAATTTAACTTCAATAACTTTATATTTTATAGATTTTAACTACACTATGTATATAATTTGAATTAAGCTTATATATATATCTATACATTCCTAAGGTTACTTGTTTAGTATAAACTTTATATAAATCGTTTGTTCGTGCCTACCCCGCAAGGGAACTGGCGTGAAGTTATGTATGTATGTATGTATGTTTATATAAATCTTTTCCAGACTAATGGGTTGACTAAAAAGGATTACCTTCAACTTTAAGCGACAAGGATATTTCATTATTCATCTCGCATTATTATTTTTATTTACAACTTAAATTGAAGTTCTCTTGGTTAACAAAAAATATTTAATCGACTTCTTTCTACAACATCTTGAAGTCAGTGCCAAGTTAAACACAAAAAAAACAACAACAAATTTACAAAATACAGCAATTTTTTATGTTTTACTTCACAGCGACTTCAAGATGTTGTAGAAAGAAGTTGGTTAAATATTTTTTTTTTGGTTTTTAGCGTAAAGTCGGTTTTTTTTTGTTAAAAAATATATTTTTAACTGTTTTAGTTGCGCAAATACTCCAAAAGCTTTAGAGATAATATATTAAGTACCTGTAGAAATTGTACAACTGGCACGCGTATACAAATTTTCCTCTTCAACACAACAACAACAACATTTATGCTCTTCAACAAGAGTGGCTCTCGATTTCCTTACGATCGACAAATCAGATTCTCACTTGGTGACTATGGGACCATCTCGGGAGTTAAAAAAACAATTTGAAAATCAGTCTACAACTGACGAAGAAATCGCGGAAATGCCTACAAAGAAATTAAGCGCCTATAGAAAGTGTAATACTGGCACGTGTATACAAAGTAGGTTTTTTTGAAAGACTCTCGATTTCTCTGGGATCCATTTATCAGATTCTGACTTGAGTACCATGGAATCGCCTCGGAAGTATATACTTACGAATAAAGAAAACAAATCTAAATCGATCCACAATTGACGAAGAAATTGCGTAACATGCATGTAAAAATAAGCGCCTGTAGAAGATGTAATAGCTACACGCGTATACAAGCTTTTCTTCAAGAATTTAGGCGCACGGCGTTCTTTAATAAGTAATGGTTACTGTTGTTTTCCCTGGAATCCACTCACCAGTTCTTGACTTGTTGACCATGGCACCACCTCAGGAGTATAGACTTACGAGTAAAGAAAAATAAAATTAATGTAAATCGGTGTAGAATTGACGGAGATATCGTGTTACGAAGAAGCCTGTTATCCATTTTCGTGGGTTTCTCTAATTCCTCAGAATCCACTCATCACACCCTGACATGGTGACATTGGGACCAATTCGGGAGTATAACCTTTCGATTAAAAGAAATATTTTGAAAATTTATTCACAATTGACAGAGAAATCGAGTAACGAACATACAAAAACAAAACATAGAGACGAATTGAGTATCTTTTTCTTTTATTAACAAGAAATGATATAAAGATATACATACATACATACATACATAACTTCACGCCAGTTCCTTTGCGGGGTAGGCACGTACAACAGAGTGCCATTTAGGCTTATTCTTACACACCTCACTTGCCTCTAAATAAAAGATATAGCACCCCAAAATTAACAATTACAAAAATCCAGACAATAGTTTCTAGACAATACAATGGTTTGACCTTATCGAAAGAAGAAAGAAAACATTTTTTATCAAAGGCAATCTTTATCATTTAAAATAAATTGAAGAACTTTTATTCGCGGTACATTTACAATCAGTCGGCGCATTACACGCGAAAATGTCCAATGCGGGGAGGTGGAGGGTTATAGTAGCTTGAGGGTAGAGAGGGGTTCAAATATGACATATCTGGGAGCCGTCACCACCCGCAACACTGAACCAGAACTTGGTCTGCGGCCAGCACAGATGTGTACTATATACGGGCGTACGTAAACAAATAGGAAACAGCATACAGTGCAACCATGTAACTTGATTTAGCGTTGTACGCTTACAAATTTGGCCCATTGCAGGAATATTTTAAATGAATCTAATAGATACGATGAAACGAAAATAATTTCGTAAAATTTTACTTAATTATGACTCAACGAAACATTTGCGTCTCTATA
Source organism: Dendrolimus kikuchii (assembly GCA_019925095.2). NCBI lineage: Eukaryota > Metazoa > Arthropoda > Insecta > Lepidoptera > Lasiocampidae > Dendrolimus > Dendrolimus kikuchii. The sequence goes on from CM034392.1 coordinate 8,570,255, forward strand.
AGTATTTAATCATCGCCTTGTTTTTGAACAACAACTAATACTAAAGGCAATCAAAGTGTTTTAGGTAAGGGTGACACGAAGCCCAAATAAACTATGAGGTACAATATTAGTGGTTAATTTAAGGCAACTCTTAATTTTAAATAAAAATAAAAATCATAATAACTGAATAATACTGTAAAACTTTGACGACATTAGTATAAATATGTGGAATATTACATAATAAATAACAGCAAATTGTAATATGATTTGTGTCACTAGCAATGTGTCTTACGGTTTAACGGCTTCATTTAATTAAAACTGTCCTAACTTTTTGAAAGATAAGAAAATTATTCAAAAATGGCCTATAAATATTTTAATGCAATGGGGTAGGTAATTGACATCAATTTGATACATATAACAATAAATTCTTATACAATGTTCGTATAAAACAGAGGGCGTTTATATACTAAGCTGTTTAAACTATAATAAATATATTTGACTTGTCATAGACGTGACGTCTAAAGAAACGCTAGTATATAGGTGGCTTTGGAGTCTTGTAAAAGGATAAAAAGTATTTTAGTTTATTTGATTGTCAACTTTTATATTGTAATGACAAAAATATAAATTGAATATTGAATTAAGGGAAACCTAAGTGTTGTAATTTTTTGATTTCTATCGCAACATGATGTGTTTCGTTTATTCCTTAGCAGGGCAGCACTGTACATGTACCAAGCTGTGTACGTCCAAAGTTTTCGAATGGCGAGGGAAAACGCCTCGGGCGTAACGCGCCTACGCTCAGTTATTAGCGGCCATTGAGACACGACTATTTACTTACTGAGAGCGCGATGGCTCGTGTTAAGGTAGTGCCCAAAGGCACTTTTAGTCTCTCTTTACGACACCACGGATTTATGTATGTAAGGTCATTTTGAAACACCAAATGAGGATAGTTTTAAATGCGTTGTGAGAAATAAAATTAATGATTATCTCCTTTCGTTTACAACTCAAATGCGGGCGTTGAAGGAAAAATTGCTAGTTTTATCGAGTCAATCCAACGCGTAGGGCATTTTTCATGAGACCTACGCTCTCTCTACGATACTAACATGAGAAAAATAGATAGGACAAGAATACGAGACTACGATTAGACGACAAGATTGCACCACAGAGGACAATTTTCAAATTGTTACAGGCATTCCTCGATTTAAAATTTTCAAATTGTTCAAGACGAATTTATATTCTTGAAAAAATATTCCTATAGCATAATTATATGACAATATTTGTAATTTTGTTAAAGTGTTTACCATCGCCTATAGATGTTTGAAAAACCAGGGTTGTTCCCGGCTTCGGAGAAATTTTATAGTTGTTTTCTTATAAATAAAGTAAATCATTTATGGACTTTCGTTAGCTTTACGGGCCGCTCCATTGTAAGTGGAATAACATGTACTTGGTTCATATATTAAAAATAAAGTATTACGTTTACCAAATATGACAAAAACATTACAAAATACACGAGACATAATAAAACGTTTTTACTAGCCTGTTAAACTTTAGAACCCAATTTGTGGCTCGTACCGACGATAAGCGGGTCCAAATCAAACACAGCTCCTTTGAGAGACGTTTGAGCGATATGTGTATTACGCCATAACTATGTCTATTCAATTCTAGATATTTGTATTCCTTCGGTACTAGACTTTAGTAAAGTTAAATTTCATCGCTGTTACAAAATTGTAATCTGTCATTTATTCAGCGATAGAAGCAGTTTGTTAAGGAATTGATTATAAACTTTTTTTTTATATAGAGTACTACTTACTTTTTATGTATAAAATTATATAACATAATATTTTCTTAGGTTTTCGCGACTTGTATACATAATAAAACTACGTTTTAACGGTTTTAAGCGCGGTAATTTATTTTATTAATTTCACGGAAGACAAAGATGTCAAGTGTCAACGAGTATTGTTTAAGTTTTATTCAGCCTACCGCCAACTTGTTAATTTTAATTATTTAGTTTTAATTTTGTTTATGGTTATTACTTACTCTATGGGAGCCTAATCTAATTTACTACCGCTTCGCAACATGTTATGGCTTGAAGAGAAGAAGCGGCGCAAGAAACTCTTCAGCAAACATGCCTAGCTCTAATAATTTTATATAATATTAAAATGGGTGGAAGGAAAAATAAAAGAAATTATCAGTCAAGTTGGTTTGTGTTCCGTTGTACGCAGAAAGAGCTCACAGTGTCTTGAGGTCTGGCAGTTGGTTTTTGCTGGGTTTGGGTCTTAATAGTTTTGATGATCGGATCCCAAACAGGTGGTACTTGCCAACCATCTTCTCTATTGAAATTTGGGTGTGTTTTGATTTAAATAGCCTCACGTATCATTCTAGGTATGAAACGAGGATTCTTTCGCGAGGAAGGGTTATCGAATCTGATGTAGTGGTTGGATTTATCAAGCGCGTCTTCACTGAATGCAGACTTCGTAAACCTTGTGTGTTGTCAGCAATGTGTTCTTTTACCCGTGTTTTCATGCTCCTCTTTGTTTGACCAATGTATGACAATTCACACTCACAATCGAGCTTGTTGAGACACCTGCTTCCTGAGTGGGATATTGCATTTCACAGGTCTCAGAAATTGGGTAATCTTTTTATGCGGTTTGAAATATGTTTTGATTGAAGCTCGCCTGATGATGTGGCCAATTCTGTCTGTGATCCCCTTGATGTAGGGTAGGGTAGCAGGGCACCGCTCAACTGAAGGTGGTTTCGGGCCTTTGTGACGTTGGTGTGGAGTTTTCAGCTGATTGCGTTGTAGAACTCGTTTGACATGCTGAAGCTCTCCAGCCACGTGGTTCTCGTCACAGATTTTACGTGCTCTCTGAAACAAAGATTTGCCCACGGCAGCTAACTGACTAGGATGGTGGTGAGACGAACCATTAAGGTATTTATTTGTATGGGTAGGTTTCCTATACACCGTATGGCTAAGAGTATTGTCAGGGTTCCTTAGGATGAGCACATCCAGAAAAGCTAATTTATGGTTTGCCTTTAGTTCCATAGTGAATTTAATATTACTGCTAATGGAATTGAGATGGTCTAGAAATGCAGAGACTTTATCGTTTGGGAGGAAGGCAAAAGTATCGTCTACGTACCTTTTATACATCTTCGGTTTAGCTGGAGCGGTATCCAGTGCCTTCTGCTCGAAGTCTTCCATAAAAATATCAGCCACGACAGGAGACACCGGTGAGCCCATGGCTACACCGTTGATTTGGTCGTAGAAGCCGTAGTCCCTCCCACACGAAATAGCCTGATGTGAGGCAATGTTTTAGTAGGTCTGCATATTCCTCAGGCATGTCATTATCTATTAACTTCCTTTTGACAATCTCAATGCAATCTTCCACTGGTAAACTGGTAAATAAGGACTTGACATCAAAACTGACTAGACGTCGAAACGTCGGAAAAACAAAAATCAAATAAATTACCGCGCTTAAAACCGTTAAAACGTAATTTTATTATATTATATAACATAATTTTCAACAATATGTATTTTATGCAAAACATGATGATATTTAAAGTGAATTTTTCAAATGAACCTTCAGGGCCAAATTCTAAACCAAAATGCAAAAAACACAAAGGAATCTCGAAGCCGATTTCGACGAAAACTATAATGGCAACATTAGATTTGTTTAAAATTTCTTGTCAGGAATCGAATCGGCTGATTTTGACTAAATAAATATATTGGAATGTCAAACGGTAAATCAAGGGAAAGGGTTGTTTTTGAATAAAATGTTCAATTCAATTTTCCATACATTTGATTCCTTACAAGGCCAATCAATTTTTCAAACATGTAATGATATCATATACCATTTTTGTTTTCGTCAAAATCGGCCTCAAGCTCTTTTGAATGTTTTTCGCTATTTCGAATAATTTATGACTTGGCCCTGAAGGCCCACTTGAAAAATTCACTCTGTATATACCTACCTACCTGTTAATAAATAAATTCTTAGAGACAGCTTTATAAACCATTTTAATTTTCTTCCATCCATGATTCTTAACTTCTTCATCTCAACTTCTAACTTCCCTCTGCGCTTATTACATGAGATTCTTTAAGACGAGTATTTTAAAATTTCTTAAAGGCTAGCAATATATTGGCAATGTCTCTGCAAACGTTGCAAAAGTCCAAAGGCAACATTACTCATCTTGCAACTTGCATCAGGTGGGCCGCCTGCCTGTTTGCCTTCTTCAGACAAAAAAATATTAAATAATTATGCTTAACCATCACTGCCTGAACTGATTTTGGGTACATCGACCACTAACTTGTGGACATTAAATGTGTTTGTATGTATACATGGTATACAGATTCGTATAGATTGAGATCCCAGTCACCTCAGACCTACGTGATTTTAGGAAAGATAAATTTTTCAGTATCGGTAGTTTAACATAAACTTAGAAAGGAATGGATACTCGGTAAGATGAAAGAGAGGCCATTTTTCAAGTAGCAGGTATCAAAGGTGGAAAATAACCATGCTAACTTACGTCAAAGTAGCAAGGCTAGTTTTTACATATGTCATATATGATATTGTTATAAACGAAGATATACAGTTGCCAGACACTTCCTGTGGGCCATAACTTTTGACAGACACTTTAAAAAAAATGGGAACTTACGTCATTTTAGGAAGGCTGAATTTTATATATATTATCAAGTATAATATTTTAAAATATTTTCCAATGAGCCAGACAAATCTGACGGGCCAAACATCTTCCCATGGTTATTTTCCACCTTTGATAGCTGCTACCTGAAAAACGGCCCCGCTTTCAGCTTAGCGAGTATCCATTCCTTTCTAAGTTTATATTAAACTACCGATCCTAAAAATTTCATCTTTCCTAAAATCACGTAAGTCTGGGGTGACTGGGATCTCTATCTAGTAGCTATAACACCTACTTTAGCCACGAATTTCTGATCACACTTCAGACTACTCACAACGGCACCACAGGGCGGGCTTAACATTTACAAGTACGTCATCTGTGCAATAGTAGCAAAAGCTTAGAAAATACCATAAACATTAAATCTCAAACAACTCCCTTTCAGAAAGCGAATAAGAGTATTTCCTAATCTGTGCTGGACATCACGATAACAATATTATAAACCATAGCCGCCTACTACAATTCGCTTTTAGAGGGACATTACTAACTTCAACGCATTTAATCTGAACGCCATTATAGTGCGAGGATGCCGAGGACTTAGGGTAGCCTTAGGGTTGCGTGATTGACTATTTGTGTACGAGTCGAATGGTTTCAAGATTAACAGAGCGACTGATAAATTAGATCAGCAGTGGAAAGAGGTACCAGAATATACAAAACTTTGCAGATGTATAAAAATTAAATAATGTTGTGTAATTTTTTTAAAGCCATTCAGTATTTTAATGGACTAGTAACAAAAAATCCTTTATAGCTGGTTCCTATATCCTTTCTATTCATTCACTTGCCTTACAATCTGAAGAAAATTGACATTACTATGTCAAATTTTAACCGACAGTGAGGCAAATGAACGTTTATTAATATATAGCAACTGGCCACAAGTTCAATTGTCTTAATATCGGTTAAAATTTAACATAAGCTCCATACAAGTAATGTCAAACTTCTAGCGATGGTTGGGCAAGTAAACGCAAAGTAAGATACAGGAACCGGTCATTATTGAAACTACAGTCAGTCGGAAAGCTAGCTTGAACTTGATTTATGATCATAGTAATTGTAAAATAGTAAATAACATTTTTTATAAATTTCAATAACGTTTTACTGGTAGTTTAATGCAATATTATCGGCTTTCGCGACTGATAGGCTTTACTGGGTTGCTGGTCTGTTTTTGATCTTTTAAAATGTAGCTAATTTTATTAAAAAATTCAACCAATTTTAATGGAATTTATTCGATCAATGTTATATATGTAGTTTCTGAATATTTTGTATTCCAAACAGTTTTATAAGCCGTATATTAAAACCATTAATTTTCTCAAGTAAACTTCAATGCCTTCTAGCTCCTCCTCAATTAAAGCTATATTTTAACGGTTTTAAGCATGATTTCGATTTAGTTTTTAACATTTTATATTTAAAAGAGAGTGGAAAGAGTTTTAGTTTATTAATATGACTACTATGACATTATTATATAATAATAGTTGATAATATAAAAAAAATATTCTAGACTTTTCTTCTGGGTCCTTGTATCTGCCATTGGAAACTTCCATAAGCATATGATTTGATACTACTAGAGTCGTGTAGAAAGCAACATCCAATGATTTATCTTCTTTAATTGTTATAGAAGTTATAGAAAGTATTTATTTTTGTATTTATGTTTTGGAAAAAAGAGGTTGTACTCGTCAACCCTAAACGGTTAAGGGTGTAATGAAAACACGGTAGCTCTCCAGTGTCCATCGAAGACCCGCCAGGCATTTGCGTAAAGCAATTAGCGCCTGTAATGCGGGCGAGCCTTAAGACATGTCCGGTTTAAAACGCTCCACGGAACCTCACAGGGTGGCATTCCAGACTCAGGACGGACGTACATTCCAACCAACAATATCTTCCAAGTTTTAATGTAAGATTTTACATTCCTTATGTAGTGGTTTTAGCTTAAATAACTCAGCAAAGGAGGATTTTGAAATTGGAACGCTGTTACGGTGCTTTTAATATATACTATTTTGTAAAAAAATATCATACTTTCCGCAAAATAAATTTGTAGAAATTATTGGTTTTTCGTGAGCTGATTTAACTGTTTTGTATATTTCAAATAAATAAAATCAAAATCAATAAAAAACAGTCTTTATGACTTGAGTAAACCTATTAATTCTTTAGTTATTGTTCATAATTATAATTATTTTTTTCAAGTTTTTTCAATTCTGGATGTAGGTCTCCTCCATTTTTTGCCATTTATTTTGTACGTTATAGATCTTTTTAATTTACTATCTTCAAGAAGTACCTACCATAGTATTCTATAGGCATGAGTCTGTGAAAGTACATATATTATATCTAATTGCACGAATCGGCTAATTAAGCTTGTTATTTTGTTAATTTTGCATACCCTTATTCCCTCAAAACTATCACATTTTTAAAGATAAATTTATCGTTGTTGATTGCCATAACTGAAAGAACATAAAACTTAAATTCCATGTTAATCAGCGCATTCTCAAAGCCCTGAAGAATAAAAAAAACTTCCTAATAAAGTTAATTTCATCATCATCGTCAATAAATGATAATTTTGTTTTTTATTGCACGAGTTCAGGAGACAGGCACGGCTCAACTGATGGAAAGCGGTTATCATCGTCTATGGACAATTTGTAACACTTAGGGTGCTATCAATATGCTGCCGCTTTATAAAGGGAGACTGGATCCTGGCCACTAATGCCGGAACACAACTCTAGGTTGTTACGGCGACATACTCCAGACCAGGGGTGGTAGCCATCCAAACGGGTAAATCCTACCATCTGCCAGTGGGTTGCTCTGTCATCTCTTGCGACAGGCCACCCGGCTGCAGGAAATTGTATTCCTTCTCCGTTTTTGCACATATATAATTAGTAAAACGTCAAAAAGTAACAGAAAAATGTCCTATGGTGTCATCTTGTGATGTAGTTCGATTTAGAAGTTTTATAGAGTTATGTTTGTATTTGTCAATCATTACCAATATTCTTCTTCCATGCTTCCGCTATCGCCTCTATTTTACTCTCGTATACTAGAGTTTAATAGAGGCAAAAATTTGTGATATAATTTACATACGTAATATATATGTAAATAATAATAAGAGGTTCTTGTTTAAAATAACGTTGCATATTCCAAATCAAATATTGTTTGAACAATCTTAACTATTCACCTCAATAGCTTATTTCCAATAATCCTTGTAACATATAGATTATTTATTAGATCAATATTGCCGGCGCGGTCTAGCCGCCCGCTCATAATGGTTATCGGCCCAACGTTTAATTACCCCTCTCCATTCGAGACAATGGTTAATAAGAAACGATGCCTCAGCACTATCCCTCTGATTTATAGGGCCCTACAAGGAACTTCTGCGAGAAGATTAGATGAATTACAAACTACTAACAACTTATTGTACGTAGGTAATTTATGATTACTTGCGCGTCGTTATTAATCATTTTGTCATGTAATTTTGAGGCATAAGTACGATGGAATGGGTAGATATTGACGAAGAAGAATGTGTCACTAGAAAATTGATGGATAAAAGAGCAAAAATACATCTGAAAGGAATGAGATTCATTGCGTGAATAATGCTATAGAAATTTGTAGTGTAACAGAAGTCTGACAAAATACAACACTGTTTACAAAAATATGCACATCCCAAATGATTTAAAAGTTATAGGCAAAAGAAAATTAATTTTCGTGTGAATTGGATAATGAATTAACTTGCGTATATTTAACAAATAGTTTTCAAAATAAATTAGACAAGCTAACCTTTTGCAAAAATTGATCCCTTACGTATAATAGAGATGAAGTAAAGAAGAGGAGATTTTTTTACATTGACCTCTTTGTTCATTAAACCAAATGTTATTAATAAATACCATGATATCCATTAATGAAGCATTATTTGCAGTAGTTGTAATATACCTATTTACCATACATAGCATATATAATACACATTGAAAGAAAATCTTATAATTACTGATGAATATTCTATAGTTGTCTGATTTAATTTTATAACAAAAAAGCATTTTCTGTTCCCAATTTTATCAATTCCCTATGGAATTTATAAAATCAATGTATTCCGCAAGCTATTTTAAGGTAATTTATTGTAATGGGATACCGCCGTCATATCGGAATGCAGATGAACGGCTCCTAAATAATTGATGAAGCTCCACAAGGCGATGCGAGGTGCTGACCGAGACACGGAATCTTAGTGTTATTCAAATTGCTACATGCCTTTGCATTTGTAGAACTAGAAAGGGTGAGTAATAATATTAGTCGTGTCTATTATAGTATCTATTGCTATAGTGAGCTAAGTTGGATGTTTCATCTATAATATTATAAAATTCTAAACACACCGGTGTCTGTACACTGGCGCTTTTAAAAAAAAACAACAACTGGAATAGACTACATAGACGATGGAGAACAGGATGCATTTTTTTAGATTTCTTGTCTGTTTGTTCGGGATTCACGAAGAAACTATCGGGCAAATTTCGATGCGGTTTTCTCTGATCAACAGCAAATTTTTAGAGTTAAATATGGCCAGATTACAAAAAATTTAATTCTAGTGTGATTTTTTTCTCTGATTGATAACAAATTTTATGTATTAAAATGTGTGATATTTTTACCCCGGGAATCCCGCGGGAGGGTTCCCGGGAGTGGTTTGTAGTTTTTTGGGTGCATAAAAGTTAGCTTATTCCGACACAGTTTTTTTATTTTTATTGCAGGAGTTCAGCAGACAGGCAGACGGCCTACTGGATGGAAAGCGGTTACCATCGCCTATGGACATTTGCAACACCAAAGGTGCTACAAATGCGCTGCTGCTCTCTTAAGTGAGTCTGGAACCTGGTCACTAATACCGGAACACAACTCAAAGTTGTTATGGCGTCATGCTCTAGACCAGGGGTGGTAGCCATCCAGTCGGGCAAATGCCCTACCACCTGGCAAAACAGTTGTCACTAAAACAATAGGTTACATTCTTTTTCAAATGCTGCGGTACTTTGTGTCCCGGAAATTTCAAATCAAGCGTGGACGAAGTCGCGTGCATATCCTAGTCCATAATAAGGATTTTCGTGGATATTTCTTTGTTTCGTCTTTACAGCCTTGTAAGTAGAATTATTATCATGAACAAAGTTTTGCATACGTCTAAGGTACTGGGAATCAAGATGTTATGCGGGGAACAAATATAGCCGTGTTACCTCTGCCAAGTAGCGGTAGAAGTGGTAGAACCAAGAAATGCTGACTCGGCGTCACGATGAACGTGCCAATGGTCTTATAGGTTGACGATCATGCGTAGTGTAGAAGAAAAAGTAGGAACCCTGGGTTCCGAAGCGGAACATCTGTATGCAACTGAGTTTTAACGCTAGGATAGTGATAATATCTGGGGATAAACATGAGACAATTATCCTGTAAAATGGAAGCGTTTCCATAGGACGCCCTTATCGTGCATACTTTTTTTTCTTGCGTGAGTACAGCAGACAGGCAGAAGGCCCACCTGATACTCTATTGAGTTACTATATATTATAACCAACTGTATTAAACATACATATCATAGGTATCCGTCACTCTTTTACTTTGATTCTTCTGGCTTTTACTCAAAGCGTTTTCTTTAAACCTCATGATAATTATTGGCGCAAAAGTTCTTCTACTTTATAGAAAGACTGAACTACAACCAAAAGTAATATATAAAACCCACTCCTTAAATGTCCGAGATCAGACAATTTACGTTATAGTATAGCTATAAAATAAAACTCACCAACACGTTTAAGTCAAACCACGATGACTATCTTTAATCTGCGAAAGCGCACACACAGCTGGGCGCTGGGCAAGTTTTCTTATCTCTAGAACACTTTATAAGAACTCTGCACTTGAATCAACGCGGGGGAAATTCTTGCTAGATGCAAAGAATATATTGCAAGCATTTTATTTATTCTCATTGGTTCATTTTCTACTGAATTAAGTTAAGTTTATCTTCAGTCTGAAGAATATTATTCGTAAATCTTTTCTAGTATACAATAACGGCCTTACTTAAAATAATCTCGTTAAGAAACGATTAGCCATCTCTTAGGTAAGGGAATCAGAATCAGACCCTAAATCAATGAATATCTTATTTTTTCACATATAAACCTGTATTACCTGTTGTTTACCTAAGAGGAGCACAAATAAACGAAATTTGAATGATTAACGTAGGTGTACCCAAAATATTCGACTAAAAAGGAATTTATGGGTAAGATTTTCACTAATCAGTTACTGAGCAGTTTCTTTAAATTTAAGAAATGATTATAAGTAAGGCCCTCTTAGTAATAAATCGGCCTCGTACGAAGTAGTTTAAATGAAATGCTAATTAAGTATAAATGAAAGGTTCCGTAGAGATGTTAAACTGTTTAAAAAAAGTACTTTATATTTCAAAACTACTGACCTCCAAAACTACGGATCTCATAATATTTTATTCAGTTTTCACGACTTGTATACATAATAAAACTACATTTTAACGGTTTTAAGTGCGGTAATTTATTTGATTTTTCTTATTCTGACGTTTCGGCCACTTTTCAGTAGCCGTGATCACGGAAGACGAAGATGTAAAGTGTCAAGAAGTATTGTTAAAGTTTTATTTATAGCCTACCGCCAACTTGTTCATTCTAATTATTTAGTTTTAATTTTGTTTATAGTTATTATTTACTGTATGGGGCCTAATCTAATTTACTTAATCACGGCTACTGAAAAGTGGCCGAAACGTCGAAATAATAAAAATCAAATCAATTACCGCGCTTAAAACCGTTGAAACGTAGTTTTATTATGAACGGATCACATTCAAATTTTCAGTGTTATACATAGTGTCGTGGGCTGTCAATCAGATTTCCAGAAAATCTGAAAACCTGATTTCTGATTTTCAGAAAAACCACAATGATGTTTCTCAATTACTTTTTCATTTAATGCCCGTTTTCCATATATTACTATTCGTTACCATCCTTATGCCTTACCATCGGTTAAATTTTGACATTACTTGTATAGAGTTTATGTCAAATTTTAACCAACACTAAGGCAAATGGACGATCGGTAAGACATAGGAACCGGCCATCAGTGAATAAGTCGCAAGATGTTTGCTTTCAAAGTTTAACCTTTTGCACTATGAGTTGTAAAATTAAAAAAAAAATCTAAATTAGCTTTAAAAAAGTAGTCTCCAAATTTATTCTTTTTATTAACGTTTTTTTCAATATACGTGGTCCAACGCGCACTTTGCCGATTTTATCTACTGGATTACTATTATGAATAGTACTCTATGTTCATGCCTGTATAGAGTCCCAAGAAACCATAACAATGCATTCCCAAAACTATTGAGCCGATTTACAATCAAGATTTTCTTTTGTTTTGTGCAACCTCATTTATTTGTTTTGTTCGATACTTTAGTTTCCCGATGCGAGCGATTACACGAGTACAACGTTGTTAAGTAGTTGTTTTGTTGTTTGGTTTGTCGTATTTAGGTATTATGTAGTTTGTATAAACAAGGTCTGTAATCATGTTTTCAACTTAATTAAACGTGTTTCTGTTAATTTTGATGTTTTAAACTATATTTATGCTCATTATACTACAAATGTAACAGGTCTGATATTTTTTAAACAAACTTTACAATAGATGCCACAGTGACTAGTCCCAGAATTATTTATTGTTTATTATCCATATCACGAGCTTAGCTGTTCACTGAGGCTTAAGTTGGCAATGTGTGTTTTTAAATTTCAAAAAATTTGGAAAGCCTCCGGTGTTTAAATCTATATTGCTAATAACTTAGTACTTATCGATATACCTATATTAGTTATTTTTGAATAACACGTGAGCGTAGTTTGAGAAGGCTATTTATTCACGTGTTTATAATATAACTGGCGGGTAAAGTGCATCGGCCTCCCCTCGCGTATTAAATTCGGCTATTAGTCCCGCAAACTTTGATGAAGTGAGTTGACCCGGCCGGAGTTCATCGATCCGCGACGACTTTCACCCGGATCATAAACTGAGCCACCCACTTTCAAAACTGAAAAAAACAGTTCCCAACTCACTTCAAAACTAAGTCTTCCTAATCACGCGGCGCGAACAAAGTTCCCTGAAGTTTTTTCGAAGTTCAGTTCAACTTCATCGATGTGGGGATCGTTCACCCCGGCAGGGACACTTGCATACGACTCCAGCCGTCGACGAGCCATTGAAACAAAATGTGGAGCAAGGTTGGACGAGATTACTTTCGTCGGGAACTTTTTGCGGATCGATATGGAAGTTAAAAAGTTTATTACTGGCCGCACCGCAGCGCACCGCCATTGCCGTGGGACGCGCGACGCCTCGCCGCGACAGAGCTCGTAAAACAAACTTTGTCTGCCGCATCGTATCACCATGCGATCGTGACTCGCTCAGCAGTTTCATTAAGGATACCGTCATGATAAGATACCATCTCGTATGTATCCAGGCCGGTAGGGTTCGTTACATTACCGTAGCAAAAGAACCTCTATTTACTTTACATATCAGCATCGGCCCTAACTAACGAGCGTAATACCTGCTCAGCATTCGTATTCACAAAAGGTTTTTCTACCTACGCCGTCGGCGGGCGTGAAATAGGAGGCGAGCCGGGAAGGAGGCATAAAGGAGAGAAAATAAAATAAAGACGGCGCCAGTGAACGGATGCGAGGTCCGTGAAAAAAGTACGAGGAAAGCAGGCTTAATGGTGTGGCGCAGGTGAGGTAGGCGGGGTCCGGTGGGAGGCGCGCGGCGATTGGTCGGCGCCGCCCAGCCGGTGGCACGCCCCACCCCACCCCACCCCGCTACCGGGGGCAGCAGCCCCGTTCCCACGGCCACCGGCTATCCACCGACCACCTCCAACCACCCGCGCGGCCCGAGCTATGCCTCTGTCGTGGATTAGTTCGCCAACTCTCTGTCTATGGAGCTCCCAGCCGTAAGTATGGACGGCGTGCTGAATAATCGATAAAGGTGTTTATTGAAAACGGGTAAGGACGAAGCTCTTATTGCTTCTTTATTATTTAGGCTGAAGTAAAAATAGGCGAGGTCTGTCGATATACCTATATACAGTCGCGTAACACAAAATATATTTAACAGGAAACTTTAAATACACAATCTAATTTCAAATCACATATTAGATAGGTATATTCACAAATTACATAAAGTAGTATAGATATTTACTAAACAATTACAACACATTATAAAGGTCTTATTACTGGAAGGTACAAATAATATGGTACAGAGTAATATAGGTGTGTAATGTGTATGATTATGTATAGTTTTTGAGCCGATATTAGAATCGTGTTTTATACGTGCTGTCCAATATTGACAGCCTTAAAACCAATCAAAATAGTATTCACAGACCTCAGTGACTTTAGTTTATGTCTTTTACAAATAACGTTGATTAGAATCCTATTCAGGAACATTCATCGCTTAGGCATATTTTGATTGTGCATATTGTTACTATTATTACCTGAAAGGAAACCTGAACATTAGTGAACATGGATTACCGTTAAAAACAAACAATGATTCATAATTCTCGCGATAATGACACGTGCATGCGTGATCAGCACATTTTTCTTGCAATAAGTGGAAAGTTAATGTACCGTGAAATAACAAGGGATTAGTGTGCTGACAAGGCGACATCGACCAAAGTCGTGTACCTACTGTTGGTGATATTAAAGTAGAAACATACAAATTGTTACATACGAATGCTTATCTGAGTATAAACTGTTCTCTCTTCTCTTCTCTCGGTTCTCTTCGGCAACGCATGCATGATCTTTGTTATGCATGCATGCTTGATACTGTTGATAGACATTTTTCAGGTAGAAATTTTCACTGATTAAGAGTCTAACTTTAATCAGTTAAAACTCTTCTTAACTCTTGGTTTAGCTATATCTGTATGTGCCAGAAAGAGTATATCTGTGACCAACAAACTGTATATTCTATCAAATTAAGACAAGGATCTAGATATGGAAATATCTATTTATAAGCACTAGGGTTGATAAATTTGCATAAACACGTTACACGCTGCGGTTGTAACCCGGCAAGGCGACGCGCCTTGAGAAATACTTTATCACACATCCATAACTACGTAGTATGTAAAATTACAGCCAGGCCACAAGATATAGAAATATTTTCTTCTGATTTTTATATCTAATGAATAATACGTTGTACTGAAGTATTTTTAAAAGTCTTGAAGTATTTTTTTATAGAATTAAACGCTCTACCAAAAAAATGTGAGGCCATTCTTTGGTAAGTCAACTCGGTGAAAAGTTATTCGAGTTCAAAGTCAAATTTTAATTTAGCTATTTTCTCAAAAAAAAAAATAAAGCTAGAAATTTTTAGTTTTAAAACTAAATCTAAAAAACTTTGTATTTTGAAATTTCGATTTTACAATTTTCTAGAAGATGATGATGTTTTAACATGGTGCAGTAATGACACATACCAGGAATGTTTAGTATTTTTTAACACATTAAAAGTCACCAACGGTGTATATGAACGAGGGGTCGCTTTTGATAGGGAATACAACAATTGTCTCACTAAAGATGAGATTATTGCAAGTAGTTCGCGAACATCGGCAGAGATATCCTAATAGCAATAAACATTAAATAGAATCACTAGTTTTTTGGTTTATATTATAAACAATTGGAAAAACGGATAACTTTATTGCCGATTCCTGGGATTATGTATAATATATATATATATATATATATATATATATATATATATATATATATATATATATATATATATGGTCACAAATAAAATTAAAATTATGTAATGATGTCATATTATAGGACTAAATTCCTCATGATTATAAAAGGTGTTCTCGACTAACCATTTCCTGAGCCGCGTTTTAAATGAGCCGACGGATGGTGACTCCGTTATCCTACTCGCTAGTTTATTGTATATTGGCGGTCCCATGACATGCGTCAATCTCCCCGATTTCTCAAGTTTGTGTTTTGTATGATTCGTGTCATTCCTATGCCGAGTGAAGTGCGTATGCAACACGCTCTTCCTAGTTTAGAGTAGAGCCCATCAATGTAGTTTGTCCACTGTAGCCCGCCACTGTAGCACTCTACCTGGAAACCGAGAAACATTGTATATTCAACCTGGTTGATGGTGCTGCTAGTAACGCTAACAGACAATGGTTTAGGCGCATTTCCTGAGAGCCAAAAATGTATGAAGTGTGTTTTCGACACTTCCGGAATGGAGTCAGGCAAATCGTTAAGCAGTGGTGAAAATAGAATATTTGACACTGATGATCCCTGGGCTACTCTCATTTTCGTTTTTAAGGGGTCCGACATTGTTTTGCCTCCATTGCCCTTAACCACCTGGTCATTTGCTCACGAGTAAGAGAAGTAGTCGACCAGCCGGCACCATTTGCGTATTGTCGGCATGACAGTGCGTTAGTGTCGTCCAAAAAGGCGGTTAGGCGTGAACTCGATCCATTTTCTAGTACCTTAGCTACTGCTGGGATGATTGAGACGGGGCGATATCCATCGATACAGCTCCGTTCCGACTCGGTAGCCAGGCCACACATTATGTTTTTTAAATTTATAAACCTGATATTGTAACTGTCAGTGTCAAAATATAGTGAGAAGAGGTAGTCTATGAATAAACGATGTAAGACTGTTCTAAGGAAGTTTGTTTTGCTTTTCTTCAAACAAAACCCACAACTTTATGGGGGCTCGTGCCAGGATCATACCAGGATCATGTAAGAATCCTGCGAAGCATTGTTTTAACGTGAGTTTTGATCTGATGATTACGAAACAACCTCGAAATTAAAATTGAAGACGAGTCATTGTGTGCTGTTTTACCGACACTAATTTGCATAATGATACCAGCGCATAAAATTTCCCAGAATTTGGAATAAAGACTATTATTTTTCTTTTATGAAGACGTTTTATGAATTGGTTATTTTTTACGACTGAAAGACTTACAACCAATCATACAAGATGCCACCGAAGAAAAATAAAGATATCGAAGACTCAGATAGTAATTGTTCAGAAGCTGGTTACAGAGTACGAATTTCATTTAGCGACTTGGAAAAATCAATGACACCGTTCACAGGCGATGATACCTACCCTATTACGAATTGGCTGACCGATTTTAATGACACTGCAAATTTAATGGAATGGAATAATCTTGAAAAACTTATTTACGCGAAGAGACTGCTTTCAGGTACAGCTAAATTATTTTTACGATCGCTAGGCTCTATTACGTCATGGGATACATTAAAAGAATCTTTATTAGAAGAATTTGGTTCGAAATTAAATAGTGCTAGCATTCACAAGAAATTAGCATCACGCAAAATGAAACCGGATGAGACATATCAACAGTATTTTTTACATATGAAAGAACTGGCGTTGCATGGAAATTTAGAAGATGAGGCACTTATTGAATATGTTATTGATGGAATTCGTGATTCTGAAATAAATAAGGCCATTCTTTACGGAGCCACTGATATCAAACAATTTAGAAAGAAACTTGAAGTATATGCACAGATTAAAGAACACAAGATGCAACAAAGACCTATTCAGATGACAACCGGACGTAAAAATCATACCATCAAAAGATGCTACAATTGTGGTGAAACTGATCACCAATCACCAGCTTGTACTAAAGGTATAAAATGCTTCAAATGTAATGGATATGGACATAAGTCAAAAGAATGCCAAAGTTCTACAAATAAGACACTGAAAATTCAAGATGAGAAAGTTAGTACAGATGTTGTTAAGCCATATAAAGAAGCGAAAATTAACGGAGTTACAGTTAAAACCTTTATTGATACTGGAAGCGATGCGAATTTAATTTGTGAGAGTTATTACAAACAAAATTTTCTCGAGAATAATGATTATAATATTAAAGATACTCTCAAATTATCAGGAATAGCCGAGTACGAAGTTTGCACGAAGGGATCTTTTATGGCAAAAGTTGAAATAGACAACGTTCATTTTGAAACCTTGATGCATGTTATCGACGATGATGTAATACCTGTTAATGTCATACTTGGAAACCCGATATTAAAAGACGTTGAAATTATTTTCTCTGCCGACGGGATCTCTGTAAAAAGAATATTACACCTTACACAAATTAATGACTACGAAGAAGAATTTGATGAGAAATATGATATCAAGAAGCTGAAATATAAAGACAAGATTAAACATTTATTGGATAATTACAATAACTTGAAGACTAGAAAGAAGGAATCAAATGTTAAATTGAAAATCATACTTACTGATGAAGATCCTATACACCAGACTCCACGAAGGCTGTCACCTCTAGAAAAGGACATAGTTAATAAACAGATACAAGGATGGTTAGATCAAGAAGTAATTAAACCTAGTAAATCGGAATATGCAAGCCCTATCGTGTTAGCGAAAAAGAAAAATGGAAGCTACAGATTATGTATAGATTTTAGAAAGCTAAATAAGAAGATTATAAAGGAAAGATATCCACTTCCACTCATCGAGGATCAAGTAGACAAATTGAAAGAAGCAATACTATTTACATCACTTGACTTGAAGAATGGTTTTTTACATGTTGATGTCTGCGAGGATAGTCAAAAATACACTTCATTTGTTACTCCACAAGGGCAATATGAATTTAAGAAAATGCCGTTTGGTTTATGCACCGCACCATCTGTATTCCAACGCTTTATCAATGATATCTTTCAAGATTTAATGTCAGAGGGCACTGTTCTTGCCTATTTAGATGATTTGATTATACCATCTAGGACAGAAGAAGAAGGATTTGTTAAACTAGAGAAAGTACTTCGAAAAGCTGAAGAGTTTGGCTTACAATTTAATTGGGCGAAATGTCATTTCTTACAGAACGAGATAAATTATTTAGGTTACATAATTCGTGATAATCAGATAAGACCTTCCAAGGAAAAGATACATGCTGTTGCAAAATTTAAAAAGCCTCATAATATCAAATCATTACGATCATTTTTAGGACTGACTGGCTATTTTAGAAAATTTGTTAAGAACTACTCAATAATAGCAAAGCCACTAACAGAATTATTGAAGACTAATGTTATGTTTAACTTTGATCTAAAGTGTGAGAGAGCTTTCGAAGAATTGAAACATATTTTATGTTCCTCACCAGTTTTACGAATTTACAACCCTAATTTTGAGACAGAGTTACATACAGACGCAAGTATAGACGGATATGGAGCTGTTTTATTGCAAAGGAATCCACACGACAATCAGCTACACCCTGTTCACTATATGAGCAAAAAGACTACTCCTGCTGAGAAGAAATACCATAGTTACTACTTAGAAATTTTAGCTATTGTAGAAGCTGTCAAGAAATTCAGAGTTTACTTACTTGGAGTCCGCTTTAAAATTGTGACTGACTGCTCAGCCCTAACTATGACGTTACAGAAAAAAGACTTACCTCCGAGAGTTGCTCGATGGGCACTCCTTCTTGAAGAATTTGACTATAAGATAGAACACCGATCTGGAACCCAAATGAGACACGTAGACGCTTTGAGCAGAAATCCTGTTAGTCTAATACTTACCGAAACTACAGCACGTCTGAAGAGAGCTCAAGATGATGACCTGAAGATAAAACTATTAAAGAAAATTTTAGAAAAAGAGTCATATGAAAATTTTATTCTGGAGAATGGAGTTTTATGTAAAGCTAAAGATGGAACTAAACTGATTGTTGTACCTAAAAAGATGCAGAATGAAATAATAAGAAAATGTCATGAAAAGGGTCATTTTGGAATTTTGAAAACTGAGGAATTAATTAATAGAGATTACTACATAGATAATTGTAAAGAAAAATTTGAAATTCAACGATTAGAACTTATAGAAAGGCGAGGCAAAATATTCAGAAAATTCAGGAAGAAAATAGGAAAGTTTATAATAAAAAGAGAACACAAGCTATACAGTACGAAATTGGAGATTTAGTTGCGATTAAGAGAACACAATTTGTACAAGGATATAAGTTAAACCCGAAATATTTAGGACCATATAAAATTATAGAGAAGAAGAAAAATGACAGATACGTTGTAAGGAAAATTGGCAATGGTGAAGGACCTATGAATACCACCAGTTCAGCAGATTTGATGAAACCCTGGTCGAATGGCGATGAAGATGAAGTATCACATTCATCTGGGTCAGATGAATAATGCAGGATAGCCGTGTGGGATTCGAAGACGCATTCCGACTCGGTAGCCAGGCCACACATTATGTTTTTTAAATTTATAAACCTGATATTGTAACTGTCAGTGTCAAAATATAGTGAGAAGAGGTAGTCTATGAATAAACGATGTAAGACTGTTCTAAGGAAGTTTGTTTTGCGATTTATACATACATACATAACTTCACGCCAGTTCCCTTGCGGGGTAGGCACGAACAACAGAGTGCCATTTAGGCTTATTCTTACACACCTCACTTGCCTCTTTGACATTCATAACTCTTGTCATGCAAGCTCGTCTGTTCTTAAGGCTCCTGACATCACCCTCCGCTAGTACACGATCAATTTGATCGTGGAAGGTGTGTCGTGGCGTTTCACGACTTCTGCATCCATCCACTTTTGCATTGTATATCTGTTTAGTCATTCTTTCATCATGCATTCTTTCCACATGCCCGAACCATACCAATCATATGATTAAATCAAAACTATTAAGGAAAGGGTAAAAATAGCACTGCGAGAGATATTTAATAAATTTACTAAGATTGCACCATTACATTTCGAAGGGAAAATTCTGATTTATAGCAGAAATAAATTGATGTCATCCCATAATAATTCAAATATTCTATAAATTCTAATTTTACTTACTTTTTATACTTACGTGGGATCTAATGAGTTTGTATTTTCCTTCTATATTGTACTCTTCTTCTCATTCTGGCATACATTCTCTCTCATACATTTATGTTTCTAAGTAAAGAAAATCTAAGGCAAACATAAACTAATCAATCAGTGTTAAAAACTGGCTCATAAATGATTTAATACATTTACATTTTTTATTTTATTAAAATAACACTAAATTTGTATATCTTGTGTAATTATCGGCTTGTTTCCAATTTTGTTTGCTTGTTAACATTTTTTATATGTATTTATTAGCATAAATACAATTATGAAATAAATACAAAACCTTTAAATGATAACAATGATGATAATATTAAAACATCAAAAGTTTCAAACAAAATTCTGGACACAACTTGATACATTATCAAGCGCATAAATCGCAAAGCACACAGGCAAAGAACAAAAATCTGTGCGAACAGAAAAACAAAATACGCAAAATATCCCGAACCATTGTCCGGCAGCACAATGCCTTTACGACACACGGGTAAATAACGTTTGGAAAAATGTAAAAAAGCGCCCCGCAGTTTGCGGGTTCCGGGTAAACACGTCGCCGTACCCCTTATTGAGTTGATCTGGCCATTTGTACGGCCCTCGCCCTTTGAATTTGAAAAAAAAAGATATTCGGCTTGCGAATTCAATTTCCAATATCCATTTTTGACGTGCCGTGATTAGAACGCAGTTTGGTCGTTAGCGGGAACGTATCGGATAGGAAACCGGTGTCGTTTACTTCCATTTTATTTAGTATTGATTGAGAGTGTGAGTTCGTCTGCCAGTTAGCTGTCATGGGTATCGCTTCTGATATATCAGCATTTTTTGTCAACACAATTGAGTTGTTTATGCAAGACACGGATACTCACAATGGCTTCAATAGTTCTAATTTTGGACCAGTATCTCGCAGGTAGTTACAATATTTAAAAAAATAAACATACATTATACTTTACTTGAAACCCATCTTCCAGATACAGCTAAGGCAACTGGCGCGGCAGCCTAACGTCAAGAGGGTCTGAAACGCCGCAAATATGCACCCATTGGCAATGGACACATATTTGTGGCTTTCGGTGACGAAACTCTAGGGCCATGGAGTGCCGAACCTTATCAACCCTATCGAGCCCTATTGTTTGATAGAAGTCTCACGTGATCAAGGAGCTGGCCTGTATTTAGGGTAACGTATTAGCGCTACCTTAAATACAGCGCTAGCGCTGTTGTTCGTGCCTACCCCGCAAGGGAACTGGCGTGAAGTTATGTATGTATGTATGTATGTATGTATTAGCGCTGCCATTCAACGAAGAAATGCGGCCAGCGTTTTGCGAACGTTCTGAACAGACGGCGATTTGGGACTCATATATTATATGTAAATTGAGTTATTATATATTTTTTTGTTTAATTTTAATTTGTATATATAGTCTATTTCTAGTGTTTAATTTTATTTTAATTTGTACAGCTATTAGCTTATTAATTTAAAATTACAATCGTGTTGTGGATCCAAGACAAAAATATATAAAAATATTTAATTCAATATTCACCTTTGATTACTAGAGAACACATTTACCAAATTTAATTTATAACTTAATGAATATAATGACAAGAATATCTTTTCGCATTTAATAGTGTCGAAAATCTAGAGTATTTATAGAAACAGGATTTACGAGCTGCCTTATTTAACGTCAGTCAAGGACATACCTACAATTTGACTTGGGTCGATTTTTCAATCATCAGTTAAAAGTCGAATAAATTATAACCGGACGGATATTAAAAGTGAAATAATTCAATTGTTATATTCAAACAACTGTCATTTTGAATATTTTCATGAATAACCGCTATCTGACGATCGAAACATTGGTCCTAAGGCTTCTGTTATATAGGTACGGCTTTAGCCTGATGAGTACCTTGCTTTTTGAAAAATATTTTTAAAACTTGAGTATATACTAATACTTGATGCTGGCTACATACATAAATCATGAAAGCCACAGTTAAAAATATAAGATGAAGTATTATAGACTGAAATTCTCCATACAAGTATAATAAAATTTCTATTCCTACTATGTTGTTGAAAACAGCAGTTAATTGTGTGTAAGTTATGTGTAGGTAGTTTTATGTAGTATTAGCTACTTAAAACTACATAAAAATATAAACTGCTTATAACCAAAAAATATTATTATTACAAAATTGTTTAATTTATATCTATCTACCGCTATTATCGGTATGAAATACATCTATGTAATTAATTGTCTAAAAACAATAACAACGAATTGTTAGTAATCCGTAGACTATTGAAAGGTACCGTAATTCATCTCTAGAGTGTCTTCGAATAGTCTTCTTGCAATAATAAATATATCATAGTTATCCCTTAGGGAGAAATAAAAGGGAAAATAAAGCAAATCGGCACTCCCGGAAGGGTCGCCAAAGAAAAACGATTAATATTAACTGGAATTATTATTGCCCCTTTGTTACGAACGTTTAATATTTTTACTGCCCTCTATCGAAAGAGTTTAATGTAACAGCTGAATCCAACACTCATCTTGGACGTAAACTAATATTTCAAAATAAATATTCTATTTTATAGACTGTATACAATTATGTGAATGTATATAGAATATACTAATAGCCTAGCTATATGTTTTTAATAAGGTTTTACATAGAGTTTTTACCGGGATCTTGAAAAGTTGTTTTGCTCTGCATTGCTATTTAAAAATAAATATTTTTTTGAAAATCAATAATCGTATATTTTTGGCATCACAATACACATATTAAATATTATTATAAGTTACATAAATAATTATATACAAAAAAAATCTGTTTTTGTGTATGTCACTAAACTCCTCCTAAACGGTTGGACTGAATTTGATGAAACTTTTTCTGTATATGTCAAGCCGTTATAAAAAATATTTTATTTTCGGATATATGCCATATCTGATGGCAGGGGCCATCCACCAAGTTGCATGACAATTTATATCGAAAAATATGCCGAAGGAACAAAGTAACAAATTATATAAACTCGCTTTCAAATTAATGGATACATCAGAATGTATATGAAAAGACAAATTTTACGGAAACTAGTAAATTATATGTTACTAATATTATCATACAGATTTTTACGGTTGTAAACAAGTTCTAGGCACAGACATCACGTTAACTGAAGTTTTAATATGAAACATTATGATTTTTTTAACTTAAAATGTGAATTCATTAATAATGGAAAGCAAAAAGTCATTATAACAGACGTCGCGTACACATAATTGTCTTTTAACGACCTCGTATAACAGACACCGGTATTCTTACATTAAAATGTAAACATTACCCTTTCCCCTTAAGTCACTGCACGGCCCAATTGTCATTTGTCTACAACATTAAAATCGCACGCAGACGAGCGGCTTGAACGATGTTTTGGGCGTGCTTAAATACATAACCTTAATCCATAAATGGCCTACTACCGGATTCAGACCTCCTGAATATAGGAAATGGACAGTATACTACCCATATTTGTCTAAGATGGATTGCTGATTTTGTATATGAGTAATATTGATATATACGTTTCCTCGCCACGGTTTCCTTATGCGTCAGCATATACAAATTATAACCATAATTATGTACATTATGCAAAAGAACGGTACAAACGGTGCACACTCTCCATTGATTTTATCCTTGGATTGAGACGTACATAAGTGACTCGCTATTGAACTACTACGTACGACTTATAATATTTCTATAAAAATTGTAATTTGCATCATTAGAGGTAATAGATGAACAAGTGTAGGTATAACACAAATATAGTTATGTTAGAGAATATCGATGAGGCCTTTCGATGCTTAGAAAGAAATTCTTGTTCTAAAGATCTTATTTTAATATTTTTGATTGCCATTATATTTTTTTTTAGATTTCAATAGGAATATAAATCGCAAAAAATATAATGATGTTGAAACTTAAATTAATTTGAGATTATTTCTTATACTTGAATATTTTTAAATTACGTTGGCTGTCCGTTTAAAAACGTTGAGCTTTAAAATAGTTGATTTTTATAGCCAATAAATTTCGTTCGGAGTAGGTGTATACCTAAGTTTTACGTAAGTAAACAAAGTGCTCTTAAATTATTGGTGCTATATAAAGGACGTTAAAACGCAACGTTCAAACAGCTCGTCTGCCAAAAATTCATAATAAGAGCATCTAATCTAAGTGTCGAGTACCTTCAGAGCGGTCATCTCTGCTCGGATCACTCCCCAGGGTCCTTTAGACCCCAGGAATCCGGATTTATTCCGTCTGAATACCCAGCGTCACAAACGACACCTTTGCGATGTACTGAATGGATTCATAACAAAGCTTAAAGATGTTTAGAAATTAGATTATAATGTATAAAAATTAAATATGTAAAACGAAGTTTATATAAGTTAGGGAGGTTTTGTTTTTTAAGGTTTTTCATTATGTCAAATATTTTTGTATTTGTATGACAACGGAGAGCCAGGAAGTTGATAGGCAACGACCAGCTATTTAATGACAAATTACAAAGTCTCGAACATCGACGCAGGGTTGCCAGCTTGTCGGTTTTCTATCGGATACATTTTGGAGAGTGTGCATTGGAGCTTTTCAATCTCATCCCGCCGTCTCCCTTCCATCATCGGACAACCAGACGCACTGGCATGCGGCACCGTTATATGGTGGACATACCACCTATACGAACAAAGCGCTTTGAGTCCACCTTTATTATGCGCACCGCAAAGGAGTGGAACTCACTGCCGGAGTCTGTTTTTCCCGAAACCTACAATCTGGGTGTCTTCAAGTCTCGTGTGAATAGGTACCTTCTAGATAAGCGTGCTCGATCTAGACCATATCTCCGCTCAAATCGAGCGAGATAATGGTCAAACGCGAACCTATACGTAATAAAAAAAAAAAAAGACTAACAAGTACTTTCTAAATACGACAAAATTAAATATTTTTAATAGCAGTTTTCTACACGACATTACTCGCCTTAGTATCTGTATCTTACGAAGTATTGAATTTTGCAAGACTTTTTTTTTAAATTTTTATTGCAAGAGTTCAGCAGACAGGCGGACGGCCCACTTGATGGAAAGCGGTTACCATCACCTATGGACATTTGCAACACCAAACGTGCTACAAATGCGCTGCTGCTCTCTTAAGGGAGACTGGAACCTGGTCACTAATGCCGGAACATAACTCAAGGTTGTTATGACGACATAATTTAGAGCAGGGGTGGTAGCCATCCAGTCGGGAAAATGTCCTACCACCTAACTGTGGGTTGTTAAGCTCTCAAATTCATCTGATTATTAATAATTGTACTAATATATAAAGCTGAAAAGTTTGTTTGTTTGTTTGATTGAACGCGCTAATCTCAGGAACTACTGATCTGATTTAAAAAATTCTTCCAGTGTTAGATAGCCCATTTATTGAGGCTATAGACTATATATCATCACGCTAAGACCAATAGGAGCGGAGCAATAATGAAGAATGTTTCAAAATCGGGGGGTTTTGAAAACAAATTCCACGCGGACGACGTCGTGGACACATCTAGTAAAATATATTTGCCATAAATTTTTATTGCAATAACTGATGGCAATACGCACAGGCTTAAAGTGACCATCTTTTGCAGAGTTGTATTAAGAATATGACAAGTATCAAGACAAGATGGAACTTTATGTTGTCTTACGCCTACAGTATAACTAGACTCATGTCAACTTTATTATATGATCCTCTTAAAGCAGCCGCTTTTAATCTTCAGATATGCTAAGTAGCAGCAGTTTTTAATAACATATTAGACATATAATTTACACGTATAAAGCTTCACTAATGAAGCTTGTTACTACTGGGTCTCCCCTAGAATTGGTTGATCTAAAGTGTTATTGTACATTACTTTTACCTGTATAAGACGCCAAGGGCATTTATTCAAGTCTTAAGTTCATAGGAGGTAGCAATGAATCTTGTTTGCATATAAACTCGCGAAAATCACACGTCTAGACAAAATTGAAATTTAATTACTCAAACTTTAATAGTTTGAGGCTAACCGTGTTGAGCACAAAATATCTACTTAAAATTAAACAAAACTGTTTCTTACAATGCGTGCTTTTACTCCGTGATTATCATTTTTAATTTAAAGTGTTTCCCCTACTCTTGGACTGTTTTTTGTTTACGAATAATTGCATAGACCGGTACACTAAACAATATAAGTTAAGTTGCATGCAGAGATCATAAATAATAATGTCTTGATTCAACACTTCTAAGATCGAATTACCACTTACCCACAGTTAATAGACGGGAATAACCATATTATTAAATATTTATACGTTTTTTTAATCTGTATCCGTGGTGTTGAATATAACCCAATATAGAAAAGATACTCCTTGTTCCGTAAAATGTAAAAGCTTATCGCATGTAGCCTCGTATATATCTACTAGCTGCGCCCGCGGTTTCACCCGCGTGGTGATGGAAAATCGTTATATTTTGAATAATTCACACTATATCTTTATAAATTATAGCCTATATGTTATTCTGATGTGTAAGCTATATTACTGTAAAGTTTCATCAAAATCCATTCAGTAGTATTTGCGTGAAAGAGTAACAAACATACATTCATACATACATTCTTACAAACTTTCGCGTTTATATTATTTATATAGGATAGGATTATAGGATAGTAGTAAGGAATGTTTGCGTAATCTATAAGAAAATTTAAGAGGAAATTCCTTTACTTAAAAAGAAAGTAAATAAGAAACTTAATTGAAAACATCTCTTCGAAATTCGAAAGTCACGTCAATGCGACACGGCGATATTGCAAGAAGTTTAGGGTCTGAGGCTGTACCTAAATCAAAATTACGGAGTTCGGTAAAGCGGTGCCTTAATGCAGGCTAACGACTGCGAAGAAGTTGAGATTCTTTAATTATTTAGCTCTAATAGACGGGCTTGTCCTTTGACGTCGCCCGGTTTAATTTGAGATTCCACCCCCAAATTAAAAATATAATGAGAGCGAACTGAGCACAGTGTTAATTGGAAACCGATCTGTGAGAAGGGCGCTTTAGTTAAAAGTGGATTGACAGCCGCATCTCGTCGTGTCACTGCTTAAAATACTTTAAAGTATTTAAAACTCTAAAGCGTACTATTTAAATATTTATTTAAAAGATGTTGCCTTTAGGTGCAGTGTCCCGAAGTTTGAAATTAGTTTTTATCCGCCGTTCTGAGACTCTGCAGATAATTTGATTTTTATGATATTTAGGAAATATTTCACACTAGAATGTTCCCCACGGCTACGTTACGGGTAAACCCCTAGGAAGTAGCTCTATTTTATTTACATAAAACTTAATTCGGTTTATATATATAAACCTTCAATAAAAACAATCTATCTGGTGATGACTAATAATAGTATAGTAGTAGTAGTTTAGGAGTTAGCGCATATACAGACGGACAAACGCGGAAAACAATTTTGTTTTATATGTACTACGTAAAGAAGAACATAAAGAACAGATATTTGTTTTACGTAAATAAAAATTTAAGTACTTTATATTTTTAAACATTTTGTTTATTTTTATTATGTAATGGTTTTACAATTTTTTAATTGGGTATAGGTAAATTAGCTTCGAGATATTTTGCGTTTATAGTAGTGTACAGATAGTACACAAATAAAAATACTAATATTTTTTATATATTTTTATAGACAGGTACTTAATATGAAACTAATAATATCAAACGATATTAACATACTAAATATTTACATTAAACACAATTTTTAATATTAAATTGCTTCAACTCCAGACATTTCGTAATCATCCTCATCCTCACTTTCATTCAATGAAACATTTGTGTTAATTCTAATTCATTCTGATATTATATCTAAAGCTTTCATCCCTGTCCTGAAATTTCTTTTCCTCTTCAGTAGCACGTAGACAATTCTTTTTCCATTACACTACAGTTATGCTATTAAATTTTTCCTCAACTAATGTCATTATAGCATACATGTTCATTGTGATTTTTTTGCGACGTTAGTATTCACAATCTCCCATATATTTTCAATTGGATTAAACCGAGGGTGATAGCGCGGTAAATGGAGAGCACAGTATGACGATGCTGTTTAATAATGTTATCGTTTATCTTATAGTCTACAAATTTCGCCTTATTTTTCATAATCAGTTAATCATTAAATTAATTAATTATCAAACTAAAACCAAATAGTAAACAATCCTCACAACAATTAGCAATGTAAATAATTATTATTTATTTGACTTTCACCATTGGGTTTTGATTGCAAATATATTTTTTATTGAAAATGTAATGCACCTCTTTTTGCTGATTGTACAAGGAAATTTAAATTTCAAGTTTAGAATTCCTTTAAATATACAAATACTACTGCAATATACAATATACAATACTACGCAAAAACATTTCGAAGCTAATTTATCTATACCTATATGATTTTCTAATAAATATTAAATAAAACAAAGTTCATAAAAAAGAGTGGACGCTAAAATAACTAAGCTGCCTTCTTTTCAATGTTAAATTTTAGTCACAGTTTAAATATTTTTTATTAATACATTATTTGACGCGTTATATATAAGACGTCATAATTCGCTACATACATATAACAATGAAAATTGTATCTTTTTATATGATAATAAAAATCATCTCTCTTAACTTCATTGTCAAATACTCTATTCTGTATTATTTACACTACCTTGATTTATTTTTTGACCTCTTACGCTACTTAGAATAACTATTTTCGATTTATAGAAAGGCGTAATACTTAATAATACAACATGAATTCCTGAGGAAAAAATACAGCGTAAAAGTGCGTTTTTTAAAACCCTTTGACATATTCGCGCCTCAACGTTACTTACGTTGTAAGTAATCGACCTCGTTTGTCAACGAGCAGATGGCGTAGTCAGCGACGTGAGATTATCGCCTTATCTATTCTTTTTTTGCTTGGAAAAATTGCAGCAATTTAACTCGTAAAATCCTACCTTGAAAATTAATCCGCTTTGGAAATGAGCATGGATAAGGTTAGTTTATAGTTAAAATAATTAATTTAGTAATTTTTATTTATATACTAAACAACAATATCAGCTGATGAAATTCTCACTGCTGAGTTCGGGTCCCCCATTTTAGGAGGGGATTGGCGGGTGTCACTATTAGAAGTATCGATGCGCTAGTTCGTGCATAATCTTTTCATTCTTCGTTAGCATGTGGAAATTGTAGTGTAAGTAGATAATACATAAGACGGCCTCTTGGTTGAGTGGACTAAGCCTTTGCCGGCCGAACTCAATGCAGTCCAGAGACTCCTGGTTCGATTTCTGGTATGGTAAATATCGTAACCTTTATCCTGGATGTCTGGAATAACAAAAGCGTAACTTGCTTAGCTTGGAGATACATTATGTGTGTTTGTCTGCCGATTGTTATTATTGTATTGTTTGTATTGTATTGTATTGTATTGTATTGTATGTAGGTAAGTTAACGACCTCAGCGATGCATATTACTACGATTAAAAATCGCGACGTTAAAGCTGATTTACATTGATCCAGCTACTGACTTCAAATTCGAAGGAAGCTTGTCCTGACTTCGTACTGGCATCGTGTAAATTGATTTTTAATCAATACAGCGCTCCCAACTCTGCTGACTTCAGTATTGCGGATTGAATATTTTGAAGTCAGTCCGCTCCCTAATTCAGTAACTGGATCAATGTAAATCAGCCTTTAGAATGGGATGCGAGTGCTTTAATTGTTGAGCTAGGATAACTAACAATATATACAACGTAAATATGCATTTAGAATATAATATTTAAATAGTAGCGACAAATTCAGACATTGATGAATAAAAACAACATAATAAAACTAGGAACAAAAATCCATTACAGTGACGCACCGCGACGTAGACACATGTCGGTATAATGTCGCTACGCCCATCTACAGGATGTTACAGAATTGCAAATAGCTCAGATCTAACAAACATTTTGCTCTTTTTGGATCGTGGGTATGCTACATTATAATTTAGATATTTCTTTGATAGGGTACTGTTTCGAAACAAACAAAGAGGTCGTTTTCACAGATTCATGTGATGAACAAAACAAGTATCAACATAAAGTGAAACTTCATGCTATGTCTTATAACTTTCAGTTTACCTAGCTACTTGTCAATTCTACTAAGCAATTTTCCAAAGTCGACCGCTTTAGGCCCTCAGATCTGACAAATGACGTGGTCTCCCACGGCATACAGGGTTTCAGTTACCAAGCGCACATGTTTATTTTTAGAATGTGAAAGTGATTCTTTGTCATAATTTATCAACACGGATTAACACTTACGACACTTTTTATCCCGATAAATGCGTCGTTTCCGTGGGATAGGCGTATATAGCGAAAAATATGTCGCCATGGTCGCATTTTTTTTTGTACTGCCGTTGCAACTCTCTATCAAATATATTGGGGTCAAGGCAACGTGAATGAAGTTTCACTGACGCTGCTAATTATTAATATCCAGCTTTTTATTTATTTTTTCAATTTATGCGGTTGATAAGTAACCATTGATCAAATTGATCGTGTACTAGCAGAAGGTGATGTCAGGAGCCTTAATAACAGACGGGCGTGCATGACAAGAGTTATGAATGTGAAAGAAGCAAGTGAGGTGTGTAAGAATAAGCCTAAATGGCGTTCTGTTGTTCGTGCCTACCCCGCAAGGGAACTGGCGTGAAGCTATGTATGTATGCATGTATGTATAAGTAACCATGATTAAAGGATAATTTACTCATACAAATTATGCATTATAATAACAGCCAATAAATGTCCCACTGCTGGTCTTGGGCCTCCATCTATAGGGGAACGGACAGTATACACGCCACGCTTGTTCAAGGCGGCTTTACAGGTTAGACTCATCGGTTATCTCGATGTGCTTCATTACGAGGTTTTCTTTCACAATTTAAAAAATGTTTAAAGGTATTATACATAAATCCTCATCAACTTAACAACATTTTAATTTAATTGTATGTATATAGTATATAATCACACCAATTTGCCACAGGAGTACCTAGAATCTTGGCAAACAGTTTTCGCTTTATTTACTTTATTTATACCTTTTCATACATACACGTTTATTAGAGATACTCTTAACCTGAATTTTTGTCAAAATATCTCCACTTGAGTGATGGTACTACGTCACGGTCTACACAATTTTAATAAAATCTATAAAAAAGAATATTTAATACAAAACCACCTATATACGTCACAAGCTCGCCGGTGTGCCCTTAGGCACTGCAATATTTTGCCCACCTTTGGGGTCTCCACATTATGCATAACTGATAAGGCTCGATTTTGTATGCATGCGATCCTTAGCCTCGCCGCTGCGTGGGAATAACGTGGTTGCCCCTGAGAATAGCGCCTCGCTTTTTAACCCAACATGTTTCTTATTATGTATCACATAAAAAAATTAATATATATATAATTAGGTAGAATACTTACACTAATTTAGTAAATAACAGAAACGAAGTGGAATTCATATTAATTTTGCATTAAGGATAAAGTGTAACAGACATGTAATTGATGCAAATAATTAAATGAAGAAATATTAAAGAACCTAATGTAAATTAGGGCTGCGATAAACATATTATTCAAATTAGTCAAATTTTAATTTTGATTAAAATTATTTCACAACCTATTACTTAAATTTTCGGGCCGCTCATAATTCTGTTGCTAATTACGAACGGCCCTAAAAGATGTGATGTCAACATTTTACATATCAATTTTCATATACACATGCGAGAACAGATGATTTATTTTTATAAAACTTGATTTATGAAACTTAGATACATACATTGATTTATGAAACTTTAATACAGATATTGTTTCAAATGTATTCAAGTTATATGCATACCAGAGTTTTCTACGTGGCTTTGTTTGCCTAGATGTAGTTATCCTGTGATAACTATACTATTATAAGGCATAAAAAAATGTATATTCATGCTTCTTATCAAAATTAGTCTTATAATAAATTTCATAATAATCGGTTTATTCTTAAGACCCTAACTCGGACAAAAAATAATACATAATTATGTCAGACTTACGCGAATACATCAAGTTGTGTTCAAGCCGTCCTCCTTTTATTAGTTTTACTATTAATTTGTATTTGATTTAATAAAATTAAATAGTTTAAGTTCGTTCAAATTTAATAAAATTAGCGACAGTTTTCGTTCGGGTTAGATTAGTATTCTTTATGTCGCGCGAGCTAGTGAGGGTAGAAAATCGTGGCGAAAGTCACTCGCACGTCATGTACGGACACGTGCGGCAAGTTTCGTTGGTTGAATTCGCATCAAAAGAGATTCATTTCGTATTTTGTGGAAATATTCCTCGTCGCGAGTGCTGTGAAAAGTACTCGTTTTGTAAACTAAAATTGTGTCCACAAAGGAAGAAGTCGGCGCCGAACATTGGATTTGAAACCCACTATTTGCAAGGTGACTTGACTACCCGTTGTAAGATTTGTTCTCACTGGCCAACTCACGGTATTTCGCATAGATTCGCATAAAATTCGCACAAAAACAGTCAGTTCTCTTAGCCGCGATCTCAACATTGGGGATTGTACAAGTTGTTCGAACAGAATAAAACAAAATATTCATGAAACCCAATAACAAAACGGTAATAGTAAATTCCTAACCCATGCCAATCACGGAGCGTGTTACCCTTCATACGCACCGGATATTCAATTCCTGGACATGTCTCGTCCGAACTGGACCGAAACAAATATCTATCAAAACCTGTAAGGAATACATAAAATGACATAAAACCTGTCCGCTTCGGGACAAACAAATAACCGCTGCTGCCCGTGATGGATTATTGCCACTGACCGCGCCTCTATTTCCTATTGGAATAAGGAATTACCATATGCGCCTCCTAGACTATGCGTCCAGTAAGCTGTAATTGCATGGAGATGGATTATATAGATTTTTAGCTAGACGTGTTACTGGGGAGTTTCTTGCCACTACTTCTCCTTAAACGTTCTCCAGTGGAACTTATTTTGTATAAAACTTAAATGTGAATTTATATTTCTTAAATGTAAATTTTTAATTGTGAAAGCAAGCGAGATAATAGTTCTTATAAACATCTTATAATGAAAAGTTGAGTTTAAACTTTAATTTCCACGTCGGAGCTTATTGTTAGCTTGTAGTTTGTAAAATAAACCCTTTGTAGTATTCCTTGTTATAAGACCACAGTAGTTATACTTCTTTTTTATATATTATGATTATATTAAAATTTGTTATATAGATTTAAGGACATTCAACTCCTATGATGAAAAAGAAAAGAGAGGTGGCTATATATGTAATTATAAGCATAAGTAATGACTGCATTAATAATGTTACCTCTCTTAGCAAAAAGCTAGTTATTTTTAAAATGTAATTTATCTATAATAAAACTACGTTTTAAGCGCGGTAATTTATTTGATTTTATTATATAAAATTAAATAAATCCCGCGCTTAAAACCGTTAAAACGTAGTTTTATTATGTATACTAGTCGCGAAAACTTAATAAAATATTATGTAATTTATCTTTAATATTACAAATAGGCCTCCAAATAACAGTAAGATCGAACGGCTT
This sequence comes from Dendrolimus kikuchii, assembly GCA_019925095.2. Lineage (NCBI taxonomy): Eukaryota > Metazoa > Arthropoda > Insecta > Lepidoptera > Lasiocampidae > Dendrolimus > Dendrolimus kikuchii. The sequence goes on from CM034392.1 coordinate 8,604,285, forward strand.
TTGACATTTTTATGTTTTCAAAAAGTCTATTCCTGATAAAGTAAGCCTTGAAGACCAAGGTCCGGGTTGGCGTCGCGCCGGCGACCGGGGCCCCTTCAAAAAGTTTGATAATAACACCGCACCAGGGTACAGAGTGGAGGGGGTGGTAATGTGACAGCCGATATGTCGCCATAGACACACCAGCACACTGCACACTCCACTCCACTGTTTAAATTAGGACGACCTTCAACACTCATTGCTTAATACTTCTCATGCAAGAAAGATATTTATGGCTAGTTTTTTGTTTATTTTCATAACGATCACCATTTCACCATTTCACCATTTCCCAATTATTTGGGGCTGGCACAAAATGTCTTTTCCTTTCATATTCCTCTATTCTGACATACGTCCTCTATCACACAACAAATCAGATGTCCCGGATTAGATTCCAGACAGCGTAAATTTCGGGTAAATGATTTTTTATTTATTTACTCTGTTCTTGGTGTCCAACTCTAGCTTTATTTTTTGTATCTTATCCACAATTTAACTTGGTAACACACAAAATGTAAATTCGTCTGCCGGTAAGTAGCGTTTTAGGAAATAAAACTTTAATGCAAAGTATT